>CM038708.1:40669894-41122394 GCA_021613375.1 Megaleporinus macrocephalus
TTGTTTGAACCAGTAAGCAGAACAGAAATTCATATTTTTATAAACAGGTTGCCAGTTCTTGGAATCCTGGAGATCTGTTTTAAACCAAACCCTAGTGACCCTACACTTGACACTGCTTTATAGAGGGGATTGAAACCATGGGCTTCATCACAGAGCTCTCCAGAGTACTGCCACTTGCCACCTCTTTACAATGCAGCACATAACTTTCAGGTGGTGCCGTCTGTAAGAGGACTGAGCGACCGGGTCACCACGACGAGAGCCCACTCATGTCTATTCAGCTGGAGAATCCCCAACATCCGCTCCACGGCATGACACGCCATTCCCTCCGTCTTCATTCGGGCCTCTTAACTGCGCCTTATTAGATTTATTTCGCATCGCAAATGGACAGTTAATCACAGGAATAAGTGTACTTGACACCATTGCGGTTGTTAATGAGCCTTCGTCTAATCGAGATTGATTCCATTTACACGACACTTTACATCTTCATTCAATCACGGCGCGTTACGGCGGACGGGCGCCGCCATCGAACTTCTCTTTCTGCGCAACCATTATTTGCAAATTGATTGGCCACTTAACCGTGCGTCACCGCATGTGGCTCGCAGGCACGGCCTGTTTTTAGGGGCCACGCTAACCGGCGGAAGGCCCGCCGTAAACATTATCGATCCGGCCAGGGCGGATTATGCACGTGACCCGGCTCTCCTGGTAAAGAACCGACGTCCATCATAGCGCCGCCGCTTCCTGGCCCACAGTCACAGCCGCATTGATTTCCCATTACGGTGTCAGTGCGCAGGGCCCTCTTTAAACACATCAGCTGTGATCTAGTGCCTGGTACTGCCCCTCAGTCTGAGACGCAGGGGAGTGGTGCACTAGCACGGGGAGTGGTATCGCCATCTGGTGGCGAGGGGCAGAAATGGCACTCTCAGATCAGCCTAATCAGAGCCACCTGTTAACACCACGCAAAACCCATGAAGTCACTGGGGGATGAATTATTTAAAAAAAACAAAAAAAAACAAAACAAAAAAAAAAAAAATAAGGCAATTTATTTTATTCCAAGCAACACTGGAGCTTTTCTATTAGTCCATTCACCATGAAATGTTCACACATTAACTGCTCTGCTTAAATTACACACACACATACATACACATACATATATATATACACATACATACATACACACACACACACACATATATATATTTAGATCACCACCAGTCAAACGTTTTAGTACACTACCAGTCAAACGTTTTAGATACACTACCAGCCAAACGTTTTAGATACACTACCAGTCAAACGTTTTAGATACACTACGAGTCAAACGTTTTAGATACACTACCAGCCAAACGTTTTAGATACACTACCAGACAAACGTTTTAGATACACTACCAGTCAAACGTTTTAGATACACTACCAGACAAACGTTTTAGATACACTACCAGTCAAACGTTTTAGATACACTACCAGACAAACGTTTTAGATACACTACCAGTCAAACGTTTTAGATACACTACCAGTCAAACGTTTTAGTACACTACCAGTCAAACGTTTTAGTACACTACCAGTCAAACGTTTTAGTACACTACCAGTCAAACGTTTTAGTACACTACCAGCCAAACGTTTTAGTACACTACCAGCCAAACGATTTAGTACACTACCAGCCAAACGTTTTAGTACACTACCAGTCAAACGTTTTAGTACACTACCAGTCAAACGTTTTAGATACACTACCAGTCAAACGTTTTAGTACACTACCAGCCAAACGTTTTAGATACACTACCAGTCAAACGTTTTAGTACACTACCAGCCAAACGTTTTAGATACACTACCAGTCAAACGTTTTAGTACACTACCAGTCAAACGTTTTAGTACACTACCAGCCAAACGTTTTAGTACACTACCAGTCAAACGTTTTAGTACACTACCAGCCAAACGTTTTAGATACACTACCAGTCAAACGTTTTAGTACACTACCAGTCAAACGTTTTAGATACACTACCAGCCAAACGTTTTAGTACACTACCAGTCAAACGTTTTAGAACACTATGAGTCAAACGTTTTAGATCACTACCAGTCAAACGTTTTAGATACACTACCAGTCAAACGTTTTAGATCACTACCAGAGAAACGTTTTAGATCACTACCAGACAAACGTTTTAGTACACTACCAGTCAAACGTTTTAGATACACTACCAGTCAAACGTTTTAGATCACTACCAGACAAACGTTTTAGTACACTACCAGTCAAACGTTTTAGATCACTACCAGTCAAACGTTTTAGTACACTACCAGTCAAACGTTTTAGATCACTACCAGTCAAACGTTTTAGTACACTACCAGTCAAACGTTTTAGTACACTACCAGCCAAACGTTTTAGTACACTACCAGACAAACGTTTTAGTACACTACGAGTCAAACGTTTTAGTACACTACCAGTCAAACGTTTTAGTACACTACCAGTCAAACGTTTTAGTACACTACCAGTCAAACGTTTTAGTACACTACCAGTCAAACGTTTTAGTACACTACCAGCCAAACGATTTAGTACACTACCAGTCAAACGTTTTAGTACTCTACCAGCCAAACGATTAAGTACACTACCAGCCAAACGTTTTAGATACACTACCAGTCAAACGTTTTAGATACTCTACTAGCCAAACGTTTTAGTACACTACCAGTCAAACGTTTTAGATACTCTACTAGCCAAACGTTTTAGTACACTACCAGCCAAACGTTTTAGATACTCTACTAGCCAAACGTTTTAGATACTCTACTAGCCAAACGTTTTAGTACACTACCAGTCAAACGTTTTAGATACTCTACTAGCCAAACGTTTTAGTACACTACCAGTCAAACGTTTTAGATACTCTACCAGCCAAACGTTTTAGTACACTACCAGTCAAACGTTTTAGATACACTACCAGACAAACGTTTTAGATACACTACCAGACAAACGTTTTAGTACACTACCAGTCAAACGTTTTAGTACACTACCAGTCAAACGTTTTAGTACACTACCAGTCAAACGTTTTAGTACACTACCAGACAAACGTTTTAGATACACTACCAGACAAACGTTTTAGATACACTACCAGACAAACGTTTTAGTACACTACCAGACAAACGTTTTAGAACACTACCAGTCAAACGTTTTAGATACACTACCAGACAAACGTTTTAGATACACTACCAGACAAACGTTTTAGATATACTACCAGTCAAACGTTTTAGATACACTACCAGTCAAACGTTTTAGATACACTACCAGACAAACGTTTTAGATACACTACCAGCCAAACGTTTTAGTACACTACCAGCCAAACGTTTTAGTACACTACCAGACAAACGTTTTAGTACACTACCAGTCAAACCTTTTAGTACACTACCAGTCAAACGTTTTAGTACACTACCAGTCAAACGTTTTAGATACTCTACCAGCCAAACGTTTTAGTACACTACGAGTCAAACGTTTTAGTACACTACCAGCCAAACGTTTTAGTACACTACCAGACAAACGTTTTAGATACTCTACTAGCCAAACGTTTTAGTACACTACCAGTCAAACGTTTTAGTACTCTACCAGCCAAACGATTTAGTACACTACCAGTCAAACGTTTTAGTACTCTACCAGCCAAACGATTAAGTACACTACCAGCCAAACGTTTTAGATACTCTACTAGCCAAACGTTTTACATACTCTACTAGCCAAACGTTTTAGTACACTACCAGTCAAACGTTTTAGATACTCTACTAGCCAAACGTTTTAGTACACTACCAGTCAAACGTTTTAGATACTCTACTAGCCAAACGTTTTAGTACACTACCAGCCAAACGTTTTAGATACTCTACTAGCCAAACGTTTTAGTACACTACCAGTCAAACGTTTTAGATACTCTACTAGCCAAACGTTTTAGTACACTACCAGTCAAACGTTTTAGATACTCTACTAGCCAAACGTTTTAGTACACTACCAGTCAAACGTTTTAGATACTCTACTAGCCAAACGTTTTAGTACTCTAAAGCACTATTTCTTTTAACTTAGGTTGTTAATTTAGGCTAGTAAATGTTACCGATATACTGCATGGTACAGGAAAAAATAGAAACAATAGAATTATTCACAAAAAGCAGCTTTTAAATATTTATATGTTTTAAACCATTTACTTTATATTTTAACACTTAATGGTTCAAATTTCAATTAATCATCTTCATAAAACTTCTGTTTTATGTTCTTGATGTACTTTTAATTTTTATTTTGAAGCTTTATGTATGAAAAGGTGCTATCTAATCTATCTATCCAGCTAGTGTTCTACATAGTATAACAGTTTTCACTAAAGAACATTTACAGAACCAACTTTTCCTGAAATATGGGGATAAAAAAGAATGTTTTTTTCACTTTTGGACGGCCGACTTTCTCTGAAATAAGCCAAGGAGCCTCGAGGTTCGGTGCTCCAACGTAACACCAGCGCAGCCATCTTCAGAAAACACGTCTGGCTGATTGGACAATTGTGTAAACTTGACTTTTGGCCTGAAGCAGTGCTTCAACAGGAGAGAGTCAGCTCTCATCTCGGCCGCTCTTAAGGCTCCCGTCCTCATTCTCCTGAGAAACGGAGACAGGACGAGCTCGCTACTTAAACAATCAGCAGGCCCATGTGGACATGTGGAAAACAATAAAGATTTTAAAGCGGCCATCGGAATCCCTCGTCTCCGCACGAGCCGGGGCTACGAAAAAATTAATAAATAAATAAATAAATAAATATATTCACAGTAAGCTACACAGCTATTTATACCGAGCTTCATCAGACAGCATGGGCCAAATCAGCACCGAATATGATTACACAGCCAGTCCCCATTCCGACTGCTGCAATCACACTCCAACATAATAGGAAAGTTCTGGTCCCATCACAAATCAACCATTTCTGTATTAAAGAGTCCCGGCTAATATGAATAAATGCCAGCGCTGTGACCTTTCATTCAAACAGAAGCCGAGCACTAAAGGTCACGCCGGTAAAATAATAAAGCCGTAAATATAACCTGGGCGTCCACGTAATCTCCTGCACCGGCGAGCGCCGCCGAACTGAGAGGAAGGAGTGGAGATGATAAATGTCATTCTTAACGTGATAATACTGAAGGAATGAACGGATGGAGGTCAGAACAAGAGATATCAGCACTCTTAACGTGATTGGAATGTATTGGAATTCAGGTTTTTCCATGCAACACCTTGAGAAGAGGTACAAACATGCTTAACGCCCATGTTCACGTGCCCACCTACATGGATCAGCCATAACATTACACCCACTAGCACTCTGTAGTTCCTCACATACTCTGCATACGTTGTTTATGCCCTTTTACCTGGTTCTTTAACTGTCCGGACCCCCTAAATGGACAGCATCAGCAACATCCATCCAACAGTGACCTCCTGTGACCACTGATGAAGGACTAGAGGAACACAAACTGTGCTGCTGCACAGTTTGTGTTCCTCTAGTCCTTCATCAGTGGTCACAGGACGCTGCCCACAGGTCACTGTTGGATGGATGGATGGTTTTGATTGGTGGATTCTATTCTCAGTCCAGCAGCAGCACTGTGTCTGTGTCTGATCCACTCACACCAGCACAACACACACTAACACACCACCATAGTAGTGGTCAATGGAGCTAATAGTACTTGCTCAATGAGGGGTCTTAACCATTAACAGACCACAGACTATAGTCTATAAGTGTAGAACTACAAGGTGCTCATATATGCTAAGTGGAGCTGATATAATAAACAATGTGTGTAGATATAAGGATGTGGTTTTAATGTTATGGCTGATCCAGAATTTAAACTAGACCTAACCGAAGCGGTAACGCATGCTTAATATTTACGGGACGTGCTCATGACTTCACTCTTAAATTCTAAAAGCACCAGCTAATGTGAAAGTGTCAAACAAACACAGTGGCATTAGAGTTGTGATTATTAAAAGTCAGAAAACGTCCTCTCACTCCATCATCTTTAGCAATCCTTAACATGTAATGCCTGAAGATTAGCACAACTATGGGACGTAGGCTTACACGAAGACTGGATCTTTCACATTCAAATTCAGAAATATCATTAGAATCTAAAGAAGCAGCTCTGGAACATTCTCAGTCCCAGTCAGTCATAATGCTGTTGTACCGCGGCGCTGTTAAGTGATGTCACACGGTAGCATTTAGGAAATTCCGATCTTTAAATATCAAATTAAGCAGCAAATTTTAAATTTTAAAGTCATGTTTATGTATTTTCAGTATCTAAAACAATGTAAAATCACCAGGGGGGTCCATAAGTTGTGCTTAGCTTTTACTGCTTTTGCTTTCTTACTGTTAAAAACTATTTATGCACCTTTTCTCTTAAATATTTCACTTAGTTTAGATGTTCACAACTGACTAAGGGTGCGGTCAGACGCCAGACATCGGCTATACGTCTGAACCGAGAAGAACCCGCGTGCGACGACGCTAATAAGAAGCACAGCAAATTGATATGGGACTAAAGAAACTGCCACGCTTGCACTTCTTCCAGACTTGAATCAAGTGACCGCCTTGTTATCAGGAGAGAGCAAAAGTAGCCCCAACACATATGCTAAGTGATCAGACCATGTATCAATCTTCTAGCTGTGCCATATACCTGTAGTTTATCTTCACTGCATATCTTTAAATCACAAGCGCAGGCCTAACCACACAGCCTACTTTCCACTCTCTGGTTCAGTGGGTCAATTTGATTTTGATCGTTTAGCTGAAGAAAAAAATACAAAAAACAAGCCTGTCCTAGAACATCACGTCACTCCCGCCTCTCCTGGTGTTTGCAGCCCTCTGAGAAAGGCGCTGGACTCTGAGTCGGTAGAGCAAACCACATATTTATATTAAGGGTGAAACGACGTCAATACCTATTGAATTAAATCTGATTTTCATTCCTAACTCTTGCGAGGGTCTCTCATTTGTCATCTTGCATGGAAATCGTTGGGCATGATCAATACACGGCATCTGAGCGCATCCTTTCAGTGTAAACTAAGCGCAGAAGGGGAAAGGCTTAGGTTACGCATGTTCTTACACGTGATCGATGGAAAACTCTCCAGTGTAGTGATTCGGGAGGGAGTTCTGTTTGAGAGCTCCGATTTCAGTTGCGTTGACCATAGATACTGTGTACTGAACCAGTCAGCCATAACATTAAAACCACCTCATATTTTCATTTAATCAGCTCCACCTACCACAAAATAGCACTTACCATGTAGTTCTACACTTACAGACTGTAGTTTCTGTTTCTCTGCATACTCTGCTGTTCTCAATAATCAGGACCACCACAATGCAGATATTATTTGTGGGGCTGATCATTCTCAGCACTGCAGTGACACATGCTAGTGTGCGTTGCGCTGGTATGAGTGGATCAGACGCATCAGTGTTGCTGGAGTGTTTAGTCCACCAACATCCAGCCAACAGTGTCCTGTGGGATGCATCCATCCAACAATGGATCCATCCATCCATCAATCCATGGATCCATCAATCCATGGATCCATTCATCCATTCATCTGCAGATGAGCTATCGCCTCTGACTATACATCTACAAGGTGGACCAGCAAGGTAGGAGTGTCTAATAGAGTGGACAGTGAGTGGACACAGTCTTTAAAAACTCCAGCAGCACTGCTGTGTCTGATCCACTCATACCAGCACAACGCACACTAACACATCACCACCATGTCAGGATCACTGCAGTGCTGAGAATGGCCAACCACCCAATTCATACCTGCTCTCTGGTGGTCCTGAGAAGCATGGTAATAGGGGGCTACCAAGGTTTCGGAGAACAGATGGACTACAGACTGTAACTGTAGAACCACAAAGTTCAGCTGATAAAATAGGCAGATACTGTAGAACCAAGCTGGTGGTCTTAATGTTCTGGCTGATTGGTGTCACTGTAGTTGACGGTCACTAGTTCAGTTATAAACATGTGATATTTACCAGGCCCTCTCTTGTCCCAGCCGCAGATCATGGTGCCCATGCTGAGGCCCATCCCTTTGTACTGGTACACCATGTTAGCCAGCAGTTTGGAGGCGGCGGCCACCGAAATGCGCTCCTTGTTGCGCAGCTCGTAAATGCGACACTGCCTGGCCAGCAGACGCTCCCAGAAGCTGCAGTCCGCAGCTCCTCCAGCCATGGTGCCCAGGAGATACGGGTTGATCTCGATGACCTTCTTCACCGTCTGGGACGCGATGTAGGAACCGGCTGTCGCTCTGGAGTCAACGGCTACGATGACCCCGTGCTGGAACTGAGAGAGGATTATAATAAACAAAATAAAAACATTTCGAAACATCACAAAGCTCCCACTAAGATTAAGATGCAGCTGAGGCGACCTTTGTCATTCCTCAATATAACTTGTAAACATGAAATTTGGTGTGGTAGTGAAATCAAGCACTAAAATTAAAGCAATTAAATTAATATGTTAAAAATGTATCTGTGAAAATATAACATCAACTGCCACACTCTGGGCAAACAAGTAATAAGTGAGGAGGCCGTAGGGGTGTGCGATATATATCGTCTATGATAAGACAGCAGTTTGCAGCAGGATAAAGCGCAAGATAACGGATGGATGGATATTGTTATGTTTTACAAACTTAATGTATGACTTTTACACATTGTAAATAACGCACAATATCATTTATTATTGTTAGACAAAATATTGAGATATCATTTTTTGCCAATATCGCACAACCCTAGGAGGCCGTTTACCATGTTGTAAACAAATATGTGACAGACTAAGCCATAAAGTGGGGATCCAAACAATGTCTATGTCTGTTTAGAGTCTACTTGTAAATTACACCACAGCTATTATATGAAACAATCATAAATATGTTGCGCAAGATATTCAATATTATATTAATATAATAATAATTGTTCAGCCCAAAATGTGTTATATATATATATATATATATATATATATATATGAGTTTTCTACATCATTTGAATACGCCATTGATCATTTACAATGTGTGTAAATTTCATGATGAATGGACCAATCAAAATGCTCCAAATGAGCTTGGAAAAATTCTGGTTCCATTGACTTACATTGAAAGTACAGTATATGTGTTGATACATACCACTTTTCCACCGTCATCAATATTCCAGACTGATGGTTTTGGATAGTAAATATTTAAAAAAATAATAATAATAAATATTTTCGTGGCAGATATGGTGATCCCTGGTTACCATCACTATCATTGTCAAGGATTCTGAACTATTTAAATGACTAGCTAGGGAGACATTTAGTGGGAAAAAATAGAATTTCCCTTTAATATCGTATGCAGGTATGTGCCAAAATCCTATTACAGCAACTAAATAAAACACTCTGGTCCATATTTACACTATGAAAGCTGACCTGGGACCAGACTTGATCAAAAACAAATCAGGCCAACAAAGGGTAAAACATTTACAGAGCAAAATAAACGCAGCAACTAGCAAATTAATACCCTATGGTGACTGCTGTTCAATAAGGCCACAGATCACTACACAGGAGTTTCTCATCTGCAGTGGCTGTAATATACTAATGTACAGGAGTGCGGGGGGCATAGCGCTGCGAGATTCTGTTTATTAATAATTAATATGCAGGACAAGAGAAAGTTACAGAGTTGTAAGAGTTTGCTGGACAGCCTCATATTGCTGATATTAAAACTGTCAAAGTTTAAAAAGTTTTCTCCTAGTCGACATAACTTAGATTAAAAAATGCTAATAAATTGCAATGTTTCTGCAGTACTGAGCACAATCGCAATATTTTAAAAAGTTGCAGTGACATTGTATTGTAACTCAAGTGTCTAAACACTGTATCATTGGGCCTTTAGTGATTCCCACCAATAGTAGATTGTGGCTTTACTTTATTAACTTATGGCTTCAATATATTAACTTGTGGCCTCAATATAATAATTTGTTGCTTTAAAATATCAACTTGTGGCCCCTAGACAGACCTCAATTTAATAATCTGTTGCTTTAAGATCCCAACTTGCGGCCCTGAGATATCAACTTGTGATAACACTAACATTGGCCCTTGGATGATTTCACCCATAAGAGTTTGTGGCCTTACTTTATTAACTTTTTAATAATTTGTTGCTTTAAAATATCACCTTGTGGCCCCGAGACAGACCTCAACTTGCGGCCCCGAGGCAGACCTCAACTCGAGGCCTCAATTTAATAATCTGTTGCTTTAAGATCTCAACTTGTGACCTCAATATAATAATTTGTTGCTTTAAAAATATCAACTCGTGGCCCAAAGACAGACCTCAACTTGTGGCCTCAATATAATAATTTGTTGCTTTAAAATATCAACTTGTGGCCCCCGAGACAGACCTCAACTTGTGGCCCCAGAGACAGACCTCAACTTGTGGCCCCAGAGACAGACCTCAACTTGTGGCCCCAGAGACAGACCTCAACTTGTGACAGACCTGCTTTAGAATTTCATTTTCTGGCCTTAAGATACCGACCTGCGGTCTCAGGAAATCAACTTATGGTCTCAATATAGTAACGAGTTGACTCAAAACTTCAATTTGTGACCTCACTACATTTCTTCATGGTCTTAATATATTATTTTATTACCTCAATATATTAATACCTGCTCACAATACATGCATTATGGTCGCTATATCGTAATTCGTGGCCTCAATATAGTGACTTATAACCTCATTGCAGTAATTCCTGACCTCAATACATTAACGTACGTCCTCAATATATTAATTAATTGTCTCCTCCTTATTAAAAAGTACCAGCATGTCCTCCTAGGAGCTCCGTTAAGTTAACCCTGGCTGATTGCTTAACGTTAGATAAACAGTTAAATAGTTAGATACAGCCACAGCTAGCTTCTTGCTTGAACTTTTCGATTCCACCTTAAACAGCACAGCAGCTGCTTTTGGCGCTGGAGGGGTTTGTAGTAACTGCTGCGCTATTTAAGGTGGAACTGTGAAACTCAAACAAGGAGCTGTTAGCATCGTTAGCCAAGTGTGACTTAGCTAAATTTGAAACACAGGGCGCGTCTTCCTGCCAAACACAACAACTTTAAGTTTTGTCTGAGAAGAAAAACAGAGCGTTTGCTGCGGGATTTGAGGACTAAAGCTGTTAAAGACGAGTCGTAACCACTAGAACTCACTTTAAACGCTAAGGTGGTCGTTCCGTGAAGGAACTCGATCTTCCTCTCAGGACCCTCTTCATCGCCAACGGTTTTCACCGCGAGGCTGAGAGAGTCTCCCGGCGCGGCGCCGAAGCCCAGGTCGGTGCGGTTAAAGCCACAGCCGAACGCAGAAGGATGATCGAGAGCAGCGTTGAAATCCGCAGACTCACTCCGCAACACACTAGACAGCGCCATCTTCACAAACTACCGCCGGCTTCCCCAGCAGTCCAGCCTCATACGGAGCCGTGTGGCGGAGTCTTAGCGCGCCATCTGCCGGCGCGGAGGACTGATAAAGTAAATACATTAATTTAATTATGGTTGCGCATTGTTTTCCTATTATTATTATTATTATTATTATTATTATTATTATTATTATTATTATTATTAATTCAGGCTTGTATACAGCTTTTTGATTGGATGTACAGATTCCGGATAGGAGCGGATTTTTTCCCCATAGAGAATTAATCGAAATTAAAAAATAAGTGCCCACCTAAAGTACTTCTGCTCGACCGACAGACAACTTGTGGGCCCGAGACAAACCTCAACTTGTGGCCTCAATTTAATAATCTGTTGCTTTAAGGTCTCAACTTGCAGCCCTAAGATATCAACTTGTGATAACACCAACATTGGGCCTTGGATGATTCCCACCCATAAGAGTTTGTGGCCTTACTTTAACGTTTGGCCCTGAGATATCAACTTGTGACCTCAGTATAATAATTTGTTGCTTTAAAATATCAACTTGTGGCCTCGGCACAGACCTCAACTTGTGGCCCTGAGACAGACCTCAACTTGTGGCCTCAATTTTATAATCTGTTGCTTTAAGATCTCAACTTGCGGCCCTGAGATATCAACTTGTGATAACACTAACATTGGGCCTTGGATGATTCCCACCCATAAGAGTTTGTGGCCTTACTTTATTAACGTTTGGCCCTGAGATATCAACTTGTGACCCCAATATAATAATTTGTTGCTTTAAAATATTATATTGACACCATTTCACACACACTGACTCAGGGCAGACCTCCGGCCACGACTGTAGCGCTGGTTTGACCCACACTCGTCTGTTTGTCGTTTTTTCCATCCCTCTTTTTTTCTCTCATAGAGTCCCATTCATTTTTGCGCACACCCAAACCTCATTATTTCATTTAACCTGCAGCCTCCAAACTGCCTGTACTCACTCAGGACATATCCCCAAACACTCTGACCCACACTCCTCTACCTGTTGTTTGTTCATCCCTTGTTTCTCCCCTAGGGTCCCATTCATTTTAATACACACCGAAGCATCATAGTCTCGTTTAACTTACAGCCTCTGAACTGCCTGTACTCACTCAGGGGCAGATCCCCAAACACTAATCCACAGACATACTGACCTGCACTCCTCTATTTGTCGTTTATGCACTGGAATCGGATACCACATTCCAGATAGGGGCGGAAATTCATGGATTTTTGTCCCATAGAGAATGAATAGAATGAAAAAACATGTGGCCATTTCAGGTAATTTGCTTAACCGACTGACACCATTTTGCATACACTGACTCAGGGCAGACCCTCAACCACAACTGCAGTGTAGTTTTGACCTCACTTGTCTGTTTGACATTTTTTTCCATCTCTCTTTATTTGCCTATAGGACCCCATTCATTTTCGTACACACCCAAACACTATGATTCCGTTCAACATACAGCCTCCAAACTGGCTGTACTCACTCAGGGCAGATCCCCAAGCTCTAATCCACAGACATACTGATCTGCACTCCTCTATTCATCATTTATTGATTCCTCATTCCTCAAACTGCTTAAGCTGCGCTACCATCCTCGACTTCCTTCAAGAAATGAAAGCAAAGCTACACAGGCAAAGCTACACAGAGCTTCACAGTTCCCAGCAAACACACAACGTTGTCTACTTTCTTACAACATTGATACAACAAGGTTACAACGTCACTATTCAATGACGTAGGGAACTTATAATGGATATAATGGAACATATGAAAGTCTCTAGGAGGTTGTAACAACGTACTGACAATGTTTACACTACATTTCAAGGTTAGGGTAGATGTTACAACACGTTGCTGTGTTTGCAGGGTTAATAAAATCAAAACATAATAACAAAATAAAAGACTTTAAAATGCACACCCATACATAAGTACACTACCTATAATAAACACTCAACAAGGCTGGAGAATAAAAGTGGTTCTTTTAGTGTTTCTTGAAAGTAGGTGTGGATGCAGAGAGTCTGATGAAGATAATTCTATGTTTTAGGCGAACACACAGAAAAAGCACTCTAACTTTCGCTTCAGTTCTCAGTGACCTAGTACTTGTATAGGAAACTAACAATGCACACATGTATTAGGCCATGTCACGGTGTAGAGCCTTATAGGTGAGCACCTATACCTTAAAATCAATTCTAAATTTCACTGGCAACCAGTAAAGAGCAGCCATCGGTAGGCCGAGGTGACCCCTGTTTTTAGTTTTATAGTGTTTTTTTGTTAAAAGACGAGCAGCTCATTAAAATTTCGCATTTTTGGTTCCCAGAAAACACTAGAATTTCAAGTATAAACAAAAAACTGATCAATATATGCCTCCTTGGTGCAAAACACAGTATATCTTTTGAGTGGAAAAGCATGGAACCACCAACTGTAGGTCACTGGGTGAAATCTTTGCCTCAATGTATGGCTGTGGAAAAACTAACATTTACAATACGGATACCTGTGATGTCACCATATATGTAATTGTGTAGTTCACTGCATTTTTTTTATTTTTATTTTTTTATTATTATTTTATTCTCTTTCCCTATCCCTATGTTTGATTATATTGTCTATACATGTAGGTATGTATTACAGCAATAAAAAAAAAAACAGGCAGCTGCATTCTGAACCACCTAAAGTCTACAAGACAAGAATATAAGACATTGCAATAGTCCAAACAAGATGAAGCAAATGCATAAATAATTGCCCTGAAAAGACAGAATCTGTTTGATCTTTGCAATATTTCTTAATATAAAAAGAAAAACCGAACAAGCTTTTGAATATGTTCTCAAAATTATACATGAGGATCAAAGACAACACCCAGATCTTTAGAAAAAGCATTAACTATTAATGTGAGCCACCTGCAGATCCCTAGGAATGTTGTCATCAATGCACTCAGTGATATCAGCTCCTCCACTGTAATCATTCCGAGTAACAGATAGATACAGCTGCGCATCTGTGGTTCAATGAAAAGAAACAGTAAGTAAAGCTACAAAAGGAAGCATGTAAAGCGAAATAGAATAGGGCCAAGAATGGAACCCTGAGGTACCCCACAAGTGAGGTCAGTCATTAAAGACATTGTGTCTCCATTAGGCCCCTAATTCAGGAGGCCCACCTCCTTCAGTTATTCTGGCATCTTTAGTGCTTGGAGCACAGAAGCCTCAGAACTACACAGAGAAGTACATTTTATTATTATTTATTTTATTTATTATAAACTGGTTTGTCAAGATATAGACACAACTGGCAAAACAGAAACCAAGAGATTCTAAAAAAACAGGTGTATGTTAATCAATCATTTTAAAACATGGAAGTTAAACTTTTCACAAGTTCTCTTGAGGATTGAGGATCTTCCTCATACCTCAGGCAGTGGTGTAGACTAATTTATGAGAAAAATATACACACAACAAAACAAAGGACATTCTTACAAAGGAGGAATAATAAAGAAAGCCAGCTAACCTAGCTAACCTAGCGAGCTAACAGCTAACCTGACTGGTTAGTTGGTTTGTTTTATTATTTATATATATTCAGTATATTCTATCTTTTTAGAAAGAACAAAATAGCTTCAGCTTGGAGCGTAAATAGAGCTTACAGTGTTTTTATGCTGAGTTGGCTAATCAAAAGCTGTCGCCTGCTAACATTAACCAACATATGAGCCTAAACCTGCGACTGCAGTGCTTTGCTAGCTTAGGCTGCTTCTGCAATGTCAGTAAACTGCTAGACTTTGAACTTCTGATGAAGTTGAGATTTTCTTTTTACTCAAATATTTTGTTCCACCTTAAAATGGTGCTGGAGTTACACAGGCGTGTCATTTAAGATGCAAAGGAGCTTTTTGCTAACCGTCTGAATGCTTTTGAGAAGTTAGTCCAAAGGAAACGGCTACATGGTACAGCAGCATCTCTTAGCATGAATTAGACTAATAATCATTGATTCGGCAAATGTACGCCGGCATTTACTCTAACCCTTACAGAAAATAAGTATACTTAAAGTTCATTTTATTAAGTATACTTTAAGTAGTTACTATACTAATGTCATTGCACTAGTAGTACACTTGTGTATGTACTATTTTAATGCTTCTTGGGACTAAATTGGCCACTTTCTAGTTTTTTAAAAGTATACTTTTAAGTACACTTTAAGTGTAAGAGTAGTAAACCAAGTATACAACTAGTTTACATCTTTTGTACTGCAACTACACTAAAAGTAAACTTAAGGGTTTACTGTTAGTTTACTAGCTTGTATGTTTTCTTTAAGTGAACTTAACATAATTATAATTTACTGCTTATATTATTGTTGTACTTTAAAGTATATGACTAGGTTTAAGGTTTTCTTTCTACTTAAAATAGAACTTAACAATGTTTACTTACTCACCAGTGGACACACATAAAATAAATAAGACAGACTCAGATTAAGAAACATATTTGTATCTTTATAAATCTTAATAAATCAAACTTAAAATTTTTAACTTAAGTTTTTGTGCAGAGCAAGAATACTTCTACTATCGCAATCAAAAGATTAAGTACAAGTAAAGGCCAAATATACTTAGACTGTTCTATTCTTGTCAGTACAACCCAAGCATACTTATTTATAACTGTGTTTAGAATATTACTGAGAAGTACATAAAAGGTAAACTGAAAGCATACTCACTTCCTTTTAGTTTAAAAGAAGTAAACTAATGGTACACTTAAATAAACTTATTTTTTGTAAGGGAAATTTAGAACCTGTCAGATTGACCGGATCTGTTTTGCTCTTTGGAAGCTGATAAAATCCTATGTATGGGTATTTGGAGTTGTGGTACTGAAGAATAAGACAAAAGCTGTTCTCTGTCCTTTGTTTTGGTAAGAACCTGGAAATGTGAAAAGCGCCCATTGCAATGCAATCACTACAGTGAAAAAAGGTGAAATGCATTACACACATGATGTTTTTCCACTGAACTGTGCAGAAAATAATTTCATAGATTTCAGTCAAATGCTTTATTAATAATGACCATCAGGTCATTAGAGGTGAACTGTAAGTCTTGTTCTTTGCTAACAGCTCCCACTGAACATTTGAATGGCCTGTTGCTCACAAATCCTGCAATTGCATGTTCACACTGTGTATTGACAAGAACCTGGTAATACAATATGTATCGTGATTCAGGGGTCACAATTCAATATCACGATATCCTGCAATATTGCAAGCAAAGTGATATATTGCCAATGCTTACAATAGCATTGCACCCTTATGCTGCTTGTTAATGTTGGAGTGGAGCTGAAAATGGATTACAACACTGCCATCTAGTGGTCAGAGGTTTAAACACGACACACAATGATTCACTCTCTGCCAAGAATATGTGTATCGATACTGTGTTTTTGAGAATTGATACAGAATCACAAAATATAATATCCCGATATTCTATATTTTGATATTTTCTTACAGCCCTAGTATGAAAACACTCGGTCTGACTGACGTGCTCACACTACAGATGGCATGCAGTCTATACAGACAGCTCTGACTACAGACAAATCCCAGTATAGATTGTTTCATTTAAAACAACATTCTGTATATCCAAGTCCTGAGCTAAAGCACTGGCTGAATGTTGAAAGACTCCTTGTTGTTGAAAGAATGGCTCCTGCACCCAAAACAGTACACCATCCATCCATTATCTTCCACTTTATCCCGCTAATCTGGGTCATGGGGGCCTGGAGCCAATCCCAGCATCATCAGGTGAAGGCGGGGTACACCATGGACGGGTCACCAGTCCATCACATGGCCAACACACAGTCACCTATGGGCGATTTAGAGTAACCGGTCAACCTAACATGCATGTGTTTGGACTGTGGGAGGAAACTGGAGAACCCAGAGGAAACCCACTCAAGCACAGGGAGAACATTCAGACTCCACACAGACTGGCCCGGACCGGAAATCCAACTCGGATCGTCTTGCTGTGAGGGGACAGTGCTAATTACTACACCACCTACAGCACATCATAACACCAGTAAATATCCAATGAAGGGACGCAATAGTGTATTGTATGCTATTATATTCTAAACTGTGAATATTTGCTGTAAAATTGTTCCCAGGACATTCTGGTTATTCTATTTCTACCTTTCCCTATATGGTTGCTTCTGTCATACCTGTGCTTTGTTGCTCATATTCTTGGCCACTGACCAAATTCTGATGTGTCGAAGCCCATATGACCACAAATCTGTCTGTAGGACAGCGCGCAGAAGCTCCCTGGCTTGATTCAGGCTTGGATCCAACACTATTTAGGAATGTATACACAATTCCTGGACAACAGTGCACTGTTTTGGTGTAGAAGCAAGAACGTACATAGTGCATCATATAGGAAGGAGGGGGGGGTTTGAGATCCAGCCATTGACAAACTGTGCAACAGCTTTGCTGATATGTACCACCTGGTTAAAGTCTTGTGTGCATTACATTGAACTTGTTCACATTTCAGTAAGTCCTACATATTTGAAGCACCACACAGTGGAAAGCAACATAGCTGTGCCTTGATTTAATATGCCTGTGGATTGTGATCACAAATTCATAAAAAAAGTGTTTTGTATGGCAAATCTTAATGTACTGTCTTTCAGTAAAGAGGGTGAGCGATGTGAAGACAGTGTTTTAGGGGTATGTTACTAAGGGTGCCATACATGCATTGCATTTCACTGTTTTCCAAATGTTAGTGGTTGCTGTTCAATTTGGCATAATTTCCAGTCCATACTGTTAGCTAATGCTCACTGAAGCTCATTTTTCTAATTTTGGAGGCTTAAGTGATGGAGTGATCTCGATACCAAATTATCATCACTGTCCAAAGAAAAACATATATCTCCATTTTTGGTTGATTTTTAGTGGTTAATATTATTTGAACACGACAGCTGCTGTTTACATTGTGTCAAAATTTCATGATGATTGGATCAATAGAAATAAAAATTCTGGTTCCATTGACTTACATTAAAAGGTAAGTATGTTTTTGGCCTCTCCTGTAAAGTGGCCAGTTTGGAGATACTACTGTAGTCCTTCTTTGGACAACAATATATATATATATATATATATATATATATATATATATATATATATATATATATATATATATATATATATATATATATATATATAGGCATCATATTAAAAAGAGTGTTAGTACATACATCTCAGATAAAGTTTAGCTTACCTTAGAATGAGCCTTCAATAGGCCTCAATTTCACAAACTTTTCAACTTCTGGAAGACAAATGAAACCTTAGGCTAACAGTTCTAACTAGTCCCAGCACCATCCTTACTCCGAGGCTGTTGTATAAAAAAGTTTTCACCTCTCTTTAGGGAGAAAGTAACCCTTCACCACGGTTACTGCTGGCTAATTGACTGCTTTACGTATGGTCAGTTCTACAGCTGCTTTCAATAACAACTCAAGAGCGCATGTGAATTTGTGCTGCTACTGTTCAGTCCCTCGGCTTCTCGTCTTCATTAGCTGGCAAGCGCGCCTCCTCTTTCTTCATCATCACCTTCATCATCTCCTTCTCCCTCTTCCTTTCCCTGTAGTACTCGTCCTTCAGGTCCTCCCTGCGCCTGCGGCTCCATCCGCGCTCGGTGATGTGGAACAGGTCTACGTTGTTCCCGGAGTAGGCGTCCCTGTGAGTGGCCCTGTAGACCGCCTCCCTCGCCAAAGCCACGGCCTCGCTCACGCTCATGGACCACCTCCAGCCGTCATCCAGCACGGAGTAGGCATAGGGGGAGCCTGAGCCGACCGAAATTAATTCCCCTCTTAGCACGCGGCCGTCGCTGCACACGTAGCACACCCTGGGGCCCGAGCGGGGGCTGGCTGCTGAGCTTTGATCCGAGCTGTCTCGCGGTGCGTCCCCGCTGACTTCCTTGGAGATCCCATCAGCTTGTCGAGGCGAAGTTGGTTTCTTTGAAGTGCTCAAGCCAATCTCGATGGCCAGTCCGGATGTATCGCCAACGCTAGCGCCAGGCTGGCCTGCTAGCGAAGGCCCTGGAGCACAGGGGTCCATTTCTCTTTCATCTTCCTTCCACAGATTGTCCCTTTCTGCCCTTGGACCTTCTCCATCCCACCCGCAAAGCGTGGCTGCCACGCACACCTCAGTGCCCTTGAAGGGATGCAGCATGAATGAAAGCAGCTTCGCCGCCGCCCACACCGAGAGTCTTCGTCCATGCCGGAGCTGGTACAGTCGCATCTCCCTGGCCAGGATCCGCTCCCACAGCATGCAGTCGGCTCCGCTGCCCGAAGTGGTGACCACCAAGTGCGAGTGGATGGGTATTATCTTCTGGGCAGATGGGCAGGCGACCAGGCCGGCGCAGCTAGCCCTAGTGTCAGCCGCAGCTATCACGCCACCCTGGAAAGTGAAGCCCAACGTGGTGGTGCCGTGGGACAGGGCGAAAGGGCACGGGATGCTGGTCAGGGACGAAGAGAATTGCCTCCCGCGACTTGGCCTGAGGCTCCCGAGGCTCCGCTGAGGCGGCAGAAGCAGGCGGAGTGGACTCCCGTCACCTTTCTCCAACGGTTGACCCCAGGTGGGTTTGATCCCGCCTGCTGGGTAAGCGCTCAGAGGGGCATCATCCGAAGAAATGGAGAACGAAGCTGGGTGGCGGAGAGCAATCTCCTGAAATCCGCAGACATCCTGCAGAGCCATTTGGACTCGACAAAAAGAACTATCAGTCGGTTAAATCTCGCTGAGCTGAAATCAATACCAATAAAACAAACAGCCGAAGAAAAAGCACACCGTCTTTGTGCTGGGATTTATATACCACAGCCTGACACACCAACTGACACACAAACACAAGGCTTTGCCTACTAGGTGACATTTGATATCATGCCTGCGTGATGCAACTCACAGAAGCGACTCGAACTCTTCAAAGCCTTAAAATGCTGAGACTAGATCTAACTCCAAACATACGGGTGGAAACAGATGAGTGCTTAAAGAGACACACTGGCCAAAACGAAGAATTTAAACATCGCTCCATCTGCTGTAAACACGCCTGCGCTGCTGCAGTAGTCCCTGGAGTGAGATCTTTGCTGTGTGAAGACAGGGAACCCCCATCCTCCCCTACACCTCACCTTGAAATACACAATATGGTGAAAAGTATGTTTGCATTTGATTACCTCACCTAAGGCTGTGGTCAGAAGTTCACATACACTCATCACGCTCCAGTGATAGGATCACCCTTCAGGTTCCTAGAGCTTTTACTGAACTGGGAAAATCTGCTTTTAGCTACAGTGCACCAGCGAGTGCACCAGGAAACCCTCAAGCTCAGCTCGCTGGAGTCATTTTTAACTCTTATTTATTTATTTTTATTTCCTTTTACCATTGTTTATTGCTTTTTTTACTACTCTATTATTATTAATAATATTATTTTATTATTATTTTTATTTTTGTATTATTATTTCTTTTACTATTTTATGTTTTACTACTATATTTATATGTACATTATTGGCTTATTTTTATCTTTGTCTTATTCCTGATTTTAGTTTCTCATTCAGTTTTTATTTGTTTTTCTTTTACGATTTATCTTACCTAATTTTGTCTCTGTTTTTATTGTTTCTTTTACATTTTAAGTACTCATAAAAATTCATTTAAATTCATTTTCAATCCCATTTTGTTTAATAATTGTAACGTTCGGCAACCTTGTAAATGAGGGTCTCCCTCAATGTATTTCCAAGTGAAAATAAAGGTTGATTGATTCATTGATTGATTCATTGATCATGGACATAGATATAATCTCAATATTGGGCTTTCAGTGATTTCTTTGAACTGTTCCTTTTTACTGGGGCAGATTGAGTGAACAACATATCCTGTTAAGGTGCCCCAAATTCATTTATATAGTGTGTAAATTGTTCTCTGATGTCTACATAGAACATATGTGACATAGTTTGGGGTGAAAAACACCCAGATGTAGTTTTACACTCTATGATTTGGTCCTAGAGTTAAGCTGTTTTCTTTTTTGGGTTGAGCATATCATCACTATCCAATGGAAAACAAGTATTTCCGAAATAGGAACTTTACAGAAGAGGCCAAAAACTGTATTTACTTTCAATGTAAGTCAATGGAACCAGAATTTTTTCCAAGTGATTTTGGGGCATTTCTATTCATCCCACACTACGTAAACAACATCAGTCAGGTTCAAATGACGTAGTAAAATAAAAATCAACAAAAATGGAGATATGAATAATTTAATGAGCTCTGCTCTGATTGGCCGGTTTACAGTGAGACACGGCGATGCTCACATTAAAGCAACATGCCACGCACAGCTCAGTGCCCTTGAAAAGATGCAGCACGACGGAAAGAGTTTCGGCCATGCTGGAGCTGGTACAGTCGCATTGGCCAAGATCCGCTCCCACAGCATGCAGTCAGCTCCACTGCCCGAAGTGGTGACCACCAAGTGTGAGCGGATGGGTATTATCTTCTGGGCAGCTGGGCAAGAGTCCAGAGTAGCACAGCTGGCCCTAGTGTCAGCGGCCGCTATCACGCGCCCTGGAAAGCGAAGCCTAACATGGTGGTGCCATGAGAAAGGGCGAAAGGGCATGGGATGGTGGTCAGGCTTCGGCCGAGGCTCTGTTGAGGCGGCAGAAGCAGGCAGTTGGACACACAGAAGTCGGCACAGGCAGAAAAATAAATGACAATTTTGGCTCATGTTGAGTAGGACTCATGTAGCCAGCACACAACTAGCAAACACAGCTTTGAACAGATTTTTGTACACACATAAAATCTTCATATGTTTCATTAAAACAGGACTTTAGAGGTTCTTGTATTTATTCTTTCATTGGCTGTGTATCCTTAAATGATCTAACCGGGAGCAGCACCTTTGTATATGGCTGACCAGAGGTTAGAATACGACCTCAGGGCATGTTGAACTGATTCAGTTCAATGCTACAGTCACTCACTATATTTACAACCGCCAATTACCAAACATTTGGAACGCTATCCATCCATCCATTCATCCATTATCTTCCTCTTTAGAACAGTTGCATACACATAAAATCATAATATTTGGAGGTGTGTCCTTAAATCAAACCAGGAGCCGCGCCTTAAACATGGCTGACCAGAGGTTAGAGTACGAGCTCAGAGCAACAGCACTGCTTCTTCATCCTCGCATGTTGGACTGTTTCAGTTCAATGGTACAGTGACTCACAAAGTGGTACTACTAGATGGGACAGGCTGGGCTAACTGGTTAGCATGCTAACTTCAGTAAATATCCCTGCAATGTGATAAATCTTATATATTATTTATTTACAATCTGGTGATAATTTTAGTTCATTTAATGATGTTTTAAACTGAAAATTCTACAGATTGTTCCATTAAAGGACACTAAAAGTATGTTTCAGACTTATGTCCACTGTAACTGATATCATAACAAACCACCCTGAATTACTATGTACTGAGAAATGAAAAAAATAATTGGTGGGATGTAACCGGATGTTGTGTTTTTTTTTTTAAATAACTGTTACTATTACGTTTTCACTCTGAATATATATAATTGGGAATAAAATTGAATGGAACAGGGTGCGATTTCAGACACAGCCCTTGATGTGGTCCGAGAGAACATTAGCTCCAGAGCTAAACTTATTTAGCAAAACAGCTTGGTGTCAATAGAACTGTGCAAATTTTTGTCAAACCATTCCTTTAATTTCCAGGATTAAAAGGGGAGGTTAGAAAATGGCCATACATGAACTATTTCTGTTTTGGATACATATAACTTAAAAAATAAAGAAATAAAATAAAAGAGCGTTGGCCCTTTAAAACGGGAACGACTTTGGCTAAATCTCAAATCGCTCCCTACACCCTACGTAGTGAACTACCTAGATATTTAAATAAGGATCCATGAATCAAATCAACGCATTATTTGTCTAACAAAGAGCGGTTCTGGCATTGATATATGTGTGCGCAATTTCTTATTTGATGAAAAGTGCACTATGTGGATGCGAAATATTAAAACTCTATATTTTAACAAGCGCACTATAGAGGGAGTGTGGCGCTATTTGAGATGTAGCCCGTATGTGCGTTCATATTTTCTATCCATGAGCTGATCTCGCCTTCAAATCTCGCGGGACTTTGCCGGGAAAGAAACTGCGCGGCCTGTGTTCGTCATTCCGGCTCCGGGGGCTTTTACTCGCCTCTAGCGGTCTTAACGGTTCGTTGAGCCAAAATGTCTGCTGTTTCACTATAGTCGCCGGCCCTCTTTCATTTTCCCTCCTCGTCTCGTCTACAAACGATGGCGTCCGCCAGCACGGGGAGCAGGGTCTCCTGCGGGAGAGACATAAGTTGTGTTCCTGAGGTGGCGGATACTCTTTCCGCGGTCGCAAAACTAGGGTAAGCGGCCGGAACGGCCAGCGCTGCCGTTCAGCCTTTTTTATTTTGAGCCAAAGGCCGAAACGAGGCGGTATTAGGAGCCAAGTTCGCTCAGCGCGGTCACTACACGTGATGACCACCGACGGTTTATAGCCTTAAGTAGCCAGCCCTTAGCACATCAGCTAACAGGCAGCCTGAAGGCTAGAAAATGCGCTACACATTCGATTTTTCAGTTCCACCTTAAGTGCTGCCTCAGTGACCGGCTCGCGCCCGCACAGCCGGAAAGGAACCAGTGTATCATTTAAGGTGGAACCCAAAAATTCGAATGAGAAGTCATTGTTTGAGTCGTGAGATATTAAGTACGAGGGTTAAACGCGGGCAGGCGCGAGTTTGAAATAACACCTCTTTGCTTTTAGTTGAAGAACATGGACCACACGAGGATGAATGGAGGGGCGGTCCTCCGCTGACCTGTTCAGTGAGGTTCAGGTTTGCTTCTCTGAACTTGCTCCACCCCAGCACACAGATCGTGGTGAAAGGGTCATTCCAGTGGTGTTAAAAAATCTGTATAATTTAGAGGCTGAGATAAAGTAATTCCCAGTTGTTTAAAATCCAGAACCACCATTGAGCCTAAACACGTGTCTACTGGTGTTTTATTATGTGGAGCTCTGAGAAGGAAAAATAAATAACTTGTCTTTTTTGGGACTATTTTGCCTTAGAACGCTCAACATGTGTCCCTCCACCATGAATAGACTCAAATAAAATTCAGACGGAACCATTAATCACACGCCTACTGTAAAACCAGGTGTCAGAACGCTTCATAAGCATGTGTGACAGAGCTTTTGGAGACATCTGGTTCCCATCACCACCACTGTGATGTCCAGTTTGTCCAGAACAAAGCATTTCTGAACACATCTATGCAAAGATATACGCATACCAAGGAGGTTTCTTTTGAAGGGTGTCGTGTTGAACCCACTCTACTAGACTAATCTAGAGTAGAGGTGTCCAATCCTGGTTCAGCACATATGGCTCTAATGTTCAGATGTCCCAGAAGGCCTTCTTCCCTGGATCGCTTGTGTTCTTCATGCAGATCTTCTAGATCTAATTCTAAATCTTTTATTGATATTCGATATTTTTATTATTTTCTTACACCCCTACTACTAGTCCTCCGCTTAAGCAGTACGTACTGGCTCTAATCTAGTACCTACTGACTAGTAGGCGATTTTGGTTGCACCCCATGTCTACAACACAAGTACGGTGAACCTACACGAGTCTTCAGAGTTTAAAGTAGTGGTCAGTCTGGTCTTCTGGGAATCTGTTTTTGCCTTAAACACTGTTGTGTAGCTCTCTGCCATTAATGGCTTTAAAAAAAATACATTTCAAGCTAAACGTGTATCCCAGACCTAACGTTAGTAACAGTGTTGAGTGATGGGTTTCTGTGATGACATGCTTCATGCCACCGCTGTGAACAATTCTGACTTGACGGGTGCACTCCACACCAAACCCCTCTGAGTGATCTTGAATTGTTTATGCCTCAGATATATAATTATACTGACAGTTTGATTCTCTTTTAATGTAACTGTGTAGTTCTGAGAGGAGTTTATGTTCAATGTGAGCATCAAGAGCGTCACTCACAGCCGTTTGCTAATACATTACTCATACTCCCCACTTTATCCGAAACACAGCAACAATTTTTGGTTTTTTTTTTTCTTTAAAGCACAAGGTTTCCTAACCTTTGGGCCACGGAGCATCCTGTGGTAGATATTGGGCCAGTACTGAAAAGAAACAGCAGTGGGTCGGTCATGGCGCTTTGTAGTAATTGTAAAATAATGTACTTAACAACAAAAATGTCATGCAAGGCCGTGCAACAATGGGGCGCAACATGTTGGCATATGTTTTGCCTCCAGAAACAAAGTGCCCGCCTCATCACCTCGTTCACCAGCGGGTGACT
The DNA here is from genome assembly GCA_021613375.1 of Megaleporinus macrocephalus. Lineage (NCBI taxonomy): Eukaryota > Metazoa > Chordata > Actinopteri > Characiformes > Anostomidae > Megaleporinus > Megaleporinus macrocephalus. Next base: position 40,695,511 of record CM038708.1, read on the forward strand.
GGCGTTAAGTCTGTGCAGCGTTGCTGTGTTAAGAAAAATTGCCCAGATATTAAATGAGTGTTGGTTTCCTGTGCACGGTCCTGCTCGTGGGCGATGAACAGGAGGGTCATAAATAGGGCTGGGTATCGCCACTGATTTCCCGGATCGATTTGATTCCAATTCACAAGGTCCCGATTCAATTTCCAATTCGATTCAATTCAATATCGATTAATTTAGTGATATTTCAGTTACAATAATAGGTTTTGTTTGAATACGAAAAGAGATTTTCAGAGAACTAATGTGGTAAATGTACAAGAAACACTCAACCTACCATTACTAAACACATTAGTGTTTATATGTTTATATAATATCATGGTTTCTGAATCCAAAATGTAGGGGGCTGGAATGCTAATTATAAAGGCCGATCTCGGGTTTATACGAATCGATATCGGATTGTTCAAATGAAGATCAATTTGAATCGAAAAATCGATTTTTTTAAACACCCCCCTAGTCATAAGGTGGAAAAGCTTGAGAACCCCTGCTCAAGCCCGTCATCGACAGTTCCTCTGACTTCAGAACAGCTCTAGGCTGGACGTTATTAGGTGAAGGGCAGTGACGTAACCAAAATATTGTGTGACCGTCAGCGGTCCTGTGGCCAGGACTTAAAAGGTCAGGGCAGCTGACAAGTTTTCCATGACAACAGATGGGCTACAGCAGGGTGCAGGGCTTCAGGTCTTTAAGCGAAGCTCAAGAAAAAAACTGGTTAAAACCACTCATTAAATTAGTCGGTCTCAGTTTTCCGATGGTTGTTTGTTCTGTGGGTTCTTGTTTTGCTGGAAAATGAGCAAATGAGCTTAGACACTTCTGGACCTTAAACCAGGGCCAGTAAGAAAGAAGGTAGTTAACTCTTTGATAGACAACCTGGTCAAAAGTGACCCGACTGAGATTTTAGTTTCTATATCGTTGACCAATGAAAAACAAGTATCTACAACAAAATTGCAACTTTATAGGAGAGAACAAAAACATACTTTACTTTCAGTGTTAGTCAATGGAACCAGAATTTTTTCCAAGCTGATTTGGAGCACTTCTATTGGTCCAGTCATCACAAAATTTTCACACAATGTGAACGACCATCGGTGAGTTCAAATGATGTAGAAACTCAAAATCGACAAAAATAGAGATAAATGTTTTTCATTGGACAGCGACGATATATTTGCAATAATTAAATTTCTTCATTCGAGCTTTCATGAATTCCCCCATTTACTTGTTTTTGATGTTCATTAGAGAATTAACCCTTATTGTGTTCACTATGTAATTTGATGGGAACTATTGACATTTGTGAACATTTGCAGTCAGCAACATATTTACAAACACTATTTTTGTTAATAAAGTAAATAAATAAGAATTAAAATATTTATAAATAAAAGCAAGATTTTTAATGAACAGTTGGAACATTTAAATAATGAAATGAACTGATTTTAATATATTTACCAATAAGACACTATACAATAACATAGGAAATGGATACGTGTCAGGTTTGAGCCATGCTGTGCATTAGAAGGGGTTTGCTTAACTCGTGAACCAAAGGGTTAAATAAGTAGCACTGTGAGGGTATATCTTTAAGCACCCTATGTGTTAGGAGTCACTCTAATTCTTTTTCTATTTCTGTTTAAAATGAGTCTTGTGTTTTTTCTCTCCACAGCTTTGACTTCTTGTGCATGCCCCTGTTCCACCCGCGGTTCCGCAGGGAGTATGAACTGGACCCTGCTAAGGCCCGACCAGGAGCTCAAACGCGCTCTGACCTGCTGCTCTGCGGTAGAGGTGAGAGATGGCTCGTTGGGCTGTACGCCCTGGATGATTATGCGTCACATACAGCAAACAACTGGCAGACGAACAACATGTTTTCTATCAGCACATGCAGTAAACACCATTAACTGTTCTAAAATGAAAGGGTTGTGTATTCCCACCTAGTGGTTAAGTTAGGAATTACAGGGACCTGGCTGGGTCTGATAGGATGAAACGTTTGCTGGAAATACAGATAGTAGGCTCATTTGTTAAACACCATCGATCGGCTCTCGGGTTTGACTAAATTGGAGAAATATCGCATATTTTGATTAGAATAATAATTACCTATAATAAAAATGCATACCGTGAAAAATCAACAATAATTTTTCCTATTAAAATGTTTAATTAGTCAACTATTCCAAAGTTCAGATATTCAGTAGCTGCAGGCTTGGCGCTGTATATCTGTGCCGGTGATCGGCTGTCATAACGCTTCGTGAAAAGCATCACTAGTGCACTTGCGGACTCCTCGCAGGACTAACAAGTTTTACAGAAAATTACCGGGTCAGCCTTGAGCTGTTGACATTGGAATGAAGACCGGTTACAGTTACTGCCAACACTGATTGCTAGTTGCTGCCAAGGCTTGATGTTAATGATGGGGGTGTAACTCTGACCTCCCAAAGATTCCATTACAAACGTTTAGAAAGGGATTCGGCGCAATATGAAGTCTCCCGTTTACGATTCAGGGCTGGGTTTCCTGAAAGCATCTTGGCCCAGAGGTGTTCCTAAGAGGTAGAGCGAGCATCACACTGAGCTCTCTCTCTCTCTCGAACTCTCTCTCTCTCTCTTGAAAATGCTCCTAACGTGAAGATGCTTTTAGGAAGCCGGGCCCAGTTTGATTGTTTTCAGATAAAACTGAGTCCAAATAAAGGTTGCATTGCTCCTGTAAAGGTGGAGCTCGTTCACACCAGCAGTGCAATTTTACAGGGTTGCCATTAGGGCTGTGTATTGGCAAGAACCTGGCGATACAATAAGTATTGTGATACAGCGGTCACGATTCAATGTATTATGATATATTAATACTGCAAGCAAAGTGATATATTGTGATTTTTCAAGTCTTACTATTAAAACACACCACTATATAAACAGGTTTGCCAACGTTTACAATAGCATTGCACCCTTGTGCTACTTCTTAATGTTGGAGTGGAGCTAAAAATGGATTATAACACTGCCATCTAGTGGTCAGAGGTTTAAACACAACACACAATGATTCACAGTTTGCCAGGAATCTGGGTATGGATACTGTGTTTTTGAGATTCGATACAGTATCACCAAACATAATATCCCCATATTCCATATTTTCTTACACCCCTAGTTGCTATAAGAGTTAATCACCCCTTCGTTGTCTCTTCCAGACTGGAACACGCTGATCGTGGGCAAACTTTCACCGTGGATAGAGACGGACTCCGAACTGACCACCGAGCGAAGGAATTCCGAGGCAGTGAGTCCCTATCCCATCATCCAAATCACTCCTGTCCTGGCGGGAGCACAGCTCTGCAGAGTGTAGTGTTCTACCTCATTAAACACACCTGTTTGGCTATTAGCTAATTAGAACGGGCTTTGTGGGATGAATTCGGAAGCTGTTCTACAAAAGCTGAGCGGTGACAGAAAGGTTTTCTCGTTTTCACCAGCCGTGCTAGTTGCTTGTGTCTTCTGGCACAAACTTTCTCTGATGTGTGAAGAGTTATGGGTGTCAGAATATTAAGAAGGATGTTTCAGTTATGCTTAAAAACTGTCTGCATGTATCTCACAGCATCCCTCTGATAGAACAGCCTTCGATGGCTTAGTGGTCTAGAAATGCAGATTTTTGGATGACAGCTGAGATGTACACAGCGAGAGAGAGCGCGCTCATAAATTGGATCTCGGTATTCTTTATTCATCAAATCATGGATGTCGTGAGTACGTCTGCAACACTTGCATATTTAATTTAAGAGTGTGCGATCACTCGGATTATACGATGTAGTGCAACAGTATTATAAGAGTTGAATAAATTTTTTTTTTTTTTTATTCAACTCTTATTTTGTATTCAGCCAGCCAGCATACCCTGCCCTACCTAACCCTGCCCAACCCACCGCAACCCAACCCTGCTCTACCTAATCCTACCCAACCCACCCCAACCCTGCCCTACCCACCCCTACACTACCCACCCCTACACTACCCAACCCTGCCCTACCCACCCTAACCCTGCCCTACCCACCCCTACACTACCCAACCCTGCCCTACCCACCCTAACCCTGCCCTACCCACCGCTACACTACCCAACCCTTCACTACCTACCCACCCCTACCGGTACAGCACTAAATGTACTGCTCCTCTTATCAGGTTAAATCATTACTCTCTCTAGGTTAAATCATTACTCTCTCTCTCTCTAGGTTAAATCATTACTCTCTCTCTAGGTTAAATCATTACTCTCTCTCTCTCTAGGTTAAATCATTACTCTCTCTCTAGGTTAAATCGTTACTCTCTCTCTCTCTAGGTCAAATCATTTCTCTCTCTAGGTTAAATCATTACTCTCTCTCTAGGTTAAATCATTACTCTCTCTCTCTCTAGGTTAAATCGTTACTCTCTCTCTCTCTAGGTTAAATCATTACTCTCTCTCTAGGTTAAATCATTACTCTCTCTCTCTAGGTTAAATCGTTACTCTCTCTCTCTCTAGGTTAAATCATTACTCTCTCTCTAGGTTAAATCATTTCTCTCTCTAGGTTAAATCATTACTCTCTCTCTAGGTTAAATCGTTACTCTCTCTCTCTCTAGGTTAAATCATTACTCTCTCTCTAGGTTAAATCATTTCTCTCTCTAGGTTAAATCATTACTCTCTCTCTAGGTTAAATCGTTACTCTCTCTCTCTCTAGGTTAAATCATTACTCTCTCTAGGTTAAATCATTTCTCTCTCTCTCTCTAGGTTAAATCATTACTCTCTCTCTAGGTTAAATCATTACTCTCTCTCTAGGTTAAATCGTTACTCTCTCTCTCTCTAGGTTAAATCATTACTCTCTCTCTAGGTTAAATCGTTACTCTCTCTCTCTCTAGGTTAAATCATTACTCTCTCTCTAGGTTAAATCATTACTCTCTCTCTCTAGGTTAAATCGTTACTCTCTCTAGGTTAAAGCATTACTCTCTCTCTAGGTTAAATCATTACTCTCTCTCTAGGTTAAATCGTTACTCTCTCTCTCTCTAGGTTAAATCATTACTCTCTCTCTAGGTCAAATCGTTACTCTCTCTCTAGGTTAAATCATTTCTCTCTCTAGGTTAAATCATTACTCTCTCTCTAGGTCAAATCGTTACTCTCTCTCTAGGTTAAATCATTTCTCTCTCTAGGTTAAATCATTTCTCTCTCTAGGCTGGATGTCACTTTGAAAATGTAAACTAAATATTGAAAATGGAATCAATAAAGTCAATATCTGATTTTGTTTATATTATTGATCGTTGTTAATAATGTTGAGCTCAATAGCTTTTATTTAAATATTAGCTTTTGACATGAACACTGTTTAGAAGGCATGCATGTTGGTGTCCACAAGGCTTTAGAGGACTTATCCGTCGCTCTTGCTGACAGCGAAAACATCAAGCCCACTCCTACCTCACCACTCCATCTGAGGTGCAGCAGTTGTTTTGGAGCAGATGTGTGAATGTCTGCTGTTTTCTAGCCGAGACCAGCTGCTGGAGTCGTTCCGAGTGTATAAGTAGCAAGAACTGGTTTTGTCTGTGTTTGGATCCACACAGTACTCATAATTTACTCTGCATCCTTGCTGCAGGCGCTGGTACAGGAGCTGAATTTCTGTGCCTATCTGGGGCTTCCAGCCTTCATGATCCCCCTGAGGGGGCCGCAGTGTGCCAACCTGGCCCGGGTTCTGCTCAACCACATCCATACAGGACACCACTCTTCCATGGTGAGAGACCGCTACTCAGGATCGAAAGCTGTGTTTTCTAAAACGTAGTCATTCGATTGTGTTTAGAGTTGTAACAATTACATGCCTAGTGAGCGCTTCTGCCCGCTGTGGCGGGTTACAGTGCTTCAGTGACCACTATTAAGGCGCTGCCAGCTTATACCTATAAACTTACAAGCATGATTATTGATTAAGCCAGAGACTCAAGCTTTTTACTCCAGTAAAAGTACTGCTTTCAAAACTACCTAAAGTGTAAAAGTAATGTTAGGGTAAAGATGCCATTAAGGACAAAAGCTTAGGCTGTACCACAGGGGTAAATAGTGCACTAGCCCACCTCCTCCCAAAAAATCATTCTTCTAAAAGCCGTAATGACTATAATATTATATTAAAATGTTAATGTTAATAAATTTGGGATGCGCTAGGCTTCCTGTTTCAGCTGCATATACGCCCATTGAACATGAATGTAGTTTAGTACAATGTAAATATATTAAAGAAGCATATCTGTGTCCTACTGAACATTAACACGTGTTTCATGGAGCAGAAGATGTGATGACTAGTTTTCTATAAGTATTATAATGGTGCAGAAAGTCAAATTTCAAAGACATGTTATCAGTAACCTTTACTGGAATGTAAATGTACATGAATGAAAACAAGCTGTAAATGTAATAGGAGTAACGAGATTGATTAAAATGTAAGGAGTAGAAAGTACTGATAATGGAGTGTAAATGTAAGGAGTAGAAAGTACTGATAATGGAGTGTAAATGTAAGGAGTAGAAAGTACTGATAATGGAGTGTAAATGTAAGGAGTAGAAAGTACTGATAATGGAGTGTCAATGTAAGGAGTAGAAAGTACTGATAATGGAGTGTCAATGTAAGGAGTAGAAAGTACTGATAATGGAGTGTCAATGTAAGGAGTAGAAAGTACTGATAATGGAGTGTCAATGTAAGGAGTAGAAAGTACTGATAATGGAGTGTCAATGTAAGGAGTAGAAAGTACTGATAATGGAGTGTCAATGTAAGGAGTAGAAAGTACTGATAATGGAGTGTCAATGTAAGGAGTAGAAAGTACTGATAATGGAGTCTCAATGTAAGGAGTAGAAAGTACTGATAATGGAGTCTCAATGTAAGGAGTAGAAAGTACTGATAATGGAGTCTCAATGTAAGGAGTAGAAAGTACTGATAATGGAGTCTCAATGTAAGGAGTAGAAAGTACTGATAATGGAGTGTAAATGTAAGGAGTAGAAAGTACTGATAATGGAGTGTCAATGTAAGGAGTAGAAAGTACTGATAATGGAGTGTCAATGTAAGGAGTAGAAAGTACTGATAATGGAGTGTCAATGTAAGGAGTAGAAGTAAAAAAGAACTAGTATAGTAAAGTATAAATAATCTAAATTTCTACTTAAGTAAGGTAAAGAAGTATTTGTACTCCCTCCGGTTCTGTTGTAGTTCTGGATCCGCGTTCCTCTGCTGGCGCCCGAGGACACTCGCGAGGACCTCATCGAGAACGAGCCCTCGAAACAAATCGATGACGGCAACAACGAGGAGAAAACCTGGGGCTGGTGAGGAAACTTAGCTCACGTCAGAGTTTGTTTTATGCTGTAAAAAGCTTTAGAAGCTGCTTCTCTTTTTGGTGTGTTTGACAAGGTATCAGTCAGAGTGAGGTAAGTGCTTAAGCTTCAGGAACTGTTATTTCTCCACCTCGGGCTGTCAAATCACTGACTATACGAGCTGTTTCCACTATAAGTGACTGAGTAATAGGGTAAAGCACAGAGATCATGTTCCCAGTCCTGTATAAGCTTTTCTGCTCTGCTGGTCACAATGGCATCTTAATACACACGTTTGTTTTGAGCTACAACCAATGCAAACGTGCAACAGTGGAATTCATTTTCATTGCAGCAAAGCACAAAAGCTATAACAATGCGACTGTTCAAGACGATATGGTGGAGCTGAAAGGCTGGGAATGACTTTGAGTAACATTACAGCATCTGTATGTACACCAATCAGCCATAACATCAAAACCAGCTCCTTATGTCTAAACACACTGCTCATTGTATCAGCTCCACTTACCATGTAGAAGCACTTTGTAGTTCTATACTTACAGACTGCAGTCCATCTGTTTCTCTGTATACTTCGTTACCCTGTTCTTCAATGATCAGGACCCCCAAAGGACCACCACAGAACAGATATTATATGGGTGGTGCATCATTCTCAGCACTGCAAGTGTAGAGGTGTGCCATATTGCATTGTACACAATAATATCGCCAATATTTTTGAATATGGTGAATATTATACCCTGAAATATCGTGACATATCACCCTAATTATCATATCAGGGTTCTACTTTTTAACTTTTTAGCAAAGGAAACATTCACACTTTTCTTATTTCCTATTATATATCTACAAGAGACAGATTTTATCTGTCCAGTATCATTCACTTTACTTCAGTCCTGGATATATGGAAATATTTGGAGTACATTATTTAGTATCGTGACATTCTGGACATTCTGTTACAATCTGATGAAAATTCTTGTATTGCAAAAATACCATGAAATATCGTGATATAATTGTAGGGCCATATCACCCACCCCGACTGCAGTGGCACTGCCATGGTGGTGATGTGTAAGTGTGTGTTGTGCTGCTGCAGTGTGTAAACATGGTGTCCACTCACTGTCCACTCGATTAGACACCTTGCTGGTCCACCTTGTAGATGTAAAGTCAGAGACAGTAGCTCATCTGCTGCTACACAGTTTGTGTTCTCTAGTCCTTCATCAGTGACCACAGGACGCCGCCCACAGGACACTGATGGCTGGATGTTGTTGCTTGGTGAGCTACTCTCTCTCCAGCGGTGACACTGAAGTGTTTAAACACTCCAGCAGTGCTGAGGATGATCCACCTTCCTAATAGTACCTGCTCTGTGGTGGTCCTGTGGGGGTCCTGACCATTAAAGAACAGGGTGAATGGAAAGAAACAATGTATGCAGAGAATCAGATGAACTACAGTCTGTAAGTGTAGCTCCTATATGGTCAGTGAAGCTGGAGATACTATAAGGGGGTTGTAATGTTATGGCTGATCGGCGTATACAGCTGTGGGATGTACTCAAAGTACAGAGCGTTTAGACCAAAAATGGTCAGACTTGGTGAAAAGGCCTCGAAGGGTTAAAAATAGTTTATACTTGGTGTAAAAAGGCTTTCATACTATCTGAATGAAGCAATGAGTCTGTGGTTACAGTCAGTACATTTGAATGAATTAAATCAGAGGGAGCACATAAATCAGGGGTATTTAATTAGAGTTCAGGGTCCACCTAGAGAAGATCTCCTCAGGACAAGATCCGGACCGTCATCATTTCTAACGTGTGTTGTGATTCAGTGGTGTATCCTGTTTACTGAAGTAGTCTAGTATCAGCATCTTATACCATCAGCTACTGAAACACCAACACATCACACATACCGTTCAGTATATTTACTGTTTAAATGCTGAGCTGAAAAGCTGAACTTCAAATAAATGTTGTTTTATCACTTTAAGTAAAAACAAGTGCTACATTTAAAATATAAAAAATATATCTGGGTCGTTCTGTGGGAAGTATAAACCTCTGTCTCGGTCCATTCCTGGCTGAAAAGTCGATTTTCGCCGCTGACTTTTCTTTTTTTAGAGCACGCCATCTCACTCGCTGTATTCTCCTACTGCTGCTTCTCGTCTGTGTACGTGCCGCACTCCCGAATCTGCATTGATCTGATTGGCTGAGGAGCTTGTTTGGTGATCTTACAGCACACGCAATTGGTCTGTGAATTTACGGTGCCCAAAGCCCATATACTATAAAGACTAGAAAAGCTTTGCCTCTTAAAATAAACACAGTCATTAAATTGTTCTCAAAAGATTAGCAGGTTGGGTCTGCATTGGTCAACGTCAGGGTCTTAACAGGATGTACATACTATATACCAATAATTGTATATTTTTATTATGTATATTCTGTTTTACACTTTGGTAAGTTCATTAAGTGGCCAAATCATTTAAGAATCATAAGAACACTGGCCTGCCTGATGGTCATTCTGCAGACCACAAGGTAATACACTTATGATTTACATAGCATTAAATGAAATGTTCTGGGCATGTTACAAAAGTAAGGGGTTAAAATGAACTTTCTTTTGTAAATTAATTTTTAAAAAGCTGTCCCTATTTATTAAATACAACTTAATAGAACATTGGAGTAGCAGATTTGATAGGTAAGCCCAAAAAGCCAGATATATGTCTTAAAATTAAATTTTAATATTTTTATTATAGTACAGATCCCTTCATTTCTTATAGACAACAGCAACAGTCTGTTAGTTTAAAAAGCTGATAGGAGATAGATAGAACTCATGGAAAGTGCATCATGATGACATTTTAGCTGAGACAACAGGCACTATATTGAGTTTGGTCTTCAGGTAAATGGTGTCATCCTATAGAAGTACAGCTCTAAGAACAAGCCGTATCAATCTGTGGTCCCTAAACACCTGTCATCTTCGCGGCATACGAGGGGAAAACAAGATCTTGTTATTGTAACGCGGACTGTCTCAGAAAGTGTGTTTGGTGTTTCTAATTACGTTCCATCATATCCAACCCAATATGCAACGGTCATTAAATTTTAATTAGGACGGAGCAGTCGGGATGGAGAACAAATACAACTAAGCATGGCCTATACTGCGCGTAATTATCCCCTGAAACACGACTTCCACAAGCCATTGTAGTTCATTACATCATTTAATTAACCACCACTAATTAATGTCAAGTTCAGGAACACTAGTGGGAAAAATTGCTTCATTGAAGATCTCTCCAGTTCATCTGTAGAGCTACGGGCTACCGTGGAAGACCCTCAAAGCGTATGTTCAATTGTTTTAGTTAGTCCTGTTCTGTAGCTGTTCCAGCAAATATGAGGGTTCTCAAATACTTAAAGGATCAGAATCTCCGAAAGCAGCTTCAGCTCAGCTTCAAATATCACGTCAAATGCAGAGGAACTCAACGGTTCAGCTTCTAAACCAAGTAATGAAGCTCTTTATTAGAGATAGGACGAAGGACTGATCGGCTATGTATTGGTATTGGCTGATATTTATGCGATCGGCTGAAATTTCTCCAATTTAGCCGATCGATGGCGTTAAATGAGCCTAATTTCTGTATTTCTAGCTAGCGTTACATCCAGAAAGAGGAGCCCTCTGAGAAACCCCCTCTGACCAGGTCCCTGCAATTCCTATTTGAACCACTAGGTGGAAATACATACCCTTTAATTTCAGACTGACTAAAGCAGTGGCCTCGCGAGAACAGGTTATCGTTTGTGCTGATAGAAAACATGTTGTCTGTCTCGCAGTTTGTTACTGTATGGGACTCCGACTCATCCACGGCGTTCAGTAACATCTGTAAACTCAACGTGTCTGGTGGGGGAAACAAGACATTTAACGCTACTAATCTGATACAGCGCTTTAGACTAGATATGGACCAATCAGCGTTTTTGAGGTCAATTCCGATCGCTGATCACCTTTCAGCGCGATTGGGCGATAGCCGATACAGATCGAGGGCGGGGTATACGCCATGGCAGGGCTACATGTAATTATAAGCGCAAGCAAGCCATGAAACATGGTCTAAACTGGTTTATTACCATTTTTAACGAGCTCATATGAAACAGCATAATATTTTTAACTAAATTAGTAGTAAATAAACAAAGTAAATCAAACAGATATCCCCAAAACTGCAGGCCGCTGCTTTAGTCAGTCTGTTGAAAATGAAAGGGTATGTATTTCCACCTAGTGGTTCAGATAGGAATTGCAGGGCCCTGGCCGCAGGGGGTTCTCCTGTTCCTGGATGAAACTGCTAGCTGGAAATACAGAAATTAGGCTCTCAGGATCGGCTAAATTAGAGAAATATCGGCCAATCACCGATACATAGCCTATCGATCCTTTCATCTCTACCTCAGAATACACCACATGGCTGAATACAGTGAGTATCAGCCAACGGCAGAGCTAGCACGTGCAGCTAGCACTAAACAAACAACCCAGATAACGGAGCAGACCAGAACTGACCGGTACGAACAGAACAGCCAGAGAGCTAAAGGAATCACAGCCAATGGGCGCTAGATAACCACGTTTCAACTAATAATAATTGCATGTAGCCTGCCGTGACATAAAGCCCCGCCCCGATTTATATCGGCCGATCGCGATGAAAGGTGATAGGTGATTGGAAACGGCCTAAAAAACGCTGAACGGTCCATTCCTACTCTTTACCTTTACATTTCCAGTACAGTAGTCCAGTGTCATCACTTCTTAAGCTGGAAATAAAAACCAAAAGAACATTTCTCCGCTCATGTGTCTGATTAAGCCATATAACTTGCACTGATGTTTTAATTCCACATGAAGTCTTTGTTCTATTTTAGGTAATTATTATTTGCTTTTTTTGTTTTATACTCTAAAGCACTCTGTTTTTACTGTCACTTTTAAAGCTTCCTTTGCTTTTATGTATGTAAATAACATTGAATTGCCTTTGTGTTTGAAATGTGCCGTATAAATAAACTCACCCCATCTTCTGTCTTTGAAAACGTTTTAGGTGGCATTCATTCAGAACACTGTGCGACTACAACAAAAGGATTTGTCTAGGTGAGAGAGTCATATTTCACACCGCGCAGATCTGATTGATGTTGGTTTATCGGTCTCTAACTCCTCCCTGTCTGTCTTCCCGAAGCTATCGAGATCGGCGCAGACATGCCCTCTGACACAGTGATCGACAAGTGGCTCGGCGAACCTATTAAAGCCGCCGTTCTTCCCACCAGCATATTTCTGACCAATAAGAAAGGATTTCCAGTCCTCTCGAAAGCCCACCAGAAAATCATATTCCGCCTCTTTAAGGTAGGTGCTCCAGACATCGCGAGCTGAATCCAGAGGGCGGGAACATTGCAGATATTACGTGTAGGATTGCGCAGTGTTACTCATTGTATTGGTGTGGTTCAGTGGGCTGAATGTTAGATTTGGCTGATATTTCCACCTGATATTTGGTGATGCATTTATTGTGTACGTGAGGAGCACTGTGAATGTTGAAGCAGCGCTGGCTGAGCTACAGCAGTACTGCAAAAATGTCTCACACAAACAAAACCTGTACTAAACCTACTCTTCCAGTTGATCAGCATCTTCAAAACAGCCCAAAGCTACAACTGTTAGAGCAAAGGTGATCAGCTGTTGTTTGTTGTGGAGGATGCTGGGCAGCTTTGACAGCTGGACCAACATCTTGAGCCATGTTGCAGCACCAAAGTCGTTTTGAGAAATCTTATGACTGAAGGTCATAAGCATTTGTCTGGTAGTGATCTAAAACGTTTGACTGGTAGTGTACTAAAACGTTTGGCTGGTAGTGTATCTAAAACGTTTGGCTGGTAGTGTATCTAAAACGTTTGACTGGTAGTGATCTAAAACGTTTGACTGGTAGTGTACTAAAACGTTTGACTGGTAGTGTACTAAAACGTTTGACTGGTAGTGTACTGAAACGTTTGATTGGTAGTGTAGTAAAACGTTTGATTGGTAGTGTAGTAAAACGTTTGACTGGTAGTGTATCTAAAACGTTTGTCTGGTAGTGATCTAAAACGTTTGTCTGGTAGTGATCTAAAACGTTTGACTGGTAGTGTACTAAAACGTTTGACTGGTAGTGTACTAAAACGTTTGACTGGTAGTGTACTAAAACGTTTGACTGGTAGTGTATCTAAAACGTTTGACTGGTAGTGTATCTAAAACGTTTGACTGGTAGTGTATCTAAAACGTTTGACTGGTAGTGTACTAAAACGTTTGACTGGTAGTGTACTAAAACGTTTGACTGGTAGTGTATCTAAAACGTTTGACTGGTAGTGTATCTAAAACGTTTGACTGGTAGTGTATCTAAAACGTTTGACTGGTAGTGTACTAAAACGTTTGACTGGTAGTGTACTAAAACGTTTGTCTGGTAGTGTATCTAAAACATTTGACTGGTAGTGTATCTAAAACGTTTGACTGGTAGTGTATCTAAAACGTTTGACTGGTAGTGTACTAAAACGTTTGACTGGTAGTGTATCTAAAACGTTTGACTGGTAGTGTACTAAAACGTTTGGCTGGTAGTGTACTAAAACGTTTGGCTGGTAGTGTACTAAAACGTTTGGCTGGTAGTGTACTAAAACGTTTGACTGGTAGTGTACTAAAACGTTTGACTGGTAGTGTATCTAAAACGTTTGACTGGTAGTGATCTAAAACATTTGACTGGTAGTGTATCTAAAACGTTTGACTGGTAGTGTACTAAAACGTTTGACTGGTAGTGTATCTAAAACGTTTGACTGGTAGTGTACTAAAACGTTTGACTGGTAGTGTATCTAAAACGTTTGACTGGTAGTGTACTAAAACGTTTGACTGGTAGTGTATCTAAAACGTTTGACTGGTAGTGTATCTAAAACGTTGACTGGTAGTGTATCTAAAACGTTTGACTGGTAGTGTATCTAAAACGTTTGACTGGTAGTGTATCTAAAACGTTTGACTGGTAGTGTATCTAAAACGTTTGACTGGTAGTGTATCTAAAACGTTTGACTGGTAGTGTATCTAAAACGTGTGACTGGTAGTGTATCTAAAACGTGTGACTGGTAGTGTACTAAAACGTGTGACTGGTAGTGTATCTAAAACGTTGACTGGTAGTGTATCTAAAACGTTTGACTGGTAGTGTACTAAAACCTGCATGATTTTGTGTGTGTGTGTGTGTGTGTGTGTGTGTGCCATAGTAAATGTGCCATTGTGCAAACGTTGTGATAGTATTACTTCACCTCACCACTGTGATCTGCAGGTGTTCTAAATGGTCGTGTCTGTTTTTGTTTTGTTGTTTGATTTTTGGTGACTTAACATTGCTGGAGATTAGTGAGTCCAAAGTAGTTAAAGAAAAATCATTTCTTCTCGTCCTCTCCAGCTGGAGGCTCAGTTTATATTTACCGGGACGAGTCGCCACAGCGAGAAAGACTTCCGCTCCTACCTGCAGTACCTGGAGTACCTCAACCAGAACCGTCCAGCCCCCAACGCTTACGAGCTGTTCGCCAAGGGCTACGAGGACTACCTACAGTCGCCATTACAGGTACGTACTAGGAGTATGTCTGCTGTCACAACACTGGTTCTAAAACAAGAGTGCTCAAAAGTGTTTTTCCTAATCGGGTGGGCGTGGCTACATTCCAGCCAAACCAGAGCACTGGATCGGCGAGTGCAGTTGATTGAAAGAGCCGTGTGTTTTCATGGCTGCGAGTGCAACTACATGTTACTTAAAAGTATAGTAACTGTCAAGGTCATTGCATTGGTTCCCTACATGGTACAAACCATCCTGTGTGGGCCAAAGCCTGAACTTTCTAAAGCGCAAACTCTATTTTTTGCTTTGATCGTAAAGGGGAAAATAGCCCCTGACTCACTTCAAACTCAGGACGGGTAAATAAATACACTGGCAACTGCTGTCATTTGCTGCTGATGTGCTGAATATAAAATAATATAGATCAGCTTTATTTATTAAATAGAGCTTACAGTAAAGTCTGCGCTCTACAGCTTTTCTAAATGACGCTCACATGACCTAAACTGCAATATATGTAAAACTGTGAATGATACCTTTAGCTTTTATGCCTAATATTCTGTTATGTGCATTAACATCCAAACATATAAAATACTGAAGGTCTGATTTGAGTTATAAACCAGCATTAACACAACGTAGTGGCTCACATAATACATTGAGCTACAGTGACCATGTTAAACCAGCACTGGATATAAATATTTTAATTAATTATTTATTAAAAAAAACTAAAATTAATTAAAAAAAATATATTACTTTAAATTCAAATGCCAGTGTAGCATTGCAACAGTTCTATTGGTTGACGTTTGACAAGTTATTCACTGCAAATCCCATTCAAACCAATGTGGTTCAGTACGAGTAGGTTTGGGAAACGTTATATTTCTAATATTGGTTTAACGATGCATCGTGCCAGGCCAGTTGAACTCTAACCTCTGTCGTATTACGGGAATTATATTATATAATTATATCTCTGACTGACTGGGGACAGATTTGGCACCCATCCAAAACAGCTGCTAATATTTAAAAAATCCTGGTAATAGAATTTTATAAGATCAACACTGAAATTTCCAACTAACTTGACGAGTTGAGTCATTCAACCAGCGTTCTGTTGATCCTGTTGTATTCGTAAAATAATATAGATCATGCTAATTTATTAAAAACAGCTTACAGTAAAGTCTGCGCTCTACAGTTTTTCTAAATGACTCTCACATGACCTAAACTGCAGCCCCATATGTAAAACTGTGAATGATACTTTTAGCTTTTAATGCCTGATATTCTGTGATGGCGACTGTGCATTAACATCCAAACATATACAATACTGAAGATCTTCTTTGAGTCATGAACCAGTGTTAACACAACATAGTGGCTTAACACATTGAGCTACAGAGCTGACCATGTTAAACCGGCACTGGATATAAAATATTTTAATTAATTAATTATTTTAAAGAAACTGCTAAAATTAATTAAAAATATTTATATTACTTTAAATTCATATGCCAGTGCAGCATTCAGCATTGTAACATTACTATTGGTTGACGTTTGACAGGTTATTTACTGCAAATCCCATTCAAACCAATGTGGTTCAGTACGAGTAGGTTTGGGAAATGTTATATTTCTGATATTGGTTTAATGATGCATTGTGCCCTGTCAGTTGAACTCTAACGTTTTATAGGAATTATATCTCTGACTGACTGTGGGGGCAGATTGGGCGCCCATCCAAAGCAGCTCCAAATATATTAATAAATCCTGATAATAGAATTTTATAAGATCAGAATTGAAATGTTGCCAATTAACCTAACGAGTTGAGTCGTTCAACCAGCATTCTGTTGGTCCCGTTGTATTTGTAAAATATAGATATAGGTCTATATAGATCATGTTAATTTATTAAATACAGCTAGCAGTGAAGTCTGCGGTAACATTACCACAACGTAGTGGCTTAACACATTGTGACCACATGTTAAACCGGCACTGGATATAAAATATTAATATTAATGAATTCATTATTTTAAAGAAACAACTAAAATTAATAAAAACAATATTAGTTTAACATTTTTTTAACGTTTCTATTGGTTGACGTTTGACAGGTTATTCACTCCAAATCCCGTTCAAACCAATGTGGTTCAGTACGAGTAGGTTTGGGAAACGTTATATTTTTGGTATAGGTTTAACGATGCATCAGGCCCTGTCAGTTAAACCAAAACAGATAAAATGATGAATTAATCCTGATAATAGAATTTTATAAGATCAGAATTGAAAAGGTGATAACGAGCTGAGTCGTTCAACCAGCATTCTGTTGATCCTGTTGTATTAATTTCTATATTCAACTAAATATTGGATTGAACTGGTTGGTCCATGATTGCGTTCTGTTTTTATTTTGCGTACCAACTTATGGAAAAGGGGCAGTAATATATAAATGCTGTTATCTTCTTGCTGACGGTCCGTCATGTCTTTGTGTTGTTTTGAAGCCGCTGGTTCACAGAAAGGTTAGCAGTCTCTGACCGGGACGTGAGCACAGAATGATTATAAACCTCACACATGAGTGCTTTTCGCAATATTAGAACAGTGTTTTTATCACGGTGTGGCGCGAGAGTCATGTATCCGTGGCGATAAGGTCTGTGTAAAGTTAATATCGGGCCAAACAACGCATCAGCTGGAATCTCTCCTCCACGCATGAGTGAGCAGCCCCTCTTTTTTTTATTTATTTATTTATTTATTTGTTTTTTGTACCTCCAGGCCTTTTAGACGTCCCATTCCTGTGTTTTCTAACTTCTCATTTAGTATTTCATTCCTCTTTTCAGCCTCTAATGGACAATTTGGAGTCGCAGACGTATGAGGTCTTTGAGAAAGACCCCATTAAGTATTCGCAATACCAGCAGGTGAGTGGAAAAGAGAATCGCAGCGGCGGCTCGGCAGCTGCAGCGCTCCCATTCGCATGCATCATGACTGTGAATGTTTTTGATCTTTGTAATGCTCCTGGTACGGCTGTATTATAACGCTCCACTGATTTGAGTAATTCGTCTCTCTCTCTTTCTCACTCTCTCTCTCCCTCTCTCTCTTTCTCCCTCTCTCTCCCTCTCTCCAGGCGGTGTATAAATGCCTACTAGACAGAGTTCCAGAGGAGCAGAAAGAAACTAATGTACAGTAAGTGTTCTCACTTTCATGTTTACGCTTCCGTTGCCAGGAATTTTCAATTCGCTGCAAAGCTTTAATTATGCAGCGCGGCCCACCTGAGAACTAACATAACCATGGAATAAAAGCTTGTAGATATAGATCCGCTGCTTCCTGCAAGCTGGGCTCTGGCACGTGGGGCAGGATATCTTGCTGGCTTAAGCTGATTTTGATCCAACACTAAGATTTTTTGGGAGAACTTTTTTTTTTTCAATATAATTTTGGCAACTTTCGGCTCACAAAGCACCTTCGGTTTGGACGAGGCTCCCGGCCAAACTCCAGCTCGGCCGAACCGCACACATGCAGCTGTGGTGTACTCGACTTCCCACCACTGTTAATCAGGGTGTGTAAGCAGAGTGGAGTGTAATCATGGCACTCCTCGCTCACGCATCAGAGATAACCATCTCCATTTCTTCTTCTTTAATTAATTCTCACCATATATATTTTCCGACTAACTCAAACTTTAGACCAGACTTTATACACCAGAACACAGTTGTGCTGGAAGCTGCTGCCACGTAGTTGGAAGCATAGAATTGTTTTAAATGTGTGCCGTAGCTTCAATATCATGCTTCGGCGGAAGTAGGGGTTTTCTCACTAGGTCAAGGGTGTCCAATGTCCAAACAGATTTTTATTGGCCCGTAGCATCACTTGTAAGAATACATTTAATTATTGGTACCTTGCAATATTTCCTTTCACCTGATGGTGGCAGCAATACATATACATGTATAGTACATTTCACTGCTGTGTTAGGAGTTATCTAAACTTAAGAGCCGTTATTTTTCTGACTGGGGGTCCTAAAATGACGGGACGGCAGTGACAGTGAGAACTTTTGCAGACACTTTTGCAGTAATGAAGGAGTTGAGACATTATGAAACAAAGCGTGGACATTATAGTACATACTCAGGGGACGAGAGGACAGAGACACCTGCTCTCACAGCAGCAACTGTTCTTCAGGGCACGTGGGGAGCAGGAGAACCTGACCAGAGCCAGTTATGATGTGGCTATGCTAATCGCTAAGCAGTGACACTGAGCAGGGACACTGCTGTGTCTGATCTACTCACACCAGCACAACACACACTAACACACCACCACGTCAGTGTCACTGCAGAGAAACTCTTCATCAGGGAAAGGTTTTTCATATCTTTTTAGAAGGCGAGTTTGTGAAAGAGTGCTTAACTGAAGTGTCCAATAACAGCAGGACTTGAATTTATAAAATTAAATGTAAAATTTATTAGTTCATTAATTATTTCTTATTCTGTGCGTTTGTGTTTCTTCATGTTGTGAATAGGAGGTGCGTCTAGGTGCAGTTCAGTTGGACTTGTGAACGGTGCAGTATTTAGTGTGAGCGCTAACTGACATGTAAACGCTGCGGCTGTCCCATTAAACCAACACGGCCCTGCTCTGCTGTGCGTGACAGTAACTGCTGCACCAGTTAAGGTGGAATGAGGCAGTTCTAGGGACAAGAAGCTGGCAATAGAGCTCCTGAAATCAGAGCACCAGTGCTTTGGATAATTCAGAAGTTCTGTGGCTCTGAAGAAACAGAGCAGTGATACTCCCAAGTTTTATCAGCTGAGTTAGAACTTACAGTAGCTCTTCCGTCACTGCAGTATGACACAAAGCTCATACACTTCTGCTCTACAAACCTTCCTGCAGAAGGTTTCCATTTGGGGAAAAAAGCCCCGCCCACATAGTGAATGGCAAGTGTAGGTGCACTGCCACTAGGGGTGTAAAAAAATATTGAAATATCAAATACCTGTATCGAAACTATATACTGTATCGAAAACCCAAAAACAGACAGTGAATCATTGTGTGTTGTGTTTAAACCTCTGACCACTAGATGGCAGTGTTGTAATCCATTTTCAGCTCCGCTCCAACATTAGCAAGCAGCACAAGAGTGCAATGCTATTAGCAAACCTGTTCATATAGTGGTGTTTTATTAGTAGGATTTGAAAAATCGCAATACATAATTTTGCTTGCAATATCGCAATATATTATTTATTATTATGATTAAACATGACAGCTGTTCTTTATATCCTGTGATAGATTCATGATGAACGGACCAATAAAAATGCACCAAAATAGGTTGTAAAAATTTCTGGTTCCATTGACTTTGGGGGTCTGGGTGGGGCTTTCGTGTGACAGGTTCCTAAAATGATGTTGTAAAAATCATTATATGACCTTACTTACAACATTGTAATAAATCGAATGCTAACTGCTGCACCGTGATCAAATATTTAGTATTTAGAGGTGTAAAAATATTGGAAATAGCTTTTATATTCCTGTTATGTTTTAATATAAACATATTGTTTTTGTAGTGTATCATTTTAAAAATATGCATATCGTTGCTGTCAAAAAAAAAATCTCTGTTTTTGTCTGTTTTTATATTTTTAACATTTTTCGGTGTTATTTAAACACAACAGCTTATCTTTATATCCTGTGAAAGTTGCCTAATGAACCTGACCAATAGAAATGCTCCAAAATAAGTTCTTGGGATCTAGTAGTTACTTGTTTATCTTTGGACAGAGACGATATGGTGGTGTGGTGGGGGTTTTGTGGCCAGTAACAGGTTTCTTCTTAAGATTATATTGGGAAAATCATTATATTACCTTGCTTACGGTGTTACAATATATCGAATTGTAACCGCTACACCAAGATCAAATCGTGTTGCCAAGTTCCTGCCAGTACACGGCCGTACTAGTGATTTAAGGCTTGTGGATGTCTATTCAGCCACGGAAAGCCATTTCATGAAGCTACAGATTTATAGATCTTGTGCTGATGTTGCATCCAAAGGCACTTTGGAACTCTGGCACTTTGTAGTGGGTGAAGCAACAGAGGTTAGGTTATTTATGATTTTGCCCTTGCCGAACTCAGCGTCGTCTTAGAATTTTTAAATAGAGCTATAGAAATCACTTATAATGACACATATTAAGGTCTGATTGTATTTCATACACAACTGTTATCGAAATATATCATTCAATCAATGCCATACACGTCATAAAGGGTTAAAGTGCTGTTGTAAGGCTGTCCTTAATTGATCGATGATCAGCTCTAATTGGTTTAAAAAGCTGCTTACGGTCCAGAATATCTGGACTTGACCTACCCCGGATGGGCGAGGGATGGGCAATGTGATAAATGTGTTGTTATTGTGAAATTATGTCACACTGTGCTTTGCTGATTTATATGGTGGATGTCTTCAGTACTTAAAGGCTAAGCACCACTTATGGACGCCCCTGGTGATTTCACGTAGTTTTAGATACTGAAAATACTAGATGGTAGGATCGTTCGGCTATGTATCGGTATCGGCCGATATGTCTCCAGTTTAGCCGATCACAAGAGCCGATCGAGGTAAAGTTATTGTTGTAAAATATGATCAAAGTGGAATTTGCACTAGGGGTGTGTCTGAAATGGTCCACTCAGTAACTCATTAAATTCCCTGTTTACTACATACTGTTCTATGTAGAACACTATATAGGGGAACAGTGAAAGATACAATAGACAGAATTTGGAGGACGATCTTTCTTAGAAACCACTATACATTGTGGGGCGTCAACCTGTAAGTAGTGTACATTAGTTGTTCACTAGTTTCACGGTGCGTCATGAGTAACAACATAGTGAACTATATAGGGAATCTAATTGTGCACTGAGAATTTGGACAGCACTACAAAATGGCCAACACCTTGAATAGAACACTAAACAGTAGAGGTGTAAGAAAATATTGAAATATTAAATATCGGGATATTATGTTTGGTGATACTGTATCGATTCTCAAAAACGCAGTAGCCAAGATACACAGATTCCTGGCAGACAATGAATCATTGTATTTTGTGTTTAAATCTCTGACCCCTAGATGGCAGTGTTGTAATCCATTTTCAGCTCCGCTCCAACAATAACAAGCAGCACAAGGGTCCTTTTGTAAGCACTGGCAAACCTGTTCATATAGTGGTGTGTTATAATAGAAAAATTTCAATATATCACTTTGCTCGCAGTACATCACGTTATATTAAATCGTGACCGCTGTATCACGATACGTATTGTATCGCCAGGTTCTTGTCAGTACGCTGCCCTACTAAGCAGTAAATAGGGTGTGATTTCAGACGCACCCTAAATCCTTATAATTCAACTACGCTAGCTCAGTGGGACTAAAGCCACCGAACTTAGCAAGTGAAGCTAATGTTAGCTAACATCAGCTAAGGCAGGTGGAGTAACTGCGCGTACCTGGTTTACCTCCACGTACACGGAGGCTCTTGAACACCTCTCGCTGGTTTCCTTACACGCCCATATTGTTGGAACAGTGTCAGATTAAGATCCGGTCAGCGTGTAAGCCTACGTCCCATAGCTGTGATAATCTTCAGGCGTTAAATGATCTCCACAGATGACCACTTTGTGGATATTTGGGGGTCTTTGCGCCATTTGTGCACGGGGGTCCACTGTACGTCCAAGAAAACAACACCTTTCTGTCATTGTGCATTACTGTATGTGCGTGTTTTAGCGTTGTTGTCTACCATCTACGTCACACCCATTACACCTATGCCAATTTCCAAACAGTGGGCGGAGCTGAACAGTCTTTTAAGCCATATTCCTTGAATTTGTAAAGAAAAGAAAGTTTTCTGACTTTTAATAACCGCAAGTTAGAAACTCAAATTCCACTGTATTTATGTTTGACATGTTCATATTAGCTGGTGCTCAGCCTTTAAAGAACACTGATTAGCTACTTGTTTCATTATAAAGTGAGCCTAATTAGTCCTGTTTAACTGGATTTAGTGCAGTTTGGGGAAACATTGTATGAAAATATCATTGTTTGTGGCGCAACAGGTTTTATTTTTTCTGTTCCAACTTAAAGTAAGTATCACAGAATGTCTTGAAGTATCGTGATATAGTATTTTCGCTGTATCGTCCACCGCTAGTTGTAGTCCAGCAAAAATGATTCACACAGTTATGGCGTGCCACAGAATGAAAAACTGTGTTTGCATCATCGTTGTTATGTAATTAAACTGACATACAGTGAACCTCAAGCACTGTTGCTGTTCTCTCCATTACAAATCCTGCTTTTACAAAAGAGGCAGTAAACCGAGCCGCCTCCAAGATCTTACATAACAGTTCTGACTCCACCCAAAATAACACCCTCAAAATGTATGTGTATATATACCAGCTCAGTCCAGCCCAGCAGAAACTATGACAACAGATCAAGAGTGACGGAGGATTATACCAGCAGAAACGTGTCTGTCAGGGATGTGAAGGGGCCCCACATTGTCAGCAAACGTGGATGATGTGTATCTTTAAGACGAATCTGAAGTCGCGTTCCTAGTTAGATGGTCTGTTCCACCTTAAATGCTGTAGCACTCTAGTCCAGAGAATAACGTGAAATGCTCAAAAATGCTTTCTAAGCGTGACCTAGTGTGAGAACGCCCCAGACCATCATCCCTCCCCTCACAGTCACTTTACTGTTGGTGTCATGCCTTCCGGTAGATACAGTTCCCTTGATATTCATCAAACCCTGAACAGTTCTTCAGACTGCAAGTTAGTGAAGCAGGTTCATCACTCCAGAGAACATGTTTCTACCATTCCAGAGTCCAGTGGTGGTGTTAATGCCATTCCAGCTGAGCCTTGGCACTGAGCATAGTATTTAGAGATGTAAAAAATTAGAAATATCAAATATTATTCCTATTATTTTTGCATTAAAACATATGTTTTAACACTATCAGTTATCGAACAAAGTATTGGTTTTTAATGAGAAGTTAACAGTTAAATTTGTCAGACAGTGGATCGTTTTGCACAGTACTGCAAAAATATCCAAGAACATGTTTAATTCCATTCAAGTTTATTTGTGTAGCGCTTTTTACAACCATGTTGTCACAAAGCAGCTTTACAGAAATTAAAAAACAATTACAACATATTTCTCACAAGAAAAAAAACCAAAACAAATCATACTCAGATCAGTTGATGCAGCTTTTGTTACTCATGTAAGCTCTAACCCTGCGTCCACACCGACACTGCCCAAATTGCTGACCTTTGGTAGACATGGTTTCACTGATGTCAAGCGAATGCTACAGCAGTACAGTGTACTTTATTGGTTAGTATCTACAGCAGGGGTCTTTTATTATAACTCAGGTCCAGTTAAAGGTCATCATTTCTAACTTATGATTCAGTGGTATATCCTGTTTACTGAAGTAGCCTAGTATCAGCATCTTATACCATCAACTACTGAAACACATCACACATACCGTTCAGTATATTTACTGTTTAAATGCTGAACTGAATTAATTATTTCTAAAATTCTAATAATAATCGAATATAATTTTTTTTTTTTCATGAATCAGGCGCATTCCTTCTAAAAACACTGGAGTGAAATTGCTTGTCTATTAATGCCGTCCCTGCATAGTCACTCCTGATTTGCATTATGTTGAACTTCGTTAAACTTTAATCAACTTTCTCACGTCACCCACGTAATCGCACCCAGCAGCGCTGTACCTAGTTTAAACACTCACCTCTGCACAACTACACATTTCCTTCTTTGATAAATGAACGACTGCCGCTTAGTTGCAAGTGTCAAGCTTTCGTGTGCGTGTGCTGGTGGATTGATTCTGACTCGAGCGTGTAAACAGTTGTTAACCGCCGACATTTGACCGCCTGCCGTCGTTCGTGTTCGTGAAGCTGAGAAATAGTCCGGAACCCTACGCAGCGTGAAGGTCCTTCATGAGTGACATTTACATTTACAGCATTTAGCAGGTGCTCTTATCCAGAGCGACTTACATAAGTGCTTAGTGTTTGGTCAGAGTATGTATCTCTATCTGGTACAAACAGGTTTACATCTAAACTACTCTTATACTCAAACACTGCCAAAAACTAGTACCAGTACTGATACCTAGAAAGAAGACAACAAAATATAAGATTAGACACAGAGCAACACCTAGCAAGACTGGAATACATACAGAGAAGAGAGTACAAGACTACATACAGTATAAGTGCAGTACTTAGCCAGTGTTCCTAGAAGAAGTGCAATCACAGTTTATACCAATGCTTCAGTAGATTAGAGCTTATAAGTGCTTTACAAAGAGATGGTGGTCTTCAGTCTGTGTTTGAAGACCGTGAGAGAGTTCGCTGTTCGGACAGCCAGTGGAAGTTCGTTCCACCATCTGGGCTCCAGGACAGAGAAGCGTCTTGTCGTGTGTCCTCCATGAATCTTGAGAGATGGTGGGTCAAGCTGAGCCGTACTTGAAGCACAAAGGTCTTGAGGTGTGGATCGGCTTTTGACCATTGCCATAAGGTAAGAAGGAGCTGGTCCATTCTTGGCTTTGCAGGCATCAGAACTTTAAACTGAATACGAGCAGCTACAGGAAGCCAGTGAAGGGAGCGCAGCAGTGGAGTGACATGAGTGGACTTGGGAAGATTGAAGACGAGCCTTGCTGCCGCATTCTGGATCAGTTGCGAGGGCCTGATGGTCTGCAGAGTAAGACCAGCCAGGAGCGAGTTGCAGTAGTCCAGCCTTGAAATGACAAGAGACTGGACGAGCACCTGGGAGGCCTCCTGGGGGAGGAAGGGTCGGATGTGCCTGATATTGTGGAGAATGTATCTGTATGACCGAGTCAGATTCATAGTATGGGCTGAGAACGATAACTGGTCTTCCAGAGTCACCCAAAGGTCTCTTGCATCTTTAGACGGAACAATCAAAGAGTTCTCGAATGAGATGGCAAGATCCTGCTGAGGATGTAGTTCCAGGGATGAACAGTAGCTCAGTCTTGCTGGAATTGAGTAACAAATAATACAGTACAGAAATACCTGTTTCCAGTAACAGATCTGTTAGGTGAGGTGATCTGATAATCCTGACAGTTTTCTCTGTCAGTGGATCAAGGAGCCCAAGAAACGCCCTGATCAGTCGCAGATCTTTCAGTTACTCTTCAGCGAGTGATGTTAAATGTTCCCACATGGTGTTCTACTCAAAGGAGAACAGTGGGACTATTTACAGCTCGACGCCGTTCAACATAATTATATCGTTTTTGATCTCCACTTTTATTTATTTATTTTATTTTTAATTATTCAGGCACGGTTTGCTGGAGAATGTACTTCTTTGAACGTCAAGTCGTGCGTCCGACATCAAAAAGCCGTTTTTGGTTTCATACAAACATGTGAAGGCAAACGACAGCACGAGCAGCGCAGCAGATCCATGCAGTCAGAATTTGAAGCCAGAGAGCCACCAGGGGGTGACAAAAACGTTTTCATTAATCACACATGCCGAGAGGCTTTAATTGAAATCCAAACCCATTCACGTCAGAACTGAAAGGGGTGTTTTTGACAGAAAAGGACGTCGAACGTTTGAGCTTGAGCGTCTCTGGAGACCACCGTGTTGCACAAATTGGTCAAAGCCAGCGTTAGTGATGTGTGGGAAGATAAAGCTGCTGGGATGGCAGTGATGTTTCTAAAAGAGCAACAGGCAGCTGATAATTCTTGTGTTGCACAAACCCTTCAGGCTTTGGGAGCCTCAGTTAATGCCATAGCAGATTTTTTTTCATTTCTGTCGAGTCTTATTACGACTTTTTCAGTAAGGTCTACATCAAGCGGGCCGTTATGGCCTTTAAAAAATCTTTCCTACTAAAAAGCAAACTGCAGACGAAATAGAAGTAGTTCAAAACAAGTTTTTCTCTAGTTATTCTTTGGCGTTACTTCTGGTCTAAAACTTTCTACATGTTAATGAACCTGGACTTTCCCTCCATATATATATATAATTTATTAGAGGTGTGTTTTTAAAAAAATTGATTTTTCGATTTAAATCGATCTTCATTTGAATAATCCAATATCGATTCGTATAAACCTGAGATCGGCCTTTAAAATTGGCATTCCAGCCATTGGTCTGGCTGGGGGCGCACATGAGTTAAGCATGGCTGGAGCACAAGTGAAGGCACCCCAGAACTAGAAAGCAGATGTCTGGCAAACCATGACGGTATATAAACATATAAACACGAATGTTTTTAGTAATGATAGGTTGAGTGTTCCTTGTACGTTTACCACATTAGTTCTCTGAAAATCTCTTCATATTCAAACAAAACATATTATTGTAACTGAAATATCCCTAAATTAATCCATATTGAATTGAATCGAATCGGAAATAACATAGTCCTTAACTGTAAATTTGAATTAATTGATAAAAACAAATTATCACCCAGCTCTAGTTCTACATGAGGAGTTGATTTTTATTCAGTCGATTTGACCCAATGTCATTCATGCATGCAGAGCTGTTGGCTTTTAGTCTCTGTTTCACATGTATAGCATGTATCCTGCTGCTCACAAGAAGCTTCCTCTTCACTGAGGTCACTTATTTGGCCATAGATATAGTACACATGTATTTCTGAGATGTTAGGGTTGGCAGTGTGATCATATTCCTGATAAATTATGCCACCTTGTGCTTTTCTGAGCCTATTGTGGAAATCGTCAGTGGGCATAATTAGGTTTAACTGGGTTTAGTGCCGCATATAAAACACATTGTAATAACACTGTTAATAAAATATTATAATCTCTATCTAGTGTGGCGAAAAAGTCTTTGAAGTATTGTGATATGATACGTTTGCCATATCGCCCAAGCCCAGAACTTCTTTACTTGCCATCAAAATGAAGAGTGACACCAGTTTAGAGTATATCTCTTATTCTTGAGAATACAACAGTACAGACATGGTCTGAGGAGGTCTGACACCTATCTGCACACTCTCATAGGACCGCCTCCATGGCCAAGTCGTTATCTCCTGGGTTTGGGGCAGGTTTCTTTTGGGGGTTAATTCCGTGGAATGATAGGATTTGCTGAACCATAAACTTCTCACACTTAAATGTGATTTGAAAATTTTGAAAAAGTTGACAACATAAGCTGTGTCATATGTGCGTCCGAGGTACTGGTGCCTCTGACGGGGCTGTAATATGGAAAGTACTGCAGTAATTCACACTCTCAGTACCAGCTGGTCCATAGTTCATTACTCAAACAAGGGTGGGAGACCGCAGTGCCGTCTTGTAGCTGACGAAGACTGGGCCTGTATTTTTTACTGTAGCCTTTATTGTGGCGACCAGCTGTATAAACAAGCTTTTTAACAGATGGCACGGTACGTAAGAAATATTTACAACAAAACTGATCTGTATACAAACCGATTGAACAAGCATTGTGTCAGTTGCATGGAAATAACTTTAATTCTATTAATTGATAAATTCATGGGAGATAAACAACCCACACATCAGTGTTACGTAGGCTTATTACGGTCTACAAACTCTACATGTTGATATGATTGTCTAAATTGGAAAAAAC
Organism: Megaleporinus macrocephalus; assembly: GCA_021613375.1. NCBI lineage: Eukaryota > Metazoa > Chordata > Actinopteri > Characiformes > Anostomidae > Megaleporinus > Megaleporinus macrocephalus. The sequence goes on from CM038708.1 coordinate 40,723,725, forward strand.
TCTTTTCTCTTTGTCAGGGTGCTGATGGTTCTAGGTGCTGGACGCGGTCCTCTGGTCAATGCCTCGCTGCGTGCCGCCAAACAGGCCGACAGGAAGCTGCGCGTGTACGCTGTGGAGAAGAATCCCAATGCTGTCGTCACGTACGTGTGCAATGAATCCATTTTTGTCAATTTTAAGTTTCTTACATCATTTGAACACGCCAGTTTACATTGTGTGACAATTTCATGGTGAATGGACCAATAAAAGTGCTCCAAAATAGCTTGGAAAAAAATTCTGGTTCCATTGACTTACATTGAAAGTAAAGTATGTTTTTGATCTCTCCTGTAAAGTTGCAATTTTGAAGATACTTGTTTTTCATTAGACAGTGACGATATTTAAATTGTACGTCCTTTAATGTTACATACACTACCGTTCAAAAGTTTGGGATCACAGTGAAATGTTCTTGTTTTCAGTGGAGTATCTTCCTTCTTTAACACAACAATGGACTGACGGGTCTCTAAAGAAAGTTGTTGGTCAGCAAGCCATCAACTGCTGATGCTTCAGATACTAAACTAACCTAGAATGTTGTTCCCTTTAATACTCACTTATTAGTAGAATGTTTTTCAGCTGTGCATCACAATTGAGCAAGAGTGTCCTAACAACCAATTAGTCCAATAACATCCTTAACTTGGATTGGTGGTCGTACCAGGAGATTTAGACAGAGGACTGAGAATTACTGATAATAGACTATATGCAAAATAAGCCTCTATACAAAAATAGACTTTAATACAAACATTTTTACTCTTTAAAAATCATCTGATACACTTACATTAATTGTAAAATGGACAATATTGTTTGTGAATTGCATGAAATGAAATTTTAAAATGATCCTAAACTAGTAGTGTATATTTAAAACCTATGTATTTCTTTCCCCACAGCCTGGAGAACTGGAAGTTTGAGGAATGGGGAGATCAGGTGACCGTCGTGTCATGCGACATGCGGGAGTGGGTAGCTCCAGAGAAAGCCGACATCCTCGTCAGCGAGCTTTTAGGGTCATTTGGAGACAACGAGCTTTCACCCGAGTGCCTTGACGGAGCGCAGCACTTTCTCAAAGGTACCTCTGAGAAATATGGGTGTGAATTCTGGGGGTTTACCTTCACCTTTGAATAGGAGACTCTATAAGAGTGCATGATGGATGCTTTGTGATGCTTAAATTTCCACAGTTCAGTTCAATTCAGTTCAAGTTTATTCAAGTGGTCACAAAGCAGCTTTACAGAAGTTTTGAAAATAGACCGTTACAACATAAATATCCCCCCAGTGAGCAGGCCAGAGGCAACAGTGGCAATGAATAACTCCCTCAGACTGGAGGAAGAAACCTTGGGAGGAACCAGACTCACAAGGGGAGACCCGTCCTCCTCTGGTCAAACAGTATTTACAGTTTAATAAACTAAATACCAAAGAAAAGAGTCTGTTTGAATTCTGGATAGCAAAGCTTTAGAAGCTGCACAGGTAGAGGCAGTCTCTGACTGAGGCAGTCTCTGACTGAGGCAGTCTCTGACTGAGGCAGTCTCTGACTGAGTCTTTATGTAAAGTGGCCGTGAGCTGAACCAGTCCCATCTTATCTCAATGCTGGTGCATCTGGATGGCACAGTGATGTAACTGAGGGTGTAGCAGTTGGTACAGATAGGCAGAATAGCTGGCCAGTGATGGGTGGGGAGGAGGCCCTTATGGTCAGTCTTCCACACCCTCTCAAATGTGATTGCTGTGGGAACAACAAATTTGAGAAAGTTGCCAACATAAGCTGTGTCAGATGTGCGTCCGATGCACTCGTGCCTCTGACAGGGCTGTAATATGGTAAGTACTGCAGTAATCCACACCAACACAGTACCAGCTGGTCCATAGTTCATTACTCAAACAAGGGTGGGAGACTGCAGGTCCGCCTGGTTGCTGACTAAGAAAGACTGGGCCTATTTTCTTTTAACCCCCTCGAGACACACTTTCACTCCCTAAAACCGTTTTCCAGGTCCTCCATCGGAAGCAGTTGGTGGTGAGAGTGTATCTTCAGCTCTTGCGTGGAGCTGTGAAGTAAAGTCCCACTGATATTATCCAACATGTTTGATATTTACATTTCACAGAGCTAGAAGACCAGAAACAGTAAGTGTAGAGACGATAGCGTGTGCCAGAGCAGAGGAGGAGCTGCGGGTAGATAGCAGCCGTTATCATGTTTATAATGTTTGGATGCCGGCGTCGTTTTCCTTTCTTTACAATCGCAGGGCATTTTTTCTCCAGTTCAAACTGCGATATCAACATCTCTCCATCACACGTTAGTCTCAGTTTGTGTTTTTTAGGTCTAGTTTGCATCACAATAACTAAGAGAGGATTCATGAGTTTGAGCTCTTGTTTGTAGCTGAAACTCAGTGTGTGTTATACTCTCTCTGACTGATCATCTAGTGTGAGCACCATGACAACAAGACACAGAGTTCTGTGACATACTGATGTGGAGTTTATATAAAAAACAAAAAGGAACTTGAGTGAAACACGTGTTTGGAAAACAAGCTGTAGTGACCGTTGTTTCATTAGTTGTGTTGACACACAAGTTTTCATAGACACTACAGATTACACTAGTGTTTTGTTGCTGGTGCAGGACTCTAAAGGCCTATACTGCTGCTATCTATCAAAGGCACTTTTTTCTTTTTGTGCATCCCTTCCTCTGACTAGAACACAGGTCACTTAGTCGCTTCAAGTGTGTTTATTGAAGTTGAGTTCAAGGACACTCGTATTACCGCATGAGTACATAGTCCAGCCGTGCTTCCAACAAGCGAATGTAATGACCGAAATAGTGGAATAAAGAAACTTGTATGGAACTCTATTGCAGGCTTTGCTGACTAGTTATCATGCAGGCTAACTTTGCTAGCTATCAAATGTCATATTTGCCAAAGACACCCATTTTTTTTTTCTTAAATGCTTAATTTTTCCATAAATTGTCCCTGTATATGTGCAAAGATGCATCATGTAGAATGGGAAAGGAAGAAACTGTGGTAAAGTCACTCTTGTGTGCTTTATAACTTTACACTTAGTTCATGTTTTCAACAGGTTTGTTAGAATAGTAACGAAATATGAAGTGATGTTGGTTACAAACAATGTCAACGTGTAAAAAAAAAAAAAAAAAATATATATATATATATATATATAATATATACAATATACAATATATAATATACAAGAGATGCTTGCTCATTCTTTTATTTCGTCTCGCATTGATTATTGTAATGCACTCTTCTCATCGCCTAGCGTGTCTGCTTGTAATCGCTTGCAGGCAATACAAAATGCTGCAGCTAGATTGATTGCTAGGTCAAATAAACGATCTCATATACCTCCATTACTAATATCCCTGCATTGGCTTCCTGTTGAGAAAGGGATACAGTTTAAAATTCTTACCTTTACTTATAGAACATTGCATGGTCAGGCTCCCATGTATATAGCTGATCTACTTCACCCATATATACCAGCGCGTTCTCTTGGGTCAAGTAACGTGAATTTGCTGTCTGTTCCTCGTTCCCGATTTGAAGACTCGTGGGGCTCAAGCATTTGCGGTTATTGAGGTTATTGTGGAATATATTACAAAATTTTGTAGGTAAATAAATAAAATTTTGTGGTAATACGTTACCAAATTTTTCAAGAGTTGCTGATTCGGTGGAGTCTTTTAAAAAACAATTAAAGACGTATCTTTTTAAGCAGGCGTTTGGATGATGCATTTGGTTCTTGAACTTTATGGTCTTATGTGGTGTTTGTCTGTTTTAGAGTGTGTTTTATGAACTACTTTTGTAAAGCACTTTGTGACTTTTGTCTATGAAAAGTGCTATATAAATAAATCTCACTTACTTACTTACTACCAATTTAAAATTTTAGAACACTACACTCTGTGTGTGTATGTATTCTCCATAGTACGCCGCTACACTCGACCTTTTGTGGCTTTTTGTTTTATTTTTGTATTTCCACAGATTAGAGCACTGCATATGTTTTGGAATCATGTGGCGCAGCTACATCTCAGTTTCTCTTTTTTCTTTTCCAGATGATGGAGTGAGTATTCCCTGTTCCTACACCTCATTTTTGGCACCCCTGTCCTCCTCCAAGCTGTACAATGAAGTGCGAAGCTGTCGGGAGCGGGACAAGGACCCGGAGTGCCACTTCGAGACTCCGTACGTCGTGAGGCTGCACAACTTCCACCAGCTTGCTGACCCCAAACCCTGCTTTACCTTTGTGCACCCCACTTCAGGTGAGAGATCCAGTTCCAGTCCTTATACTAGTGCACTATGATTTTTGTTTTAATTGGTTGCCTTAATTATATATTCTCTCTCTCTCTTTCTCTCTCTCTCTCTCTCTCAGATATGAATAATAACAGATACCAGTGTCTGCGCTTCACTGTGGGCTGTAATTCGGTGCTTCACGGTTTCGCTGGGTATTTCGAGACCACGCTGTACAAAGACGTCATGCTCAGTAAGTGTCGCTCACTGTAGTAGCAGTAGTGACTCTGGCTGTGGAAAGAGTGATTCCAAGGTTTGCTTTGTGTTTCAGGTATTAGGCCAGAGACGCACTCCCCGGGAATGTTCTCCTGGTTCCCCATCCTCTTCCCTCTCAAAGTAAGTGCTGCCAGTTTGGCTTGAGGTGCAGTGGTTCTCATCTTGTTGATGAATAACAATAAATAATGCAGGATGAGGCAAAGGCAAAAGAATCCTAGGAGAAGTTAGAGAGAGATAGTTGGTAGTGTGAGGGAGCAAGGAAATTATAAATAGTTTGATAGCGATGTAGCTTACCCACCAGCTGTAAACAGTGTTTTTGTATCCTCCGATTGAGCTTATGACGAACTGCATACCCTGCTGTCTCTCTTTAATGTGTACGTTAGTGGTTGGTTGGTAACAGTTCTATAAACACTGCACACATTAATGTAGCATTCTTTTTGGGTCTTTAGTGGTCAATGCAGTCAGAACAGTTGTGTGTTGTACGTGCGGTGGTCTAGGGTCAGCATCTCCAAACTAGTAACTTTACAGGAGAGGACAAAGTTACCAGTCTTAGTTACCAGTACGAGTTAATGAAGACAGATATTTTTCCAAGTGATGGAAAATTTCTGCAGTGCAGCTGTCGTGTTCAAATGATGTGAAAAAATGAAAATTACCAAAATGGAGATTTCATTGGACAGCAACTCTCTTTCTCTTATATATATATATGAATGGACCAATAGAAATGCTTCAAAATTACTTGGAAAAAAAATCTGGTTCCATTGAATTCCATTGACATTCTTACGTTGAGTTTTTTGGCCTCTCCTGTAAAGTTCCTATTAAAGTTATCTTGGAGATACTTATTGGAATCGGTGTGTGTGTGTATATGTATGTGTGTGTATATATATATGTATGTATGTGTGTGTGTGTGTGTATATATATATATATATATATATATATATATATATATATATATATATATATATATATATATATATATATATATATATATATATATATAATTTTTTTATTTTTTATTTATTTTTTATTTATTTTCCCGTCTCCCCCTCATCACTTTCAATAGAAGTCAATGGAACCAGAATTTTCTCCAGGCTATTTTGGAGGATTTTTATTGGTCTATTCATCATGAAATTGTCCCACAATGTAAACGGAAGCCGCTGCATTTAATTGATGTAGAAAATTAGAAATTGTTAAAAATTAAGATATATATATATATATATATATATATATATATATATATATATATATATATATATATATATATTAGTCTGATACCTTGGTCTTCAATGGTTGGGACCCCACAGGACCACCACAAAACAGGTGGTTATTTGGTCATTCTCAGCACTGCAGTGACACTGACACACACTGTTAAGTGTGTGTGTTGTGCTGGTACAGGTTGATCAGATACAGCAGTGTTGCCTAAATGATAGCTCTAGATGGACCAGTTGGTGGTGCTGTTGGGGCCTTGACCATTAAACAGCCGAATGAAAGGATGAATAATGTGAATGAATGAAGCTGACCTTTTGTTTTGTTTCTTAACCCCCCCCTGTAGCAGCCCATCTCTTTGTCTGGAGGGGATGACGTGAGCGTGAGGTTCTGGAGGTGTAACAACGGGAAGAAGGTGTGGTACGAGTGGGCTGTCACCGAGCCAACCTGCTCAGCCATCCACAACCCCGCAGGACGGTCCTACACTATTGGCTTATAGGAGAACACAGTTACCTTTTTTTTGTTTGTTTTTTTTTATACATTGTTCTGATTTGCAGTGAAAGAGAGAAGCCTATTTAACTGAACATCCATGGCGCGTACTGACATGTACAGTGTAGCACTTACATCAGAATATCGCTGTGCTCTCCTCCTGGGGTTCACCGCATTGGTCAGTTTTCAGATATTAATTTTTATACTTGTTTACAAACTGGAAGTCAGTCTAACATCTTAGAATACCCACTACAATAACAGCAAGCTTCCTGCTCCTCATTCCACATCAAAACACTAACAGCTCCAATTCATGTAGTACTGAAACTAAAAAGATGCTACATCTCCAAGACCTCAGTTCTAGAACTATAGCTGTTAGTGACACTGTGTACGTCTCCACAGTGTAAATAAATCCAAAAGTCCATTGGGCTCCACTCATGCTCGTGTTCCCACTTAGCCGAGAGGTGAGGTCATCCGAAGGGGATGAGGTCCCCCACCAGAGCAGACCATCGCAGCATATTTGGTAGAGTCATAAAATGCCCTTTTTCATACTGTGTTTTGTTTTTTTCCTGCTGAAATCTGTGGTCAGGTAACGTGAATTAAAAGAAAATGACAATTTCATAAGAAGTGGCTTGTCGTCTTTGAAAGATTGGGTAAGGAGTAAAGATTTCTGATGTTAGAGGTAGTTTAACGGTGCTGTGAGATCAGAGTAAAGTTATACACATGCAGAGAAATCTGATTGTGGCTGGTATAGTGTAGTGGGTGATGCTCCTGCCCTCCGTGCTATAGGCTAGGGTTTGATTCCCAACATAGGTAACCTCCTTACACTACAGTTCTTGTGTAAGACTCCCAAAAACTACCTTCACCTGCCTGTGTACGGCTAAACTGTAACACTACCTTCACCTGCCTGTGTACGGCTAAACTGTAACACTACCCTCACCTACCTGTGTACAGGTCAACTGTAACACTACCTTCACCTACCTGTGTACGGCTAAACTGTAACACTACCTTCACCTGCCTGTGTACGGCTAAACTGTAACACTACCTTCACCTGCCTGTGTACGGCTAAACTGTAACACTACCTTCACCTGCCTGTGTACGACTAAACTGTAACACTACCTTCACCTGCCTGTGTACGGCTAAACTGTAACACTACCTTCACCTGCCTGTGTACGGCTAAACTGTAACACTACCCTCACCTACCTGTGTACAGGTAAACTGTAACACTACCTTCACCTACCTGTGTACAGATAAACTGTAACACTACCTTCACCTACCTGTGTACAGATAAACTGTAACACTACCTTCACCTACCTGTGTACGGCTAAACTGTAACACTACCCTCACCTGCCTGTGTACGGCTAAACTGTAACACTACCTTCACCTGCCTGTGTACGGCTAAACTGTAACACTACCTTCACCTGCCTGTGTACAGATAAACTGTAACACTACCTTCACCTGCCTGTGTACGGCTAAACTGTAACACTATCTTCACCTACCTGTGTACGGCTAAACTGTAACACTACCTTCACCTACCTGTGTACAGATAAACTGTAACACTACCTTCACCTACCTGTGTACAGATAAACTGTAACACTACCTTCACCTGCCTGTGTACGGCTAAACTGTAACACTACCTTCACCTGCCTGTGTACGGCTAAACTGTAACACTACCTTCACCTACCTGTGTACAGATAAACTGTAACACTACCTTCACCTACCTGTGTACAGATAAACTGTAACACTACCTTCACCTGCCTGTGTACGGCTAAACTGTAACACTACCCTCACCTGCCTGTGTACGGCTAAACTGTAACACTACCTTCACCTGCCTGTGTACGGCTAAACTGTAACACTACCTTCACCTACCTGTGTACAGATAAACTGTAACACTACCTTCACCTACCTGTGTACAGATAAACTGTAACACTACCTTCACCTGCCTGTGTACGGCTAAACTGTAACACTACCTTCACCTGCCTGTGTACGGCTAAACTGTAACACTACCTTCACCTACCTGTGTACAGATAAACTGTAACACTACCTTCACCTGCCTGTGTACAGATAAACTGTAACACTACCTTCACCTACCTGTGTACAGGTAAACTGTAACACCACCAACTATCTAACACTACTATAAAACAGTCCAAACTGAAAAATCTTGTGGTAAGAAGCCAAGATTGACGCGTGCACCAGCAAGAATAGTGGTGCGAGAGGTCCAAGGATCAGGACCATGGCTATCCTAATGAATCTGGGCAATCCCGGTACCAATGTCTTAAGAGGGACAAAACACTGGGGTGATCCCCATGGATGCTGACCTCAGATGCACCTTCCTTCTCCAACATGAGGCCTGAAATAGTTTGCCAAGCAAATCCAAAATATGGATATTACCCTCGCCTTGCTTTTGAGAAAAGAGTATGGAATTGCCCTGCTTTCATCTTGTCCAAGGCGGGGGAATTATAATGGGTAATTAAGTCCTCCAAACTATTTAATAAACTTGCCAGAAATTGAATTTAGATCTTTATTATTTAATGAAACACCCTCGTTAGTCCTGGTCAGTCATGATCGTGTGTTGGAACAACACTTAGGATTTCAGTTCAATAAAACAGTGACTGCAAGTAACAAATCATATAACTTCTATCTTACAACACTGCATATGTTTATATTAAACCTAAATCTTTTTAAGATGTAGTCAACTGTAAGTCATGGCCAAAGCCTATAGCATCTTGGCGAGAACCCCCAGTTGTGCCCTGTGGCTGCTCATGAGACGGAGAAAAGTTCTAAAGCCGTATCCAAGTGGCTAACAAAGTATAAAGTATAAGTATATTATCAGAAAGTACAAGGAGATCCACGCTGAGAGTGTGTGGTAGGAAGCCAAGCATGACCCCAGTGCTGGCACAGATAGTAGCGTGAGAGGCCAAGAGGAATCCAAGGCCATCCTGATAAATCTGAGCAATTCTGGTACCATCAGATTAAAGTTTGGAAAGATTTTGCTGTTAAGGCACATCGCACTTGTTTATACAGCTTTCTACTTCATCCTCAAATACTTATTAGGATAGCAAGTACCAGAACACACATGTTCATACATACATACATAGAGAATATGGGTCATAATATGGCTCAGTATGATACATTTATTATGACACATGACATCACAGTGTTGGAACATTATGCAGGTATGCTGTCAGTGGACCTTGTAGCTGGTCAGTGTTTATGGTCTGAGACTGTTTGGAATGATAATGATACATATTGTGTGGTCATACACCAACACACAGAGAAGTGCTAATAAACAGTAACACTAACACACAGAAGTGCTAATAAACAGTAACACCAACACACAGAGAAGTGCTAATAAACAGTAGCACTAACACACAGAAGTGCTAATAAACAGTAACACCAACACACAGAGAAGTGCTAATAAACAGTAGCACTAACACACAGAGAAGTGCTAATAAACAGTTACACCAACACACAGAGAAGTGCTAATAAACAGTAACACTAACACACAGAAGTGCTAATAAACAGTAACACCAACACACAGAGAAGTGCTAATAAACAGTAGCACTAACACACAGAAGTGCTAATAAACAGTAACACCAACACACAGAGAAGTGCTAATAAACAGTAGCACTAACACACAGAAGTGCTAATAAACAGTTACACCAACACACAGAGAAGTGCTAATAAACAGTAGCACTAACACACAGAAGTGCTAATAAACAGTAACACCAACACACAGAGAAGTGCTAATAAACAGTTACACCAACACAGAGAAGTGCTAATAAACAGTTACACTAACACACAGAAGTGCTAATAAACAGTTACACTAACACACAGAAGTGCTAATAAACAGTTACACCAACACACAGAAGTGCTAATAAACAGTAACACACACAGAGAAGTGCTAATAAACAGTTACACTAACACACAGAAGTGCTAATAAACAGTTACACCAACACACAGAGAAGTGCTAATAAACAGTAACACCAACACACAGAGAAGTGCTAATAAACAGTAGCACTAACACACAGAGAAGTGCTAATAAACAGTAGCACTAACACACAGAAGTGCTAATAAACAGTTACACCAACACACAGAGAAGTGCTAATAAACAGTGACACTAACACACAGAAGTGCTAATAAACAGTTACACCAACACACAGAGAAGTGCTAATAAACAGTTACACTAACACACAGAAGTGCTAATAAACAGTTACACCAACACACAGAGAAGTGCTAATAAACAGTTACACCAACACACACAGAAGTGCTAATAAACAGTTACACCAACACACAGAGAAGTGCTAATAAACAGTTACACTAACACACACAGAAGTGCTAATAAACAGTTACACTAACACACACAGAAGTGCTAATAAACAGTTACACTAACACACACAGAAGTGCTAATAAACAGTTACACTAACACACAGAGAAGTGCTAATAAACAGTTACACTAACACACACAGAAGTGCTAATAAACAGTTACACTAACACACAGAAGTGCTAATAAACAGTTACACTAACACACAGAAGTGCTAATAAACAGTGACACTAACACACAGAAGTGCTAATAAACAGTGACACTAACACACAGAAGTGCTAATAAACAGTTACACTAACACACAGAAGTGCTAATAAACAGTGACACTAACACACAGAAGTGCTAATAAACAGTTACACCAACACACACAGAAGTGCTAATAAACAGTTACACCAACACACACAGAATTGCTAATAAACAGTTACACTAACACACAGAAGTGCTAATAAACAGTTACACCAACACACAGAGAAGTGCTAATAAACAGTTACACTAACACACAGAAGTGCTAATAAACAGTGACACTAACACACAGAAGTGCTAATAAACAGTTACACTAACACACAGAAGTGCTAATAAACAGTTACACTAACACACAGAAGTGCTAATAAACAGTTACACCAACACACAGAAGTGCTAATAAACAGTAACACTAACACACAGAGAAGTGCTAATAAACAGTAGCACTAACACACAGAAGTGCTAATAAACAGTTACACCAACACACAGAGAAGTGCTAATAAACAGTAACACCAACACACAGAGAAGTGCTAATAAACAGTAGCACTAACACACAGAGAAGTGCTAATAAACAGTAGCACTAACACACAGAAGTGCTAATAAACAGTAACACCAACACACAGAGAAGTGCTAATAAACAGTTACACTAACACACAGAAGTGCTAATAAACAGTTACACCAACACACAGAGAAGTGCTAATAAACAGTAACACCAACACACAGAGAAGTGCTAATAAACAGTAGCACTAACACACAGAAGTGCTAATAAACAGTTACACCAACACACAGAGAAGTGCTAATAAACAGTGACACTAACACACAGAAGTGCTAATAAACAGTAACACCAACACACAGAGAAGTGCTAATAAACAGTAGCACTAACACACAGAAGTGCTAATAAACAGTTACACCAACACACAGAGAAGTGCTAATAAACAGTTACACTAACACACAGAAGTGCTAATAAACAGTTACACCAACACACAGAGAAGTGCTAATAAACAGTTACACTAACACACAGAAGTGCTAATAAACAGTTACACTAACACACAGAAGTGCTAATAAACAGTGACACTAACACACAGAAGTGCTAATAAACAGTTACACTAACACACAGAAGTGCTAATAAACAGTGACACTAACACACAGAAGTGCTAATAAACAGTTACACCAACACACACAGAAGTGCTAATAAACAGTTACACCAACACACACAGAAGTGCTAATAAACAGTTACACTAACACACAGAAGTGCTAATAAACAGTTACACCAACACACAGAGAAGTGCTAATAAAGTTACACTAACACACAGAAGTGCTAATAAACAGTGACACTAACACACAGAAGTGCTAATAAACAGTAACACCAACACACAGAGAAGTGCTAATAAACAGTAGCACTAACACACAGAAGTGCTAATAAACAGTTACACCAACACACAGAGAAGTGCTAATAAACAGTAACACCAACACACAGAGAAGTGCTAATAAACAGTTACACTAACACACAGAAGTGCTAATAAACAGTTACACCAACACACAGAGAAGTGCTAATAAACAGTAACACCAACACACAGAGAAGTGCTAATAAACAGTAGCACTAACACACAGAAGTGCTAATAAACAGTTACACCAACACACAGAGAAGTGCTAATAAACAGTGACACTAACACACAGAAGTGCTAATAAACAGTAACACCAACACACAGAGAAGTGCTAATAAACAGTAGCACTAACACACAGAAGTGCTAATAAACAGTTACACCAACACACAGAGAAGTGCTAATAAACAGTTACACTAACACACAGAAGTGCTAATAAACAGTTACACCAACACACAGAGAAGTGCTAATAAACAGTTACACTAACACACAGAAGTGCTAATAAACAGTTACACTAACACACAGAAGTGCTAATAAACAGTGACACTAACACACAGAAGTGCTAATAAACAGTTACACTAACACACAGAAGTGCTAATAAACAGTGACACTAACACACAGAAGTGCTAATAAACAGTTACACCAACACACACAGAAGTGCTAATAAACAGTTACACCAACACACACAGAAGTGCTAATAAACAGTTACACTAACACACAGAAGTGCTAATAAACAGTTACACCAACACACAGAGAAGTGCTAATAAAGTTACACTAACACACAGAAGTGCTAATAAACAGTGACACTAACACACAGAAGTGCTAATAAACAGTTACACTAACACACAGAAGTGCTAATAAACAGTTACACTAACACACAGAAGTGCTAATAAACAGTTACACCAACACACAGAAGTGCTAATAAACAGTAACACTAACACACAGAGAAGTGCTAATAAACAGTAGCACTAACACACAGAAGTGCTAATAAACAGTTACACCAACACACAGAGAAGTGCTAATAAACAGTAACACCAACACACAGAGAAGTGCTAATAAACAGTAGCACTAACACACAGAGAAGTGCTAATAAACAGTAGCACTAACACACAGAAGTGCTAATAAACAGTAACACCAACACACAGAGAAGTGCTAATAAACAGTTACACTAACACACAGAAGTGCTAATAAACAGTAACACCAACACACAGAGAAGTGCTAATAAACAGTTACACTAACACACAGAAGTGCTAATAAACAGTTACACCAACACACAGAGAAGTGCTAATAAACAGTAACACCAACACACAGAGAAGTGCTAATAAACAGTAGCACTAACACACAGAGAAGTGCTAATAAACAGTAGCACTAACACACAGAAGTGCTAATAAACAGTTACACCAACACACAGAGAAGTGCTAATAAACAGTGACACTAACACACAGAAGTGCTAATAAACAGTAACACCAACACACAGAGAAGTGCTAATAAACAGTAGCACTAACACACAGAAGTGCTAATAAACAGTTACACCAACACACAGAGAAGTGCTAATAAACAGTTACACTAACACACAGAAGTGCTAATAAACAGTTACACCAACACACAGAGAAGTGCTAATAAACAGTTACACTAACACACAGAAGTGCTAATAAACAGTTACACTAACACATAGAAGTGCTAATAAACAGTGACACTAACACACAGAAGTGCTAATAAACAGTTACACTAACACAGAGAAGTGCTAATAAACAGTAACACTAACACACAGAAGTGCTAATAAACAGTTACACTAACACACAGAGAAGTGCTAATAAACAGTTACACTAACACACAGAGAAGTGCTAATAAACAGTAACACCAACACACAGAGAAGTGCTAATAAACAGTTACACCAACACACAGAAGTGCTAATAAACAGTAACACTAACACACAGAGAAGTGCTAATAAACAGTAACAATAACACACAGAGAAGTGCTAATAAACAGTTACACCAACACACAGAGAAGTGCTAATAAACAGTAACACCAACACACAGAGAAGTGCTAATAAACAGTAACACTAACACACAGAGAAGTGCTAATAAACAGTAACACCAACACACAGAGAAGTGCTAATAAACAGTTACACCAACACACAAGTGCTAATAAACAGTAACACCAACACACAGAGAAGTGCTAATAAACAGTTACACCAACACACAGAGAAGTGCTAATAAACAGTAACACCAACACACAGAGAAGTGCTAATAAACAGTAACACTAACACACAGAGAAGTGCTAATAAACAGTAACACCAACACACAGAGAAGTGCTAATAAACAGTAACACTAACACACAGAAGTGCTAATAAACAGTAACACCAACACACAGAGAAGTGCTAATAAACAGTAGCACTAACACACAGAGAAGTGCTAATAAACAGTGACACTAACACACACAGAAGTGCTAATAAACAGTGACACTAACACACAGAAGTGCTAATAAACAGTAACACCAACACACAGAGAAGTGCTAATAAACAGTAGCACTAACACACAGAAGTGCTAATAAACAGTAACACCAACACACAGAGAAGTGCTAATAAACAGTAGCACTAACACACAGAAGTGCTAATAAACAGTTACACCAACACAGAGAAGTGCTAATAAACAGTAGCACTAACACACAGAAGTGCTAATAAACAGTAACACCAACACACAGAGAAGTGCTAATAAACAGTAGCACTAACACACAGAAGTGCTAATAAACAGTTACACCAACACAGAGAAGTGCTAATAAACAGTAGCACTAACACACAGAAGTGCTAATAAACAGTAACACCAACACACAGAGAAGTGCTAATAAACAGTAGCACTAACACACAGAAGTGCTAATAAACAGTTACACCAACACAGAGAAGTGCTAATAAACAGTAGCACTAACACACAGAAGTGCTAATAAACAGTTACACCAACACACAGAGAAGTGCTAATAAACAGTTACACTAACACACAGAAGTGCTAATAAACAGTTACACTAACACACAGAAGTGCTAATAAACAGTTACACTAACACACAGAAGTGCTAATAAACAGTAACACTAACACACAGAGAAGTGCTAATAAACAGTGACACTAACACACAGAAGTGCTAATAAACAGTTACACCAACACACAGAGAAGTGCTAATAAACAGTAGCACTAACACACACAGAAGTGCTAATAAACAGTTACACTAACACACAGAGAAGTGCTAATAAACAGTAACACTAACACACAGAAGTGCTAATAAACAGTTACACTAACACACAGAAGTGCTAATAAACAGTTACACCAACACACAGAGAAGTGCTAATAAACAGTTACACCAACACACAGAGAAGTGCTAATAAACAGTTACACCAACACACAGAGAAGTGCTAATAAACAGTAACACTAACACACAGAGAAGTGCTAATAAACAGTAGCACTAACACACAGAGAAGTGCTAATAAACAGTAGCACTAACACACAGAAGTGCTAATAAACAGTTACACCAACACACAGAGAAGTGCTAATAAACAGTTACACTAACACACAGAAGTGCTAATAAACAGTTACACTAACACACAGAAGTGCTAATAAACAGTGACACTAACACACAGAAGTGCTAATAAACAGTTACACTAACACAGAGAAGTGCTAATAAACAGTAACACTAACACACAGAAGTGCTAATAAACAGTTACACTAACACACAGAGAAGTGCTAATAAACAGTTACACTAACACACAGAGAAGTGCTAATAAACAGTGACACCAACACACAGAGAAGTGCTAATAAACAG
The DNA here is from genome assembly GCA_021613375.1 of Megaleporinus macrocephalus. Taxonomy (NCBI): domain Eukaryota; kingdom Metazoa; phylum Chordata; class Actinopteri; order Characiformes; family Anostomidae; genus Megaleporinus; species Megaleporinus macrocephalus. The sequence continues at coordinate 40,739,666 of CM038708.1, forward strand.
TTACACCAACACACAGAAGTGCTAATAAACAGTAACACTAACACACAGAGAAGTGCTAATAAACAGTAGCACTAACACACAGAAGTGCTAATAAACAGTTACACCAACACACAGAGAAGTGCTAATAAACAGTGACACTAACACACAGAAGTGCTAATAAACAGTTACACTAACACAGAGAAGTGCTAATAAACAGTAACACTAACACACAGAGGTGCTAATAAACAGTAATACTAACACACAGAAGTGCTAATAAACAGTAATACTAACACACAGAGGTGCTAATAAACAGTAATACTAACACACAGAAGTGCTAATAAACAGTAATACTAACACACAGAGGTGCTAATAAACAGTAATACTAACACACAGAAGTGCTAATAAACAGTAATACTAACACACAGAGGTGCTAAGTAACACACAGTACTGAATGTGTTGTTGCAATTACTGAAGTCTCCAAATAAGCGTATTAGTTCTGGTAGGTTCTAGCAGCGCTGTGCTCCGCCTGTCTGTACACGCTCAGTAGAATGTTTTCTTGCAGTCTTTGTTGCAGTGATGAGCGACTCTACGCTGGAAAAGAAGCCGGAGGGAAGACATTCTGGGAAAACCAAACTGAGAAGTGAACACATAGCAGGCTGCTTATGGGATCTGCGAGCCAAGACAGTTAGCCACAAGAGGTCGTACGTTACAGTAACTTCACTACAGTTAAAGGACGTTGAGGCGTGCGGTCAAATAAACCATTCAAACATTAGAAAAGTGTGTTTGTATTAATATTAATTATGTGTAATATTTTTTAAATGCTTCACACCATCCAAATAACCCCATTCAGTGATGTTGAGGTTCTGGACTCTGGGGTGGTCAGTCCATTGCTCTGAGAATGCCAGCAGCTTCTTTGTTTTATGTGTCTCTATCTCTCTTTCTCAGTGAGGAGCTTCCCGAGGAGCTACACATTCTTTCAGATCCATAGCACTGAGGTGTCCACTGTGTCTCGCAGTGGAAGGTTGGATTGAAACACCTGCGGTTGTTTTCGGTGTCCTGTGTCGCTTTTAACGAGGTGACCAATCCAAAAAGAGAGTAGAACTGAGCTGGACAGTGACCGCAGGGCTGAACAGTGGGGCTAGTTAACTGGTTAACTGGATATTTGTGATTAAAATTCTTCAGATCGAAGGTAAATGCTTATTCACTGGTGGAAGTCCACTCTTGGAGTTTTGCCTCAAAACCTTAAGAGACCCCACAGCTTGGGAAGCACTTTAATGTAGAAGTATGTTTTTCTTCACTAGTGGTTGTGTTCAGGGCACCTACAAGAGCTGAGTGAAAAGAATTAAACCTGCTGGACATTTCCCCCTCCAGAATCAGGCACCATAGGTGCTGGTTTCTTGAGCCTGTTCATTTAACATACTAGTGGTCCATACTAACCACTACACCAGCGTACTAACCACTACACCACCATACTAACCACTAAACCACCATACTAACCACTACACCACCGTACAAACCACTACACCACCATACTAACCACTAAACCACCATACTAACCACTACACCACCGTACAAACCACTACACCAGCGTACTAACCACTAAACCACCATACTAACCACTACACCACCGTACAAACCACTACACCAGCGTACTAACCACTAAACCACCATACTAACCACTACACCACCGTACAAACCACTACACCACCGTACTAACCACTAAACCACCATACTAACCACTACACCACCGTACAAACCACTACACCAGCGTACTAACCACTAAACCACCATACTAACCACTACACCACCATACTAACCACTACACCACCATAATAACCACTACACCACCATACTAACCACTACACCACCGTACAAACCACTACACCACCGTACTAACCACTAAACCACCATACTAACCACTACACCACCGTACAAACCACTACACCAGCGTACTAACCACTAAACCACCATACTAACCACTACACCACCATACTAACCACTACACCACCATAATAACCACTACACCACCATACTAACCACTACACCACCGTACTAACCACTACACCACCGTACTAACCACTACACCACCATACTGACCACTACACCACCGTACTAACCACTACACCACCATACTAACCACTACACCACCATAATAACCACTACACCACCATACTAACCACTCCACCACTGTACTAACCACTACACCACCGTACTAACCACCACACCACCATACTAACCACTACACCACCATACTAACCACTACACCACTGTACTAACCACCACACCACCATACTAACCACTACACCACCATACTAACCACTACACCATCATACTAACCACTACACCACCCTACTAACCACTACAACACCACATTAACCACTACACCACCGTACTAACCACTACAACACCGTACTAACCACAACACCACCCTACTAACCACTATACCACTGTGCTAACCACTACACCACTGTGCTAACCAATACACTACCAAACTAACAACTACACCACCATACTAACCACTACACCACCATACTAACCACTACATCACTGTACTAACCACTACACCACTGTGCTAACCACTACACCACTGTGCTAACCAATACACCACCAAACAAACAACTACACCACCGTGCTAACCACTACACCACCATACTAACCACTACACTACTGTACTAACCACTACACCACTGTGCTAACCACTACACCACTGTGCTAACCAATACACCACCAAACTAACAACTACACCACCGTGCTAACCACTACACCACCATACTAACCACTACACCACCATACTAACCACTACACCACCGTGCTAACCACCACACCACCATGCTAACCACCACACCACCATACTAACCACTACACCACCATACTAACCACTACACCACTGTACTAACCACCACACCACCATACTAACCACTACACCACCATACTAACCACTACACCATCATACTAACCACTACACCACCCTACTAAACACTACAACACCACATTAACCACTACACCACCGTACTAACCACTACACACCGTACTAACCACTACACCACCATACTAACCACTACACCACCGTACTAACCACTACACCACCTTACTAACCACTATACCACCATACTAACCACTACACCACCATACTAACCACTACACCACCGTACTAACCACTACACCACCGTACTAAACCTTACACCACCATACTGACCACTACACCACCTTACTAACCACTACACCACCGTACCAACCACTACACCACCGTACTAACCCCTACACCACCTTACTAACCAATACACCACCGTGCCAACCACTACACCACCATACTAACCACTACACCACCATACTAACCACTACACCACCGTACTAACCCCTACACCACCGTACCAACCACTACACCACCGTACTAACCCCTACACCACCGTACTAACCACTACACCACCATACTAACCACAACACCACCATACTAACCACTACACCACCATATTAACCACTACACCACCATACTAACCACTACACCACCCTACTAACCACTACACCACCATACTAACCACTACACCACCATATTAACCACTACACCACCGTACTAACCACTACACCACCTTACTAACCACTACACCACCATACTAACCACTACACCACCTTACTAACCACTACACCACCGTACTAACCACTACACCACCGTACTAACCACTACACCACCGTACTAACCCCTACACCACCGTACCAACCACTACACCACCGTACTAACCCCTACACCACCGTACTAACCCCTACACCACCATACTAACCACTACACCACCATACTAACCACTACACCACCGTACTAACCCCTACACCACCATATTAACCACTACACCACCATATTAACTACACCACCGTACTAACCACTACACCACCTTACTAACCACTACACCACCGTACTAACCACTACACCACCATACTAACCACTACACCACCATATTAACCACTACACCACCGTAGTAACCACTACACCACCTTACTAACCACTACACCACCGTACTAACCACTACACCACCTTACTAACCACTACACCACCATACTAACCACTACACCACCATACTAACAACTACACCACCAGTTGTAAAAACACGCTCAGCATACCTGTCCACACTCATCGAACACAACAAAAACAATCCTAGAGTTTTATTTAGCACCATCGCAAAACTTACCAAAAATCAGGCAGGATCTGAACCTCAAATACCCGCCAACCACAGCAGCAATGATTTCATGGACTTTTTCAATAGCAAAATCGAGAATATTAGACAAAAAGTTCTACCAATACGAGTAACCTATCCTTCATCCGGTTTGGCTCAAACAGCACAAAATGTGATTTTAGAAGAAAGACTAGAAACATTTTCTCCACTACAGCAGACAGAACTAGAAAAACTTATCTCTTCCTCAACTTCTGCTACATGCACACTTGATATGATTCCAACAAGCCTATTGAAACAAGTATTACCAGCTATTATTAAACCTATCTTAACTATCATCAACTCTTCTCTTAGTCTGGGTCATGTACCTAAGTCTTTTAAACTAGCTGTGATAAAACCCTTGATAAAGAAGCCAAATCTTGACCCCAGAGAACTGTCTAGTTATAGACCTATTTCCAATTTACCTTTTATCTCTAAGATTTTAGAAAAGGCTGTAGCTCGACAACTCTGTTCTCATCTACATAAGAACAACATATATGAAAAATTCCAATCTGGTTTTAGGCCACATCACAGCACAGAGACAGCTTTAGTTAAGATAACAAATGATCTTCTTCTTGCCTCTGATCAGGGCCACGTATCTCTACTGGTGTTACTAGATCTAAGTGCAGCTTTTGACACTATAGATCACACTATTCTCTTGGACAGGTTAGAAAATATAGTTGGAATCACAGGAACAGCGTTATCCTGGTTCACATCTTACCTTAGTGATCGCTTTCAGTTTGTAAAGATAAATAATGTATCGTCTAACACTACAAAAGTGAAATATGGAGTTCCACAAGGTTCTGTTTTAGGTCCTCTGTTATTTACACTATATATGCTACCATTAGGCTCAGTTATAAATAGACATGGAATTAGTTTCCACTGTTATGCCGATGATACACAACTGTACATATCAGCCAAACCAGATGACAAATCCAGATTAAATAAGATAGAAGATTGTGTAAGAGATATTAGACTTTGGATGCTACAGAACTTCCTTCTTTTAAACCCAGATAAAACGGAAGTTCTCCTCCTCGGCCCAAAGGCTGCTCGGACTACATGTTCAGATTTAATGTTAAATCTTGCTGACTTCTCTGTAGTTCCTGGTTCAGTAGCCAAAAATCTTGGTGTAACAATTGACTCAGATCTGACATTTAATCAACACATCGGTAATATTACAAGAACAGCGTTTCTTCACCTACGAAACATTTCAAAGTTAAGAAATGCGTTATCTGTGTCTGATGCTGAAAAGTTGATACATGCCTTTATAACCTCAAGGCTAGATTACTGTAATGCATTATTGTCAGGATGCTCCAGCAGGAACCTGAATAAACTTCAGTTAGTTCAGAACGCTGCAGCTAGAGTACTAACTAAAACCAGGAAATTTGATCACATCAGTCCAGTTTTATCAGCGCTACACTGGCTTCCTGTTAAATTCCGTATCGACTATAAAATTCTATTACTGACGTATAAAACCCTGCACGGTCTCACACCGGAGTACCTGCAAGATTTAATTTCCTATTATGAACCGCCACGTTCACTCAGATCACAGGATGCTGGTTTTCTAATAGTTCCTAAAATTCAGAAGACTACAATGGGGGGAAGAGCTTTTTCCTACAAAGCCCCAAAATTGTGGAATAATCTCCCAGTTAATGTTCGGGACTCTGACACAGTCTCAATATTTAAGTCTAGACTAAAAACATATTTGTTTAGTGTAGCTTTTTGTAATTAAGTTTCTCTTTTAGATAAAGGCAGGAGATCTGGGGGTTCTTGGACACAGAGGTTTATGGTAAACTGAGATGTTGGTGCTGTTGTTCCACCACTTCACGCGATCACACAGGTTTGTTGATGGTGGAGTGGGGGGACCCCAGTGTCTCAGGGTACTCTCATGTCCATGTTACCTTCTGGTTCTCTCCTTTTAGTTTAGGCTGTTATAGTTAGATCTGCCGGAGTCACCAACCACACTCTAAAATTCTGAAAATTCATATTCTCTACAGTCTTACTCCTGAGCCCAACTAACTCTTTCTCTTTACTCTTCCTGAGGAAATGACTGTCCTCCTGTCTGTTGAAGGCTGTTGAAGGACTGATCATCGGGCCATCACCCCACCATCACCAGCCAGCTCACCTGTCCATTTACTGCTACACCCTCAGTTACATCACTGTGCCATCCAGATGCACCAGCACTGAGATAGGATGGGACTGTTTCAGCTCACGCCCACTTTACATAAAGACTGTCATAGACTGCCTCAGCCAGAGACTGCCTCAGTCATACACTGCCTCTATCTGTGCAGCTTCTAAAGCTTTGCTATCCAGATTTCAAACAGAGACTCCTTTCTTTGGTATTTAGTTCAAACTGTAAATACTGTTTGACCAGAGGAGGATGGGTCTCCCCTTGTGAGTCTGGTTCCTCCCAAGGTTTCTTCCTCCAGTTGAGGGAGTTTTTCCTTGCCACTGTTGCCTCTGGCTTGCTCACTGGGGGATATATGTTATAACTGTTTTCAAAACTCTGTAAAGCTGCTTTGAGACAACATCGTTGTAAAAAGCGCTATATAAATAAAATTGACTTGACTTGACTTGACTAACCACTACACCACCGTACTAACCACTACACCACCGTACTAAACCTTACACCACCATACTGACCACTACACCACCTTACTAACCACTACACCACCGTACCAACCACTACACCACCGTACTAACCCCTACACCACCTTAATAACCACTACACCACCGTACCAACCACTACACCACCGTACTAACCCCTACACCACCGTACTAACTACTACACCACCGTACTAACCCTCTACACCACCATACTAACCACTACACCACCATACTAACCACTACACCACCGTACTAACCCCTACACCACCATATTAACCACTACACCACCATATTAACCACTACACCACCGTACTAACCACTACACCACCTTACTAACCACTACACCGCCGTACTAACCACTACACCACCATACTAACCACTACACCACCATACTAACCACTACACCACCGTACTAACCACTGCACCACCTTACTAACCACTACACCACCATACTAACCACTACACCACCGTACTAACCACTACACCACCGTACTAATCACTACACCACCGTACTAACCACTACACCACCTTACTAACCACTACACCACCATACTAACCACTACACCACCGTACTAACCACTACACCACCGTACTAATCACTACACCACCGTACTAACCACTACACCACCTTACTAACCACTACACCACCCTACTAACCACTACACCACCGTACTAACCACTACACCACCATACTAACCACTACACCACCATACTAACCACTACACCACCATACTAACCACTACACCATCGTACTAACCACAACACCACCGTACTAAACCTTACACCACTGTACTAACCACTACACCACCATACTAACCACTACACCACCATACTAACCACTACACCACCGCGCCGCAGTAGACACACAGTGTCATTCAAATTAACCTTTGGTCCATTTTGGAGGGGCCTAACATGTCAGCTGCTCTCTTATTGGCCACAAACTATTGTCTTTTTCATTCATATACATTCTGTTTTGTTGTTTTCGCTCATGATCTCCAAACACTATGACTTGAGCCCCCCAATGCGTTTCAGAACCACCCATATTTGTACACAAATGGGCAACATGTTGCACAGCCGTATTTCTGAACCCAAGTCACATTCCAGTGCCATATCTTGACGCAACAACTAGGACTAATGTGTGAATCTTTACATTTAACAAGTGGAAATTTTTTCGTGGACAATTACTTGGATAGAATTACAGCCGCAGGGCTGCACCGGTTCTCATTTAGAGCCTGAATCTGCTCAACCTTGAGCAATAAGTGTTCTTCGTGAGCGTGAACCTTTTGACCTGCTTACATTTCATGGGTGTTTACGTGGAGATGTCGCCGTGGTTAAACTAGAAAGCAAGTCCAATGATGACAAATTCACTCGCAGTTCAGTCTATAAAAAACAAACATGTTTTGAGGAAAAAGCATGAGAATTATACGTACTTGCTTATTTTTATGATGAATGTTCTGCCCAGAAGGCCAGGAGGAGCAGATAAGAGCAGAGGAGCCGTCCACCAACGCTGGGCCTGATCACTCTCTGGGGCCTTATCAGAGAGTTGCATGTGGTGACACCGGTGACTGTGTATGTGACTTGTTTATCTGAGTGACTCGCTGATAAACGTGTTCCGACGTGTACTCTAAAGAGCCGCCCTCGCTCTCATTCCACTTTTCTTCCCCACTTCCCTGCTCGCACGTCACTGGGAGCCTGATGTAGACCACAGCAAATGTAGGGGGAAATTCTCTGGAACTCTACTAGAGGGCTGGAACACCGTTTATCCAGAAGATGTTCCCTCAGCTGGTGTTTTGACGAGCGCGGCGGAGAGTACTGTGGCCTAAAACCTTCCATAGGGGCTCCGATGAGTTGAGATTTGGTCGCCTTAACAAGAGATTTATGTCCACTTCTTACTAATCAAATCGTTTACTGGCCCCTCGCTGTTTTGCTCATCAGCTTTCTCAGGGACCTGAGGAAGAAACCACTGTTACCAGCCCTTTTTACTGATGTCTTTCTCATAAATCTAAAGGCAGATATGATTTTTAAGGACTGAAGGGCCTTAATCCTTTGTCAAAGTTGCTCAGATCTTTTCTTCATACCTCGGTCCAAAACTAAGGTCAGCTGGTCGCAGCCACAGGGTTTTCACCTGAGTTTCCTTTCATTTGTGACTGTACACCAAAACATCAAGACCACCTGCCCAACATTGCCGGTCTGGGTGGTTCTGTGTGGAGTGTGTATGTTCTCCCCGTGCTTGAGTGGGTTTCCTCCGGGTACTCCGGTTTCCTCCCACAGTCCAAACACATGCATGTTAGGTTGATTGGTCACTCTAAATTGTCCATAGGTGTGAGTGCGTGAGTGAGTGTTGTCAATGACGCTGGGATTGGCTCCAGCCCCCGACTAGCGGGATTAAGCGGCAGATAATTGGTGGGGGCGGTGCAGTAATCTCACAGACCAATCACGTCTGTTCTAAGATCACTAAAAACGCTCCTCAGCAAATCAGTTCTGTGCAGATTCAGGAGTGTGGCGTGTATACGAAGCGGCTCAATTGGACCGTGTGCTCTAAAAAAAGAAAAGAAGACTTCGACCAATCATAACGCTAGTTTTAAACTCTTCAAATAGGCTACAAGTGGAGAGCCGGGGAGCCGCTCAAACGAAAGTAACGAAATTGGTTTTCATCCCTCTCGGCCCACAGCTTTATAAAATAGAAATTTTAATAGCATCCAAAAACTGTAAAATATCCAAAAACTAAAATATATACCTTTTCATTAAAAGAGTTCTTGTTTTCTTCATAATCTAATTATATGTTGAATAACCAGGTATGGTGGTGAGTGGGAACTATGTGCTTACTAATAAGCCGTGATGAGTGAGCATGTGAACTCAATCAATCAATCAATACTGATCAGCAAATGTACCTGACCTCAAAAAATGTTCCAAGGTTGGCGGGTCTGCGGACAGTATTTGTAATTTGTTTGAACTTTCAGTAGCTGATGGTATAAGAAGCTGATACTAGGCTACTTTAGTATACAGGATATGGCACTGAATCATAACACAAGTTGATGATGGTCCAGACGTTGGCCTGAGGAAGGAAATTTCCTGTAACTGGACCTTACTGAACTCTAATTAAATACCCCTGCCCTAGACCGTAACGCTGCCGTTCGGACTGGATCAGAGAGCCTTTGTTGCCCTTGCACATCAATGAGCCTTGGGCCCCAGTCATGGTTTGTCTCTACTCAGACCACTGTCAGTATGTAGTCACCACTGCTGACCGGAGGCACCACACAAGCCTGGACATGACTAATTAGCCCTCGTAGAAGTCGATGCATATGGTGCCGTGCTATAAGCGGTCTAACATGTTCACGTATACAAGCTTTGTGCTGCTTCTGAAGAAAATGCATGCCATCTATTGTAGATGAGGAGCATTTCCTCCCCGAGGTGGATATTTATTCTCAGGAGTGAAAACCTGTTTCTCTGCAAGAAAGAGAGCACGACAGGATCTGGCACTGCATCGTGCTAATCAATAAAAAGGAAAACTGCGAGCCCTTTCGCCGTGCCTAAGTACGGCTTGACCTTTAAGGATTTTAAACAGTGTGATTTATGCATTTTAATGCCTATTTAATCATTGTTTTCGGGTTTTGTTCCCATTCCGGAGTCGGAATAAATCAAGCGAGAGATGCATTGTGCTCAGAACAACGCTAGGAAGGATATGCAAAGCAGAGCAATTAATAAGATAATTAAATAAACGCATGCACAGAAAGAATGCATGAATAGATGCAAAACAGCTAAACCTAAAATTTCCCGTGGGACGGCGTGTTTCAGCGGCTGCTGACTGGCCTGTTTAGCTTACTTCAATTCTCGCCCTCCTACAGTCACTAGTTCCAGTTTTTTTTCCCCAAATGTTGGCATATATTAGTTCCTGTGATGTAAACAGAAGAACCCGGGGTCACCACGTCTACAACACAAACAAGGGAAGTTTATATAGTGTCCAAAACCAATAGTGAGCCTACACGAGTTTTGAAAGTCATATCTAGGGCTGAGAGTTGATCCCAGAGAAATTTGCCTGCTTCAACCATGTCATTAGACTGTGTTTGAATAAAGCTGGAAGCAAAATAATAATTGTAACAATAAAGTGGCTTAAACAAAGGAAGTCCTGAAACTTCTCATCACCCCTTACAGAGAATCAGGCACAGTTAAGCTCAGCTTCGATAGTCAGTTTAAGTTAAGTTAATGGTTTAGCTGGAGTTAACGCTTGATATTGCTTTACTATGATCAGATAGATCATATAATTAAAGGAAACCCTGATCGTTAAGACATATATCCTGTCAGTCAAAAGTTTGGACACACCTATCCTGGTTTTTCTTAGCTTTACTATCTTAATAATACTAATATGAGTGAATAAGACAAGCAGTGGCACTTACTAAACTATTGCTGGACTAGGATAAAACTTGTATTCTGGTTTAAAGAATGTTTATATAGTGTCTTTTAGAAATGAGCCTCATTTGCTCTGACACAGTTTTACATGAGGAGCCACATGAGCTTCTTTAATAACAGGACTGAAGAAGGTTGTATACATGCTGAGATCTTGTTCTGAAGAACAGCTTGCTTTTAATTTAAATGTAAAATGTTAATTTTAGAAATATTTTTGTATATGGGCACCAACTTCACTATTTCAACTCGTCTTTCAACACATTAAGGTCAAAACGTCTTTATAATTCTAAAAGTATGTATTTAGTTAGGTGTCTCCAAACTTTTGACTTGTAGTGAAGGCCTCAATATGGTGTACAAGTGAAGTTGCATTCTGAAATGTTACAGAAACCAAATAAAAGCTTTTTTTAATCACTAAAAACAGGCATCATCTGCTCAAAGTATTCGCCCGTCTGCCTTCACACGCATATGAAGTTGATAGACGTCCCATTTTTAATCCATAGGGTTTTATATGATGTCGGACCAACCTTTGCAGCTATAACAGCTTTAACTCTTCTGGGAAGTCTCTCCACACGGTTTAGGAGAGTGTTTATGGGAATGTTTGACCGTTCTTCCAGAAGAACATTTGTGAGGTCAGACACTGATGTTGGATGTGTTCTATCAGGTTGAGGTCAGGACTCAAGTTCAAGTTCTTCCACACCAAACTCACTCATCCATGTCTATATGGAGCTGCTTTGTGCAGTGGTGGTTAGTCATGTTGGAACAGTAAGGGGCCGCCCCCAAACTGTTGGGAAGTTGGGAGCATAAAATAGTCCAAAATCTCTTGGTCTGCTGAAGCATTAAGAGTTCCTTTCACTGGAACTATGGGGCTGAGCCCAACTTCTGTAAAACAATCCCACTCCAGAGAACACGTCTGCTCTGCTCTAGAGTCCAGTGGCGGCGTGCTTTACACCACTGCATCCAACACTCTGCATTGGGCTTGGTGATGTAAGGCTTGGATGCAGCAGGGTTCGAAACAACTGCTATAACGTTCTGAGTCTTCAGCTGGCTACAAGAAGGAACTCGGTTTTCCCAGCATGGACGTCATGGCAGAGTCTGTGAAGCAACAGAAGAAGATGCTATTACAAACTGTATATGGACTGTACTGACTGGTAAACAATCCATACGGTGTGAAACAATGTTTACATACTATATGAAGGTTTTATCTCAAAACAATGAGCTCAGTTTTGTTTCCATGCTTGTGAATCCTTCAATTACAAACATACTTTCTTATTTCGCCAGATCTCTTCTTCACTGTTGAGAAAATCTTTGAAGTGGAATTAGCTCTACCCATTGCCATCACCTGCAATCAAAGACCCACTGATCTCCTGAGGACAAAAAAATTCCATTCCTTTTGCTTGTCTTTGTCAAGAGTGTTAATAATTCCAGGGGGAGCTTTACATACACTCCCCACACAAATCCACAGAGCATCGCTTGAACGGCTACACAGTTCAGCCCCTGTAGCTAAAAGAAAAGAAAAAGACAAAAGTCTTCAGCTGGCTGTAAGAAGGAGTTGGAGCTTGGTATTCCCAGCATGGACATCACGAGGCTGTACACAGGAAGGTGAAGGCAGTGTTACAGTTTACCTGTACACAGGTAGGTGAAGATAGTGTTACAGTTTACATGTGCACAGGAAGGTGGAGGTAGTGTTACAGTTTACATGTACACAGGTAGGTGAAGCTAGTGTTACAGTTTACCTGTACACAGGTAGGTGAAGATAGTGTTACAGTTTACATGTACACAGGTAGGTGAAGATAGTGTTACAGTTTACCTGTACACAGGTAGCTGAGGGTAGTGTTACAGTTTACATGTACACAGGTAGGTGAAGGTAGTGTTACAGTTTACCTGTACACAGGTTGGTGAAGGTAGTGTTACAGTTTACCTGTACACAGGTAGGTGAAGGTAGTGTTACAGTTTACATGTACACAGGTAGGTGAAGATAGTGTTACAGTTTACCTGTACACAGGTAGCTGAGGGTAGTGTTACAGTTTACATGTACACAGGAAGGTGGAGGGAGTGTTACAGTTTAACTGTACACAGGTAGGTGAAGATAGTGTTACAGTTTACATGTGCACAGGAAGGTGGAGGTAGTGTTACAGTTTACATGTACACAGGTAGGTGAAGCTAGTGTTACAGTTTACCTGTACACAGGTAGGTGAAGATAGTGTTACAGTTTACATGTACACAGGTAGGTGAAGATAGTGTTACAGTTTACCTGTACACAGGTAGCTGAGGGTAGTGTTACAGTTTACATGTACACAGGAAGGTGGAGGGAGTGTTACAGTTTAACTGTACACAGGTAGGTGAAGACAGTGTTACAGTTTACCTGTACACAGGTAGGTGAAGGTAGTGTTACAGTTTACCTATACACAGGTATGTGAAGATAGTGTTACAGTTTACATGTGCACAGGAAGGTGGAGGTAGTGTTACAGTTTACATGTACACAGGTACGTGAAGATAGTGTTACAGTTTACCTGTACACAGGTATGTGAAGATAGTGTTACAGTTTACCTGTACACAGGTAGGTGAAGGTAGTGTTATAGTTTATCTGTACATAGGTAGGTGGAAGTAGTGTTCCAGTTTACCTGTACACAGGTAGGTGAGGGTAGTGTTACAGTTTAACTGTACACAGGTAGGTGGAAGTAGTGTTACAGTTTAGCCGTACACAGGCAGGTGAAGGTAGTGTTACAGTTTACATGTACACAGGTAGGTGGAGGTAGCGTTATAGTTTATCTGTACACAGGTAGGTGAAGATAGTGTTACAGTTTACATGTACACAGGTAGGTGAAGATAGTGTTACAGTTTACATGTGCACAGGAAGGTGGAGGTAGTGTTACAGTTTACATGTACACAGGTAGGTGAAGCTAGTGTTACAGTTTACCTGTACACAGGTAGGTGAAGATAGTGTTACAGTTTACATGTACACAGGTAGGTGAAGATAGTGTTACAGTTTACCTGTACACAGGTAGCTGAGGGTAGTGTTACAGTTTACCTGTACACAGGTTGGTGAAGGTAGTGTTACAGTTTACCTGTACACAGGTAGGTGAAGGTAGTGTTACAGTTTAACTGTACACAGGTTGGTGAAGGTAGTGTTACAGTTTACTTGTACACAGGTAGGTGAGGGTAGTGTTACAGTTTAACTGTACACAGGTAGGTGAAGGTAGTGTTCCAGTTTACCTGTACACAGGTAGGTGAAGATAGTGTTACAGTTTACCTGTACACAGGTAGGTGGAGGTAGTGTTCCAGTTTAGCTGTACACAGGTTGGTGAAGGTAGTGTTCCAGTTTACATGTACACAGGTAGGTGAAGATAGTGTTACAGTTTACCTGTACACAGGTAGGTGGAGGTAGTGTTCCAGTTTAGCTGTACACAGGTTGGTGAAGGTAGTGTTACAGTTTACCTGTACACAGGTTGGTGAAGGTAGTGTTACAGTTTACCTGTACACAGGTAGGTGGAGGTAGTGTTACAGTTTACTTGTACACAGGTAGGTGAGGGTAGTGTTACAGTTTAACTGTACACAGGTAGGTGAAGGTAGTGTTCCAGTTTACCTGTACACAGGTAGGTGAAGATAGTGTTACAGTTTACCTGTACACAGGTAGGTGGAGGTAGTGTTCCAGTTTAGCTGTACACAGGTTGGTGAAGATAGTGTTCCAGTTTACATGTACACAGGTAGGTGAAGATAGTGTTACAGTTTACATGTACACAGGTAGGTGAAGGTAGTGTTACAGTTTACCTGTACACAGGTTGGTGAAGGTAGTGTTACAGTTTACCTGTACACAGGTAGGTGAAGGTAGTGTTACAGTTTACATGTACACAGGTAGGTGAAGATAGTGTTACAGTTTACCTGTACACAGGTAGCTGAGGGTAGTGTTACAGTTTACATGTACACAGGAAGGTGGAGGGAGTGTTACAGTTTAACTGTACACAGGTAGGTGAAGATAGTGTTACAGTTTACATGTGCACAGGAAGGTGGAGGTAGTGTTACAGTTTACATGTACACAGGTAGGTGAAGCTAGTGTTACAGTTTACCTGTACACAGGTAGGTGAAGATAGTGTTACAGTTTACATGTACACAGGTAGGTGAAGATAGTGTTACAGTTTACCTGTACACAGGTAGCTGAGGGTAGTGTTACAGTTTACATGTACACAGGAAGGTGGAGGGAGTGTTACAGTTTAACTGTACACAGGTAGGTGAAGACAGTGTTACAGTTTACCTGTACACAGGTAGGTGAAGGTAGTGTTACAGTTTACCTATACACAGGTATGTGAAGATAGTGTTACAGTTTACATGTGCACAGGAAGGTGGAGGTAGTGTTACAGTTTACATGTACACAGGTACGTGAAGATAGTGTTACAGTTTACCTGTACACAGGTATGTGAAGATAGTGTTACAGTTTACCTGTACACAGGTAGGTGAAGGTAGTGTTATAGTTTATCTGTACATAGGTAGGTGGAAGTAGTGTTCCAGTTTACCTGTACACAGGTAGGTGAGGGTAGTGTTACAGTTTAACTGTACACAGGTAGGTGGAAGTAGTGTTACAGTTTAGCCGTACACAGGCAGGTGAAGGTAGTGTTACAGTTTACATGTACACAGGTAGGTGGAGGTAGCGTTATAGTTTATCTGTACACAGGTAGGTGAAGATAGTGTTACAGTTTACATGTACACAGGTAGGTGAAGATAGTGTTACAGTTTACATGTGCACAGGAAGGTGGAGGTAGTGTTACAGTTTACATGTACACAGGTAGGTGAAGCTAGTGTTACAGTTTACCTGTACACAGGTAGGTGAAGATAGTGTTACAGTTTACATGTACACAGGTAGGTGAAGATAGTGTTACAGTTTACCTGTACACAGGTAGCTGAGGGTAGTGTTACAGTTTACCTGTACACAGGTTGGTGAAGGTAGTGTTACAGTTTACCTGTACACAGGTAGGTGAAGGTAGTGTTACAGTTTAACTGTACACAGGTTGGTGAAGGTAGTGTTACAGTTTACTTGTACACAGGTAGGTGAGGGTAGTGTTACAGTTTAACTGTACACAGGTAGGTGAAGGTAGTGTTCCAGTTTACCTGTACACAGGTAGGTGAAGATAGTGTTACAGTTTACCTGTACACAGGTAGGTGGAGGTAGTGTTCCAGTTTAGCTGTACACAGGTTGGTGAAGGTAGTGTTCCAGTTTACATGTACACAGGTAGGTGAAGATAGTGTTACAGTTTACCTGTACACAGGTAGGTGGAGGTAGTGTTCCAGTTTAGCTGTACACAGGTTGGTGAAGGTAGTGTTACAGTTTACCTGTACACAGGTTGGTGAAGGTAGTGTTACAGTTTACCTGTACACAGGTAGGTGGAGGTAGTGTTACAGTTTACTTGTACACAGGTAGGTGAGGGTAGTGTTACAGTTTAACTGTACACAGGTAGGTGAAGGTAGTGTTCCAGTTTACCTGTACACAGGTAGGTGAAGATAGTGTTACAGTTTACCTGTACACAGGTAGGTGGAGGTAGTGTTCCAGTTTAGCTGTACACAGGTTGGTGAAGGTAGTGTTCCAGTTTACATGTACACAGGTAGGTGAAGATAGTGTTACAGTTTACCTGTACACAGGTAGGTGGAGGTAGTGTTCCAGTTTAGCTGTACACAGGTTGGTGAAGGTAGTGTTACAGTTTACCTGTACACAGGTTGGTGAAGGTAGTGTTACAGTTTACCTGTACACAGGTAGGTGAGGGTAGTGTTACAGTTTATCTGTACACAGGTAGGTGGAGGTAGTGTTCCAGTTTAGCTGTACACAGGTTGGTGAAGGTAGTGTTACAGTTTACCTGTACACAGGTAGGTGGAGGTAGTGTTACAGTTTATCTGTACACAGGTAGGTAGAAGTAGTGTTCCAGTTTAGCTGTACACAGATTGGAGAAGGTAGTGTTATAGCTTACCTGTATCAAATGTCATTCCTGTCTTACAGGGTTTTGTAGTCTTTCTGGATGCCATCACCGCCCTCAGTGTCCGCATGGTTGAAAAAGCATGGCTATTTAAAGTGTCATCTTAAGTGGCGCTAAATGAGGGGAGGTGCCCTATTGGCTGCTTTCACATGGAAAACAATGCAATAGATTATAAAGATGTGCCTCTAGATAATGTGTCTCCAGTAGTGGAGAAAATATGCTGTAGTGTTTTATCAAATGTGCTCACGCTGGTCTAAACTTGATGCTCCCTCTATGCTTTGCATTTTAAAGTCAAAACAACTTTGTTTTCTTTTTTCCAGTGTGGATGTGTTTAGGTAACAGGGTTGCCAAAACATTGAGGCATATTCAAAATCAATTTTAATGATTATTATTTCGTGCTAAACTGTAGTTGTAGTGGGACGTTTTTAAAAAAAACTTATTACACTAGTTATTAATATTTAGTTATTAGTTATTATTACAAATTTAGGGGTTGTCTCTGAAACCGCGCAACGATTGGCTTATCAAATCCTTTTTTTTGGGTAGTGATTGGTTCATATTTCACACTTACGAGCCAATACGCGCTCACTAGTCGCCATAGCAGCGCATGTGGGTGTGCTATTTAATAACACGGGAATTAAGACGGACCGGTTTGTTTAGCCGTTCGTTTATTTAAAACAAGGGGAAATAAATGGCGAATAAAGCGAAACGGGCTGATTTTTGAGGACGCAGAGGTGGGTCGACTACTTTACTCACTTTTAGTCACAGGAATTAGTTTTCGGAGTCACTTCAGTTTAGCTCATTCCGTCTGTTGAAGCAGGACCGCGTACTCGCTGCCTTCTCCTCTCTTACTCCGGAGCGTTAGCATTTTAGCTTCTATTTTAAATCAGCAAACAGGCAACAAACTTCACTTTCTACCTGACCTGTTAATTAAAAACAGTTCCACCGTGAACCTCGTCTTAAGAACAGCTCCCGTCAGTGTGACTGGGCTGCTCAGCTCTGAGTTTAAGCTCAGCATGCTGGTGGTGTGTGGGCTCCTGTTAACACCTGCGAACGCTTTGCTGAGGTGAAGATGTTCGGTGTGGATATCAGGTCTGCAGGAAGTACACGCTGCTGCTTTTGGCAGGACAGATCACCCCCCACACCAGAGAAAGCGACCCCCTGGGACGAAGGGATAAAGCTGAATTTACCTCTCCCAGTGCAGCACAGTGAAGACTAACCTGCAGCTCTTCTGGAAGATACTTTTATTGAAAACTACTGACTAGAAAAGATGGACGATGGTCCTCGACAGAGGGGGTCTCCAGCACCCTCCAGGGACTCCGGCAAGCAGCCTGAAAGCTCAGAAGTGGCTCTGAAGAAAGAGATCGGCCTCATCAGCGCTTGTGGTATTATAGTGGGTAAGAGGGTCTCACGTTACTTTAGTTTGTGTTCTGTTTGTTCGTGTGGTTATGGGTCAGTCTGTAATCAGAGACATATAAAATTCATAATTAAGGTCTTCAGATTTAGCATGAATGCAAAAGTACATATATTGTGAAGATTTTAAATTTAGAAATCATATGCTATAAGTATCTATAGATTATATAGATGTATTTACAGTAATAGAAAACACTCTCAGATTAAGAACATTTTTCAGATTAGATGTAAAACTTGTAGACTGCTGCTGTTGGGAACCAAACTCCACAATGATAACTTTACAGAAGAAAGAAAATAAATATATAAAATATGTAATACTTTTAGTGTAAGTAAAGTGGAACCAGATTGTTTTCCAGGTAATTTTGGCTTGTTTCTTTTGGGCCATTCATAATTAAATTTACACGCAATGTAAAGAGCCACTGGCATTTTCAAATTATGTCAAAGACCAGTTTTTTCCAACATTAGCGAACAGTCAAAAGAAATAAAGTGAAAAAAATAAAAAAATACTGGACATCAAAAAAAAAAAATCTACAGATAGGGTTGCCACGGGTCATGGAAACCTTGGAAAATCAGAAGAGTTGATGATTTTTTTGGGCCAAATTGTGGAATATTAGGGAATTTTGTTTGAAACATCCTCAAATTTTTAATTGGCATTCATGAAAATATTATATTTCTATGTTTCTATGAACATATACTCTAGTAAATAAAGATTTGTAAGTACTGCAGCTTGTTTTTCAATGTATTTTCATATTAGTTTATTATAGGTAGTGGATATTCAGCTAGTTAGTTGTTTAGTCAAGAAATTAAATTTAAGAGTGGGAACCCTGAACGGAAAACACCCACCTGGAAGATCCAAATGGCTGCAACAGGTGGATCTATGATGTTGGTGAAATTATAATATTGCCAAAATGCACTACCACTCAAAAGTTTGGGTTCACTTGTTATAATAATAACAATAATAATAATAATAATTACTATTATTATTATTGTTATTATCATTATATAAAAAATAATTATATATATATATATATATATATATATATATATATATATATATATATATATATATATATATATATATCTTATTGAATTATTGAGGCTGTACATTTCTGTTGATTGGAATTTGTTGTAGGTATGAATGTGAGACATTATTGTTTGGACATGAGACACTGTGGATGTCAGTTTCTTTGTAAGTTGATACTCAATTTTGTACAAATTTGACATTTTTCCTGAAATCACTTATAGCTCTGTGTCTCATACAAAACATCTTGATGTTTATAGCCTCCCACAAAACTTGAAAGAAATTAGTTAATGCTAAAATCATTTTATATACACATCTTTAAAGAAACTGGGCTTATATGAAGGACGTCAGTGACCCAAACCCATGAGCATTAGTGTATCTCATCTCATACAGCATGTCCTCATACTAGAAGTAAGTCCTTCATATGCTTGTCCATGATATGGACCCTATATTGAAAGTACAGCCTCACTGACACTGTTTTCTCAGTACCCAGCATGTCTTTTCACTGTGGGTCTGTGTCCGTGCTGAATGTGTGGAGGAGCTCCAGCTCAACAGATTTACAGCAGAGTTCGTGGGGATTATTGGGGCATTGGTGGATTTGGCGGTGGAGAGGATAGAAAGGCAGTCGGTACGGCTATTATACACTAATGGCAGCCAATGCATTGCACCCAAAGTAGGTCACCAAAGAAGAACTCTAGGGCTTAACTGCCGGAAGCTGTCTACCCCACCTTACACAGCTTCTGATGCAACGTCCTGCAGGCAAACACATGCACACACAGTAAAAAACACAAAACGAAAGAAAACAATCTCTGTGCATCATAATGACAGTTTCTACACACATGTTGAAACCTTAAAACAATAGAGGAGACTTGGTTGCATTAAAGATGTTTACGGCTTCATCGTTATAATGGGGATCTAGGATTACTGAATTAATCCGTCTGCTGGTGTGCTCATTCCTGCAGCCTATACATGCTCGTCTGTGCATACGCCCTGATTTGCCACTTTATTCAGTGGTCAGTGGCCGTCCTTCCTTTCATTACAGTTATTTCCTGTACAGAGGGGCATTAGTTATTTCTGGAGGATTACATATGAAATGCTCCAATTGAAGTAGGAGAAGGTTAAAGGAAAACACAGGAAATTCCAAAACTTGAGTTAATAAATAGAAAATAATAAATAGAGAAAGCAGATCTGAAAACATCCACAGCAGTTTCTGTCCATCTTCCCACCGTGAGGAGACAGGTCAACATTTTGAGTTCAGAAAGGAGGTGTAGCTATTACGCCTGAGCGATATTGAAAATTTATTATTGGGATACTCAGACATAATTAGTAATATAGCCCTTCCCCCCTTTTTTGGGGAGGGTGTGAGAGGGGTTGGATACTAAATATAAACTTAACTTAGTGATAACTCAGTGATACTGCTTTTATATTTATCCATCCAATTTCCAATTTATCTGATTGAGATTTACTCCAAACCACATTAAATAATATTTAAATCATATTTAACGCAATAAGGAGACAAAACAGACAGAGGTGGCGCCATCCTTCAATGTTTAAACAAGAGAGGAGAGCCGTCAGACCCAACTGTAGCAATCTGTAGCACCTCCACAAGATTCTCAGACATTGAATCTCAGCTTGCATTTCCAAATGCATCATGCCAAAGTACATCATCTCAAATTATCAGCCGCTCTCGGCGGCAGATCTGCAGTCACGTTGAGGCGGACAGAGCGTGAGCCAACCTTCAATAAGCTCAACATTAAAAATACAAACAGGGGGACGCCCGATGGTCACACTGCACCTCGTGTTTCGTCAGAATGGAGCGGTTTCAAAAGCTAAAAGGTTATTATTAGCGGGTCATGATGTTATGCAGTGTATTGGATTGTTTCAGCAGCGCCGCCCCTCACCAACCTCCAGGAGGTGAATAGAAAACCTTCAGATAGACAGAAAACCTTCTCTATCTGCAGTGTTTCTGAAAAGAACTGTGTGCTTCATAAATGTTGTTGTGATGTGACACAACTGGCCACCATAGTTGGGTATCATTACATCTCATCAGATATCTGATTATGTCGCCCTATCGCCCAGGCCTAGTAGGGATATTAGGGATGTATGGATGTGGGAATTCAGGGTCCATGACGTCATCCGATACATTTCTTTACATCTTGAACAAACAACTGTCTTCAGTAAAGACCCCTGCACACCCCAACTTTAAACGTTAAAGTGTTTTTATAATAATTAACCATGACCACATGTTTAGTTCATTAAATTAAAATATCATTGAAAGACTTGGGCTACTCAGTGTTTTACCTTTCAATTAAAGCCAACACAGAAAGACACAGTAGATCACATGTAGCTTGAAATGTACACAGAGAAAGACAGCCAGCCTGTTAGATACACGGCAAATGCTAATGATCTGTTAGCTCAGCTAACATTCTTTCTTTAACGTGCCCTTCGGCTGGTAAACAGTTGGTCTGTGAAGAGGAAGAGAACCGATACCAAGTGCAATAAGAGATGCCGAGCACTTTATTTCATTCAGTAGAACTCGAACCTGCCGTTTACCGACTCGCTCACAATTTCCGATAAGGACATTCGCCTCAGGCTCCGGAATATTACTGCTGCTACCATTTAAGGTAACGGAAAAGCATATTGCAATACTGCTTTAAAATATTAAAGCAATTCCGATATTACTGTGCATCCCTATCAGCTGTTAAGAAGCTCCTCATGGAAAAAAGGAGATGTATGCAAGAAACAAAGAAGCTGCTACTGTTCTTAGAACTCCAGAAATGTGAAAAAATAGTCTTGAATCTTGTCATAAGTGGTCAGTGTCGGACCTCAGGACACCGTTAGCTGTGTTATTTTTGGTTGGCAGTCTGTTTTTAACTCAGCAGTGACACTACAGCGTGTAAAACCTCCACCTGATGTGCTCATACAGGCCCCACACTGACTACTATGCTAGCTAGCCTGCTGGTATCACTGCTGTGCAGAGAATAGTCCAGCACTCCAATCATTACTGGTCAGCGGTGGTCCTATTGTAGGTCTTCACCTCTGCTGAAGAGCGTAGAGGGTGGCTGATAAATTGTGTAGCCACGATCAATAACTATAAACCTACAGTACCCAGACCACATACACCACCGTTCAGAAGTCTGGGATCACTGTTGATACTGTTTTGTTGCAGATGTATGTTCAAACTCACTTCTTTCTACTATGATAATGATCTTTTCTTACTAGCCAGAGACTCACTGTAAGTACATAAAAATACTATTCGGATCATTCAGTATTTAGTATGTTCAGAAACAGTGTTATAAGAATCACACAGATAAGTTTTTAAAGCTTAAAAAACCATTTTTTTAAAGAAAATTTGTCAAAAAAAGAAATCAATTAACATTTCAATTTAACATCGATGAAATTATGCAGGCATCATACTTTGTGTGTCCAAAAAGACACTTTAGTCTTGTTAACTTTTTCTTTTTAAGGTTTTTAAGTACCTGTCATGTTCATGAAAGATACCCATTTGTTTTTATTTGAAATGTCAAAACTCTTTGTTGTTCCCAAAATAACTGTAGTGATCTAAAACGTTTGGCTGGTAGTGTATCTAAAACGTTTGTCTGGTAGTGTATCTAAAACGTTTGTCTGGTAGTGTATCTAAAACGTTTGGCTGGTAGTGTATCTAAAACGTTTGGCTGGTAGTGTATCTAAAACGTTTGACTGGTAGTGTACTAAAACGTTTGGCTGGTAGTGTATCTAAAACGTTTGGCTGGTAGTGTATCTAAAACGTTTGTCTGGTAGTGTATCTAAAACGTTTGGCTGGTAGTGTATCTAAAACGTTTGGCTGGTAGTGTATCTAAAACGTTTGGCTGGTAGTGTATCTAAAACGTTTGTCTGGTAGTGTACTAAAACGTTTGGCTGGTAGTGTACTAAAACGTTTGTCTGTTAGTGTACTAAAACGTTTGACTGGTAGTGTATTAAAACGTTTGACTGGTAGTGTATCTAAAACGTTTGGCTGGTAGTGTACTAAAACGTTTGACTGGTAGTGTATTAAAACGTTTGACTGGTAGTGTATCTAAAACGTTTGACTGGTAGTGTATCTAAAACGTTTGACTGGTAGTGTACTATAACGTTTGACTGGTAGTGATCTAAAACGTTTGACTGGTAGTGTACTAAAACGTTTGGCTGGTAGTGTATCTAAAACGTTTGACTGGTAGTGTACTATAACGTTTGACTGGTAGTGTATCTAAAACGTTTGACTGGTAGTGTACTAAAACGTTTGACTGGTAGTGTATCTAAAACGTTTGACTGGTAGTGTACTATAACGTTTGACTGGTAGTGTACTAAAACGTTTGACTGGTAGTGTACTAAAACGTTTGGCTGGTAGTGTACTAAAACGTTTGACTGGTAGTGTACTAAAACATTTGACTGGTAGTGTACTAAAACGTTTGACTGGTAGTGTACTAAAACGTTTGACTGGTAGTGTACTAAAACGTTTGACTGGTAGTGTACTATAACGTTTGACTGGTAGTGTATCTAAAACGTTTGGCTGGTAGTGTACTAAAACGTTTGACTGGTAGTGTATCTAAAATGTTTGACTGGTAGTGTATCTAAAATGTTTGACTGGTAGTGAATCTAAAATGTTTGACTGGTAGTGTACTAAAACGTTTGACTGGTAGTGTATCTAAAATGTTTGACTGGTAGTGAATCTAAAATGTTTGACTGGTAGTGTACTAAAACGTTTGACTGGTAGTGTATCTAAAATGTTTGACTGGTAGTGAATCTAAAATGTTTGTCTGGTAGTGTACTAAAATGTTTGACTGGTAGTGTATCTAAAACGTTTGACTGGTAGTGAATCTAAAACGTTTGACTGGTAGTGTATCTAAAACGTTTGACTGGTAGTGAATCTAAAACGTTTGACTGGTAGTGAATCTAAAACGTTTGACTGGTAGTGAATCTAAAACGTTTGACTGGTAGTGAATCTAAAACGTTTGACTGGTAGTGTATCTAAAACGTTTGACTGGTAGTGTACTAAAACGTTTGACTGGTAGTGAATCTAAAACGTTTGACTGGTAGTGTACTAAAATATATATACACAACACACATGTACATTTGGAAGTATGTGCTTGACCATCTTTACTTTGTATGGAATGAGTGAAGATACAATCTAGGTAGTCTGTATTAAGTTCCTCTAATATACTCAGGTCTCTCCCTCTCAGGAAACATCATTGGATCTGGGATCTTTGTCAGTCCAAAGGGAGTCCTGGAGAATGCCAGTTCTGTGGGCCTGGCTATTCTCATATGGGTAGCCACAGGGATCATCACAGCCATCGGAGCACTGTGCTACGCTGAGCTGGGAGTCACTATTCCAAAGTCAGGAGGAGACTACTCCTACGTTAAGGACATCTTTGGAGGCCTTGCCGGGTAATGTTCTCCATTTCTCACCCCAGCAGTGTTCCTCTGTCATGCACTTATAGTTTAGCACAAATATGCACCTCACTGGGTCAAGAGATGTTTGGTGTCTGAAGTTTGCTTGTTTAGTTTTGCGCTGGATTTATTTATTAATACATTTGTTCAGCATTTTAAAGTGTTCTGAAGTGAAATGTGGAGAGCATACTAACAGGTTGAGGGATCTTGGTAAAGGTGTCAGAAGATAATACCTCAGAAGTTGTGCAAACTGTTATCTATAGAAGCAGATGAAAGTTCACTGCAATGGCAATCCTTATATTTTTGTAGATAAGAAATCACATAAGCATGTCTGTTTGAGATTAACCACTCTACACGCTAACTGTAGACACCAAACATGTCTCGGCTGATCAAATATATTTGGATTAAGGGCGAATGTGTAAAACTATTCCTTTCAACTGTCGTTTTTCAGGTGCTCCGCTCTGTAAAGGCATCTGTCTGACCTAGATATAATAAAAGCAAACACGCAGATAATCATCACCCGTGTACTAGCTTGGGAGCATTCCTTCTGCGTACAGCTTGCAAAATGTTCTCTGTGTACCTTTAGGCTGACAGTGTGACTGTACCGTACAGGTTCCTGAGGCTGTGGATAGCTTTACTGGTCATCTATCCCACCAACCAGGCCGTCATTGCCCTGACTTTCTCCAACTACATCCTGCAGCCGCTCTTCCCCTCCTGCTTCGCTCCAGAAACCGGCCTGCGTCTGCTCGCTGCGATTTGCCTCTGTGAGTAAGAATACAGCTGTTATGGTTAATCATGGGGGCAGTCATGGGTTAGGGAACCAGCCTTGTGATCAGAAGGTTGCCAGTTCAAGCCCGTGAACCAACAGGACACAATTGAAGTGCCCTTGAGCAGGGCACCTAACCCCTGACTGCTCCCTAGGTGCTATGGATGGTCAAGTCATGTTTATTTGTATAGAGCTTTTTACAACGGTGTTGTCACGAAGCAGCTTTACAGGAGTTTACAAGCATGAAAACATGAAGTCACAACACTTTATCCCCTGTAAGCAAGCCAGAGGCGACGGTGGCAAGAACAACTCCCTCAACTGGAGGAAGAAACCTTTATTAAACTAAAGCTGAGTCTAAAGGTAAAAGCTTTAGAAGCTGCACAGGTGCTACATCAGGATGATACAGCGATGCAGTCAAGGATGTAGCAGATGGCACGAATGGAGAGGAGAACTGGTTGGTGCCGGTTGACGGGGGAGGCCCTGGTGGTCAGTCCTTTACAGTATTTGGTGGGACAGGTGGACGTTTATTACCGCAGAAAGAGAAAAGAGACAGAGTTAGTTCTGGTTTAGGTTAGTACAGAGACAGAGTTAGTTCTGGTTTAAGTTAGTACAGAGACAGAGTTAGTTCTGGTTTGGGTTAGTACAGAGACAGAGTTAGTTCTGGTTTGGGTTTGAACAGAGACAGAGTTAGTTCTGGTTTGGGTTTGAACAGAGACAGAGTTAGTTCTGGTTTGGGTTAGTACAGAGACAGAGTAAGTTCTGGTTTGGGTTTGAACAGAGACAGAGTTAGTTCTGGTTTAAGTTAGTACAGAGACAGAGTTAGTTGTGGTTTGTGTTAGTACAGAGACAGAGTTAGTTCTGGTTTGAGTTAGTACAGAGACAGAGTTAGTTCTGGTTTGTGTTAGTACAGAGACAGAGTTAGTTCTGGTTTGGGTTAGTACAGAGACAGAGTTAGTTCTGGTTTGGGTTAGTACAGAGACAGAGTTAGTTCTGGTTTGGGTTAATACAGAGACAGAGTTAGTTCCGGTTTGGGTTAGTACAGAGACAGAGTTAGTTCTGGTTTGAGTTAGTACAGAGACAGAGTTAGTTCTGGTTTGGGTTAGTACAGAGACAGAGTTAGTTCTGGTTTGGGTTAATACAGAGACAGAGTTAGTTCCGGTTTGGGTTAGTACAGAGACAGAGTTAGTTCCGGTTTGGGTTAATACAGAGACAGAGTTAGTTCCGGTTTGGGTTAGTACAGAGACAGAGTTAGTTCTGGTTTAAGTTAGTACAGAGACAGAGTTAGTTCTGGTTTGGGTTAGTACAGAGACAGAGTTAGTTCTGGTTTGGGTTTGTACAGAGACCGAGTTAGTTCTGGTTTGTGTTAGTACAGAGACAGAGTTAGTTCTGGTTTGGGTTAGTACAGAGACAGAGTTAGTTCTGGTTTGGGTTAGTACAGAGACAGAGTTAGTTCTGGTTTGGGTTAATACAGAGACAGAGTTAGTTCCAGTTTGGGTTAGTACAGAGACAGAGTTAGTTCTGGTTTGGGTTAGTACAGAGACAGAGTTAGTTCTGGTTTGGGTTAATACAGAGACAGAGTTAGTTCTGGTTTGGGTTAGTACAGAGACAGAGTTAGTTCTGGTTTGAGTTAGTACAGAGACAGAGTTAGTTCCGGTTTGGGTTAGTACAGAGACAGAGTTAGTTCCGGTTTGGGTTAATACAGAGACAGAGTTAGTTCCGGTTTGGGTTA
Source organism: Megaleporinus macrocephalus (assembly GCA_021613375.1). NCBI lineage: Eukaryota > Metazoa > Chordata > Actinopteri > Characiformes > Anostomidae > Megaleporinus > Megaleporinus macrocephalus. The sequence goes on from CM038708.1 coordinate 40,767,144, forward strand.
GTACAGAGACAGAGTTAGTTCTGGTTTGAGTTAGTACAGAGACAGAGTTAGTTCTGGTTTGTGTTAGTACAGAGACAGAGTTAGTTCTGGTTTGGGTTAGTACAGAGACAGAGTTAGTTCTGGTTTGAGTTAGTACAGAGACAGAGTTAGTTCTGGTTTGAGTTAGTACAGAGACAGAGTTAGTTGTGTTTTGTGTTAGTACAGAGACAGAGTTAGTTCTGGTTTGAGTTAGTACAGAGACAGAGTTAGTTCTGGTTTGTGTTAGTACAGAGACAGAGTTAGTTCTGGTTTGGGTTAGTACAGAGACAGAGTTAGTTCTGGTTTAAGTTAGTACAGAGACAGAGTTAGTTCTGGTTTGGGTTAGTACAGAGACAGAGTTAGTTCTGGTTTAAGTTAGTACAGAGACTGAGTTAGTTCTGTCTTGGGTTAATACAGAGACAGAGTTAGTTCTGGTTTGGGTTAGTACAGAGACAGAGTTAGTTCTGGTTTAGGTTAGTACAGAGACAGAGTTAGTTCTGGTTTGGGTTAGTACAGAGACAGAGTTAGTTCTGGTTTAGGTTAGTACAGAGACAGAGTTAGTTCTGGTTTGGGTTAGTACAGAGACAGAGTTAGTTCTGGTTTGGGTTAGTACAGAGACAGAGTTAGTTCTGGTTTGAGTTAGTACAGAGACAGAGTTAGTTCTGGTTTGTGTTAGTACAGAGACAGAGTTAGTTCTGGTTTGGGTTAGTACAGAGACAGAGTTAGTTCTGGTTTAAGTTAGTACAGAGACAGAGTTAGTTCTGGTTTGGGTTAGTACAGAGGATGAGGAGTGTTTAGAGTGTAGCTGGCGACTCTGATTATAAACAGAATGAACTGAAAGGAGAGAAGCTGTACAGGTGCTACATCTGGAAGATACAGTAATGCTGTCGAGGTGTAGCAGAAAGAGGAGAGCTGGTTGGTGCCAGGTTGCAAGGAGGCCCTGACAGTCGGACCTCCAACAGTATTCGGCAGGACAGGTGGACGGTTATTACCTCAAAAAGAAAGAGAAAAAGAAAACCAAAGTTAGGGCTGCCTACCCCTCTGTGCTCACTGCCCCCAGCGTGTGTTTACTAGTGTACGTATATGTGGGCATTTCATTGCAAGGATAGGTTTAATGTGGGGTCACATTCTGCTTTCAATTTTGAATACAGCAAATAGTGACCCTTGAGTCACATTAATATGATTACTATCATCTAGACTAACCACTGTGTGCAGCATGGACAGCAGCTAGATGGGCTGGGAGACTGTCATCTGGAGTCATGCTGACTGCAGTGCATCCCAAAGCTGCTGGAGGGCACGTGGGGGAGGATCTATAGCAAATACCACCCTCGCGGTGGTCCCACAGATGCTAATTTGGGTTCAAGTCTGGGGAATTAGGCGTCCAAGGTAGTACTTAGAAGTTTTGTTGAGTTCTTCTAAACAATGTGGGACATTTCCAGCCGTGTGATGTGCCGCATTGTCTTGCTGAAAGATCCCATTCATCCCAGAGAAGACAATCATAATTGAAAGTACATAATAATGTTATAATAATAATAATAATAATAATAATAATAGGTCACTCAACCGTGGATGTTCAAACTAATAAACTAATAAACCAGTGATTCGCTTTCCTCCCAGTAATTTGATCCCCTCCAAAAAAAACCCTAATTTATCAACGTCACATTAACCTAGAGGTGCAGAAAGGGTTAAATCACATTCTCTACTCGAGTCCTACCTTCCCGTAACACATATGGCCAGTGTGATTGGCTGTGCTGCTGTCACCTGAGACTCTGTAGCTACGTTTGGTTGTTAGCAGCACCAAAACTGGAAGTAAAGCTTTCCAATCACATGCAAGACTCTGTGCAGTGTGGGAGACACATGGGTGTGAAAAGCGAATGAGGATGGCAGCAGCAAAGAAGAAGGTGGACATAAACAGCTATTTTTCAAATAAATGTGTAAGTCACTTAAAGTCAAGTTCACTAAATAAGTCCATCATAATAAGGTTAATAGCGATGCTAGGCTTTGGGTACAGCATCCAGCAGGCTAACATCGTCTGTAGCTGTGAATAACATGGTTTGGAAATTAACTACACAACAAACAGCCAGTTCTCTTACAGTCTCCAAGGGCAGCATGTTTAAGTTCGGTTGAAACTTTGTATGCCAAAGAAAACTGCAGCCTTGTGTAATGACATTATTAGCCTACAGGCTGCTAAGTTGACATGGCTAACGTTAGAATTTTGGTAACACAATACCGTTTCATTCTAACTGGCTGTTCATTGGGTTGATTGTTTTTAAGTAACATAAGGAAATGATGTGCTTTTGTAAGTCCCTCACTGTTCAAACATTACTCACTGTTTACTGGTTTGAAACTGGCTGAAGGAGTCTAGGTCTTGTAGTTTAACTGAGACATTATTAAAGATTTCATTCTTTTCCGAGATTAAGCAGTGCTCCATGTATTAACCCTGACTTATGAGACCTGTTTCATTTGCATTATGGCTGAAGTAAAGTTCATAAGTCTTCAGATGTAAACTCACTGCTTATTGGTTTGAAAGTGGCGACACTATCTGTATAAAGATATGTCTTGTGCTTTCATTGACACGTTGAGAGAGATTGTTTTCTGTTTTTCTGTGATTGTTACTTTGTTGGTTTTGTGGAGGTCATGCAGCTCCATCTACTTTTACTACTGCTGGTGTATGAGACCTGTTTTATTTGCACTATGGCTGAAGTCTAAACTACTTCTTCATCGATCATTAGTTTAATATTAATTTAACATTATATGATTCATTAAATAAATTATGAATTGTTATTTGAAGTAGTTTAAAAGCACGTAGAATAGCATATGTAGTAGATCAGTCCTTGGTCCTTTTACCACAGAGCAAAGAGATAACAACAACAAAAATTCATAGGTCCCCACCAATGTTCCTAGGTCCCCATCAATGCTCCTAGGTCCCCATCAATGCTCCTAGGTCCCCACCATTTGAGGCCTCAGTGCCTCAAATATTTTAAGTGTCCACAAAACAATGAATATTGTGATAGCGATATGATACACTAGCAGTGCAATTCTGTCATTTTCTGATATTTAACAATGACAGACAATGATTCACCACAAACATCCTCTGTGTTTTCAAAGAGCTGGTTCAAGCGGGTCTAGAGCCCACAGGGTGTTGGCAGGATTCCGAAACATTGTCCCGACTAGCTCAGCGGATGGAAAACAGCATGCCGTTCACTGAGAATCATTAGGTTTGTGTTGAAAAACTTATATAAAGTGGTGCTTGAAAGTTTGTGAGCCCTTTAGAATTGTCTTTATTTCTTCGTAAATATCACCTAAAACATAATGAGTCCTCACAGAGAACCCATAAAAACAAACGAGACAACAACTCTATACTTGATAGTTCTTTAATTTTTAAATGATCTAATATTACATATGGGCGACTGGTAAAGGTATGTGATCTACCCTAGATCATCTAATTGAGTCCTGCACATTAGCTTAACTTTACCCAACTCCTCCATATTCATGCTATTTTTGTATGACAACACTGAGGGTGGGCATCTTCCGGTGCAACCATGGATACGTTGATACTGATTACAAGCAAACACTATAATGCTCTATAATGCTCTACCACAGAAACCACTTTTCTCCACCATCTGAAATATCTCATTGGAGCTCCAGCTCTTGTCTCTGTTACAATGTGATGTCATCTTGTAACACAGTAACACAGTAGGGGCAGAACTTGCAGCATGATGCTGGTACAGCTCTTAACCGCTCTGGCGGGACAGTATCAACAGAACACTCGACAAGCAGACCAATCAGAGCACGTTGGGCTCATCGACTAGTGTGCTTACGCTGCGTTTACACTGCTTCGTCGCGTCAACGGACGTGAACGCACTCCTCCTCTTGAGCTGGTCGCATGTGGGCGTAACAAAGGTGTTGCCTGCGTGGTCCAATGAAATCACATATGTGCGTTTCCAGGGGTGACGGGGCAGCGGTGATTAATGCTCGTGTTCAACATTGGCTATTTCCTATGATATTTACATCATTTTTATATATTTGAATCAGATGTAAATATAAAAGAGGGTGTTTTAATTGAGGATATTTAATACGTTGAGGACACTTGCAGCGCACCCTCTTCTTATTGGATAGACGTATTGCGTTGGTCGGATTCATTTGCATAAAGTTCGCCTTGGCTCAACTTTTTGTTGCATCGCATCCCCCGAACTTGCCGCGCCGGACCCATGATGCACCGCACGGCTGCGTCTGACGGAAGCAACGCTTCCCATTGCAATTGAATGGGATGCTGCTTGTCCTACACTCTCCCGAGATTCATATGTCCTAACATTTTCATTAAAGACTCTCTGGTATAATTCAGAATTTATTGTTGGGTCGATGATGACCAGCCCTCCTGGCTCAGAAATAACACTTTCCATTTAAACCTAATTTGGGCTCCACTGTGGCCTTCTGGCTCGTCCACATGATCTTAACTGCAGCAATGTTCTTTTTAAAGAGCAGTGTTTTTCTTTGCAACTCTGCCATGCACACCATTGTTGTGCAGTGTTCCTCTGACGATGGCTCACGAACATTAACATTAGCCACTGTGAGAGCTTTTAAAGTGCTTAGGAGAAACCCTGGGTTCCTTCACAACCTCTCAGACTTCTACATGTCTTGCTCTTTCGGTGATCTTTGTTGGTTGACCTCTCCTGGGGGGGAGGTCGCAGTGACCTTTGTATTTTCTCCATTGTGGACTGTGGAATCCAAACTATTTAGAGACGGTTTTGCAAGCCTTTCCAGCCCGATAAGCATCAACAAGTCGTTTTCTGAGGTCCTTGTAAATCTTCTTTGTGCGTGCCATGATACGCTTCCTCAAACATGTGTTATGAGGATCTCACACCTGATTATCACCCCACTCACTCTAATTTCACCTTCAAATTAACTGCCAGTCCTTAAGTTTCACATACGGTCACCACCAAATATGAAACACTGGGTCATTTTCCTCAATAAATAAATGACCCATTATAATAATAATAATATTTTTGTCTCGTTTGTTTAATCGGGTTCTCTTTATTTACTTTTAGAACTTTAGATTAAAAGATCAGATTATGCTTTTGGTCATATTTATGCAGAAATATGGAACATTCTAAAGAATTTGCAAACTTTTAAGCACCACTGTATTGATATTACTTCACCTGGTTTCTCAGACATGGATTATGCTCCAATGTGGTCTAAACTGCAATGTTTTACCATCAAATATCAATTTTTTTTTTCCTGGTCCTTATCTTATTAGTCATTTAGCATGAAGATATAAACAGAGTCATTCAAGAGTAGTTTGATTTTAAGGGATTCAGAGAATCCAAAGAAATTTACCAGCCCTGCTTTCTATACAGCGATTGGGATATTCATTTTACTCACTATACCACATGACCAGTGAACTGACACATGGCCTTCGAGTTTGTAAAGGTAATGTTGATAGTGGTTGATGGTTAAATAGTGGTACTGTTTTGCCTTGCGTAACGACACACGTACCTTTTTGTAATGACTACCTCTTAAGTGGACCTTTTAGACTGAAATCTTATTGTGAAACAGTGGCTACGTTTACATGCAGCCTGATAATCCGTTAATAATCCGACTAATGGCTCAATCGGAATAGAATACGTCCATGTATACACCTTAATCCAAATAGACTAGTCCCATTGAGGTCATTCAGATTACAATCCGATTGAAGGAGGTGGGTAATCCCATAAATAATCTGTTTATTAGAAGAATAATAGCTGTGTATTCAAGGTTCAAGAGTTTTATTGTCTTATGCACAGCAGAAACAGACAATTACACTGTACAATGAAATTCTTACTTTGCTGTTGGTCCATTCACCAATAGATAAGAAAAAAATATGTACCAAAATATATGAAGTATAATATTATAAGTTAAAGTAAATAAAAGTATTTTTTATATAGTTAAAAAATACAAATGAAAGTTATGTGTGCTTTTATGTGCAAGTATGAAGAGCAGCAGCCATTAAGTGCAAGTTGCAAGTAACAAATGTAAACAATAATGTTTTGTGTGAGTAGTGAATGTAAACAGTATTGTATGTAAACAGCAGTACAGTGAGTGTCAGGTGCAGTTAAAATCAGACCAGTTAAAACCAGTTCAGAAAGGAGAGGTTAGAAAGGTAGTGCGTGAGGTGTTTACAAGCCTGATGGTCTGTGAGTAGAAACTGTTTGTCAGTCTTGTGGTCCTGGACTTCACACTCCTGTAACGTCTGCCTGAAGGTAAACGTGTGAAGAGTGTGTGCTGGGGGTGTGTACTGTCCCTGATTATGTTGTGGGCCCTCCTGGTGACCCTGGTGTGGTAGATGTTCTGTAGTGAGGGGAAGGCTGCTCCTGAGATGGACTGTGCAGTTTTGATCACACGCTGGAGAGCCTTTCTGTCCTGAACAGTAGAGTTTCCATACCAGACGATGATGGAGCTGGTAAGAACACTCTCAGTCATACTCCTGTAGAAGGTGCTGAGAATTTTGGCTGGCATACCAAATTTTCTCAGCCTTCTCAGAAAGTACAGTCACTGCTGGGACTTCCTGATGATGATTGTAAACACCTGTAATCTGTATCCAAAAACCTCAGGTAACTATACTTCTGCCGGTCTCACTCTGAGTGATCTCGCTTGATGCTCGTTGTCATGGTAACGTTTACACCAAGTTGTACTTTACGCATGCGCGTAATGTTGGCTCTGATTACTTGTAGTGTGCATGTAAACAGAGATCTTCATCAGATTGTTGAGTAGAGTGAGCATCAGGGGCGTTGCAGCAAATGTCAGTGTCAGTGGGCTCAATGTTAGTGGGCCCCTATCCATGCCAGTACACGAGGAACGTGAGCAAAAAAAAAAATCCTCTCCCTACTCGGGCCCTGGGTAGTCAGGTCCACTTTTCCCCCCACTACCACACCCATGGTGAGCATATAAACACCTCAGTCACCTCAGTCTGTAACCGGAATGAATTCAATCGGATTGGAGAAAATCTCTGCATGTAAATGTAGCCACTGTTTCAGGCACCGTGAAGATTTGATATGCTTTTCTAGACTCTTGGAAAGTGCTAAACTGTTACTTGGGTGGTAATCTCAAGGGTACATCTTCAGAAGCTTGAGTTAGAAAGCACAATTCTACCATATTCCAGTGAAATTGCATAGTTGTAAGATGTACTGATTCCACATAATCTATCTTATCTCCAGCCTTTATTGTTGTTGTGTTTTGAGAGTATAGGTCACAACAAGATTATTTTTAATAATTTTACCCAGAGCTGACCCCTGAGCTGAACATTGTATTAAAGTAGAATCACTGATTTCTAAATAATTTCTTAGGTGAAAAGATGAGATTATTATAAGCCTTTCATTGTAGGAATTGCTGATGAATGAGTAAAGGTGTACTTCTATACTGAAAGAAGACTAAACGAGTCCCGTGATGTAGGATAGTGTACCGGCGAACCGTGAGTTTTCAAGTTAGGCCTTTAAAACTGTGAAAAAAAAACTCTCTCTATTGTAATACCAAGTTTTGCTAGCACGTTTTTGGCCGCTCTAAAAACACTGATATTTGAAAGTCATTCACTGTTCAGTATATCGTCACCGTTTTAGTCTTGGCATACAAATGAGCCAATAAAAATGCTACAAAATTAGTAAATACTAGAGATGGAAGGATCGATCGGCTATGTTTCGGTATCGGACGTTTTTTAATCAAAATATGTGATCGTGATTGGACGATATTTCTCCAGTTTAGCCGAACCCAAGAGTCGATCGATGGCGTTAAACAAATGAGCCTAATTTGTATTTCCAGCTTGCGTTTTATCCAGGAAGGTGGAAATACATCCCCTTTTTTATTTTCCACACACTGACACATGTGCTGATAGAAAACATCAGTCTGGCAGTTTGTTATCGTATGTGACTCAGACTCATCCAGGGGTTCTGTAACATCTGTAACATCTGTAAAATCAACGTTTCTCGTGGGCGAACCAAGACAAAGACATTTAACACTACTAATCTGATACAGCACTTCAGAGAACACCACGCGGCTGAATACAGTGAGTATCAGCAAGCAGCAGAGCTAGCACGCACAGCTAACACAAAACAAATAACCCAGAACACCTACAGACCAGATCTGACCGGTATGAACAGAACAGCAGCAGCAACAGCCAGAGAGCTAAAGAACCACAGACAGAGTGATTGAGTTTATAGTTCTAGATAACCATGTTTCCACCACGTTTCATGATTTGCTTGCGCTCATAATTGCATGTAGCTCTGTCGTGGCATATAGCCCTGCCCTCGATCGGTATCGGCCTCAAAAACACTGACAGGTCTCTAGTAAATACATAAGTAAACATAATTTAAGTTGTTTTTTGCTCTTTTGGACATACTTTTGGACGTACGGTATTCACTTCTCTCCTTTGTGTACAGTGATTACCATGATATGACTTCAAACTGCTCTTTGAATAGGTCTTCCCTCTGTGATCCACAGTGTTGCTGACATGGGTGAACTGTTTCAGTGTGCGCTGGGCAACACGGGTACAGGACGTCTTCACTGCTGGCAAGCTACTGGCCCTGGGACTCATCATTATCATGGGCATCGTGCAAATATGCAAAGGTACCTCTGACCTTCACAGCTGTGTTTATCCACATATATATTTTCAAAATCCAGCCAACACTCAGTGGCCATTTTATCGGAAATACCTACCATGCGGAAGTGTAGGTCCTGACTGTAGGTTAATCTGTTGCTGCACAACTCATCAGCCCCCCGTACTTTGACCAGTTATCACCGGAAAGGTACCACCAAAGGACCAACTGCCAGTGCAGCTGTGTGGTGTACCCAATAAAGTGTCAACTCAGTGAACCTTCAGATGATTACTTTTTGTCCGATGTCAATGGTTGCAGTGTGAAGCGATGTTTGACCATAACTAACAGAGCTGTCTGTATGTGGATCTAGGGAACTTTTACTGGCTGGAACCAGTCAATGCCTTCGAACCTTTCCAGGATTATGACATTGGACGCATCGCTCTGGCCATCCTGCAGGGATCCTTTGCGTACGGAGGATGGAACTTCCTCAACTACGTCACAGAGGAGCTCATTGATCCATACAGGTGACATATATGTATAACTGTTGCTCAGATTTACATGATTTAAATCTCTGGACATGAATCCACACAATCAAAATACATTACATCAACAACATTCTTGCAACTGGAATTGTGACATTTGTAGTTCTTACACAAGCCACGTTACTCAAGAACCTTACTGTTATCCTGAATCTGTGGGATCTGTCCAAAAACCATGTAGAAATATTTTTTTGTATTTTCATTTTCTACACTGTTTTGCCAAAAGTATTCACTCACCCGTTCAAACCATTGAATTCAAGGTGTTTCAATCACTTCCATGACCACAGGTATAAAAAACCAAGCACCTAGTCATGCAAACTGCTTCTACATACATTAGTAAAGAGTGGGTCGCTCTCAGGAGCTCAGTGAACTCCAGCATGGTATCGTGATAGGACGCCACCTGTGCAGCAAGTCCAGTCGTGAAGTTTCCTCACTGCTAAATATTCCACAGTGGACTGTCAGTGGTGTTATAACAAAGTGGAAGTGATTGGGAAAGACTGCAGCTTGTAACATTACATAACAATGCGAAGCGTCGGATGCAGTGGTGTAAAGCACGCCGCCACTCTACAGCAGTGGAGACGTGTTCTCTGGAATGATGAATCACGCTTCCCCGTCTGGCAGTTTGGCGGTTGCCAGGAGAACAGTTCTTGTCTGACTGCATTGTGTCATGGGTAAAGTTTGGTGGAGGGAGGGAGGGTTATGGTGTGGGTTGTTTTTCAGGCTCGGCTCCTTAGTGCCAGTGAAAGGAACTCTTAATGCTTCAGCAGACCTAGAGATTTTGTTAGATTTCATGCTCCCAACTTTGTGGAAACAGTTTGGAGACGGCCACTTCCTGTTCCAACATGCACCAGTGCACAAAGCAAGCTCCATAAAGACATGGCTGAGCGAGGTTGGTGTGGAAGAACCTGACTGGCCTGCACAAAGTCCTGACCTCAACCTGAAAGAACACCTTTGGGATGCGAAGACTGCGAGCCAGGCCTTCCCGAGAGCCATTTTCCCGGTGGGCCGATGCTGTTGGATTTTTTTTCTTCACTTTTTATTTAAGAGACCAGCCCACAATTTAGAGGGGGCGGCCCATGGGCCCATTGGCCCATCTTCAATGTAGACAGTAGACTGAACCAATCAGGATATAGGATGAAAGTGGCCCCACCCTTTCTCTGCGTGGTCCGCTGTAACACACAGACTTTGAGGTGATGCAGGTAACGTTAGCTCTATTACATAGGAATGATGAGTAACGGTGATTGATTAGTATCAGTACTTATTGGTATTTGCATACTTCCCAAATTCTGGCAGCCACGTACGACACCTTCTTCTGATAAAATAGTAAACGGTCAAGGCTGAGAAGTACTGAATGAGCAGCAAGTGTTCACTTTTGGCTACATCATAGCGTTTTAGCTATTTAGGCTAAGAATGTGTTGAATAGTAGTTTGAATTTATAGCCTCTATGCTGCGGTTCAACATGTTTTTAAAACACTCAAACAAGTAAATTAACAGATCTTAAAACTGCTAAATGAAGTAAAAGCTTTTTTATTATGGGGGGCTGGTCGAAGCCAAAAACGCCAGGGCCGATATTTTTTCCCAGTCCAGCCATTAAACCCTATGGATTAAGAATGGTGCGTCACTCAAGTTCATATATGTGTGAAGGCAGACGAGCGAATACTTTTGGCAATATAATGTATATCATTTGAACTCAACAGTAATGCTCCAGATCTGCTTAGAAGAAAATCTTATTACATGGACTTGCATTAACAGTAAAGCAGGATGTTGCTCACACCTGAAAAGCTACCATTGTTTTTCTTTGGACATCCAACAATGAATCACACAAAGCTGGTGAAAGATTTCATGATGATGCTACAGTATTAAAGAAATTAGTAACAGCAATTAAACAGTAGCTTTAAGTTACATGAGGAATAATGGTGGTTTCTATCTGACCAACAGGAACCTGCCTCGGGCGATCTTCATCTCCATACCGCTGGTTACCTTTGTTTACGTGTTTGCAAACGTGGCATACGTCACAGCCATGAGCCCCACTGAACTGTTGGCCTCCAATGCTGTGGCTGTGGTGAGTTGGTCTTCACAATAAGCAGCTTATCAGGTTCTCCATTCACCAAGAACTTAAACATCCTATTAGTCTGGATTAGACCGACTGACTCATCTGCCATTAACACCAAATCCTCATTCACCTGTTCTAACGTGATCTGTTCTATTGTTCCTTTGAGCTTGCTTGAGTATCAAATGCCGTCCACACCTCATTAAACATCTCACCACACCTTCCTCTTTGACAGACTTTTGGCGAGAAGCTGCTGGGCGTGATGTCATGGATTATGCCTATCTCTGTAGCCCTGTCCACCTTCGGAGGTGTCAACGGCTCCCTCTTCACTTCATCTCGGTCAGTTGGTTCATGCCGTCTCTCTAAAACGAGAGGCCTTCCCTCATCTTCACCCACTTGGCTTTCATTCATTCTTGTTTTTTTGAAGCTCTTGGAGCTACAGTGCTTTAATAGATATTGTTTGTATGGGTTATTTATCTATGCTTCTTATTTACTTTGAGAAGAGCCCATTCTTTGCCCTACATACTCAGACTGGACATCATGAAATCAGGATACAAAAAGTATTCTGGAAAATGAAGACCACTCTTACACAGATTCTCCTTCCAGTTGTCTTTTCAATCTAAACACTGTAATAAGTTATTATCGTTATATATAAAAGGTGTCACCCAATTATTACATTTGCCATCATTTCTGCTGTTTATTTTTAAAATTTTAAGTCAAGGCCAATGAAACTGAACATTCGCTTACCAATGAAGAAGAAGCTTTTCTGGTTTTCCTCTTTCCTCTTTAAGTGCCTGTAAAAGTTCTGTTAAGTTGTAAAATACACCTCTCTCGCAAAGAAACCACTTTTTTCATGGGCATGGTTGAAATTCCAGCCCTTTTCTCTGTTGCTAGGTGACATCATCTCGTAACACAAGTTTTATTGGCCGCCTACAGCTGAAACAGTAAAAACTTACTGCTCTAAAAAATGCCCTGCTCCAGTCTAGCTTTCGCAGATGCATTAGATCTACAAGCTAGTTATACCTGACTTTCGGGAATCGGATTCGGGCTCAAACTGATATAGCAGAACCGAACTACGCCGCTTTGGCGGTTGACCAATAAGAACGAAGTAGATGAGCTGTGGAGGCTAATCGGGAAGCGGGGCTTATACAAGAGGGAGGCGGGTCAATGCAAATATATACAGTTAAGCATGAAGCATGTAAATCTATTCTAGTAGACCCCAAATATGATCAATTTAATATCTTTAATATCACCTACGACAGCTTTACGGCAAAGTCTTCCGTAAATATTCTATCATATCATATTATATGCTATCAACTGAGCCACACATATAACATTTCTTTGACCTTATGTACCAAAATCCGTTCTAATTACTGGAATATTCGAGATGGACCCCCCAAGCCACAATCCGAGTGTCAGTGAAATCTGCATACATTCATTTAAGATTCAGATTTGAGCTTTGATGAATAAGAGCCATTCTGTTCATAATGGGTGCTTTCATACATATACATTACATTAACATAATGATTTGTGCAATTCATCAATCATTCATCCAGACCTAACTGCCTTTTTCCCCCCTCCTCTTAGCTTGTTCTTTGCCGGAGCAAGAGAGGGCCATCTTCCTCGTTTCCTGGCAATGATCCACGTTAACCGTTTCACCCCAATCCCAGCGCTGCTTTTCACTGTGAGTTCTCGAAGAGCATTTCCATACTCCTAATGAGAATCCCCCAGAGTGCCAAGCTCACATATGTACTCTCTTTCAGTGTATATCCACTCTTCTGATGCTGTGCACCAGCGATATATACACTCTCATCAACTACGTGGGCTTCATAAACTACCTATTTTACGGGGTCACTGTCGCCGGGCAGATTGTGCTGCGTATCAAAAAGCCAGACTTGCCTCGACCAATCAAGGTGAGCCAACACGCAGCTCCTGTCTTTGAGCATACTGGGTCTGAATGACAATTAAGAGTCAACAGTTTTGGTCGTAAATAGATCCGCCGCTATCTACTCGCACAGATCTTCTCGCACCTACACTCCAGATTTTGTCTGTTAGGGCGGAATTTTGAATACAAACAGCAACCCACATAACAGGGGACCACTGAGTGTTTTGCACACACGTTAATGTTTTCACATTAACCCACCAGTGTAGTGGTGCGTTTACTCAGGCATATGCCCACCTGTCATGCCTTCCAGCTCCATTTAACTTTGCACATTCGTCCAATTGTGGGCTGCATTAAGCAGCTCTGTAGGCACTGATAAAACAAAAGCACGGTCACCGTAACAACAAGAGTCCTCCCAATTTATTAATGATAATTATTTATTAATGCATTGAATAATTATTTATTTCACTTTCAGTCAAAATGCACATTAGAGATATTTCTGAGAAGGTTAGACGTGAGATCAAATCAAAAGAAACAAAGAAACAAGTATGTCCAAAATTGCAATTTACAGGAGAGAACAAAAACATACTTTACTTTCAATGTGAGTCAATGGAACCAGAATTTTTTCCAAGCTGTTTTGGAGCATTTCTATTGGTCCATTCATCATGAAATGTAAACACACAATGTAAACAATATTGGCGTGTTAAAATGATGTACTTAAAAAACTTAAAATCGACAAAAATGGAGATACATTCTACTTTTGTTTGTTTAAATATATTAAATATATTTCTGGTTTATCTTTTCTTGTATGTATGTTTTATTCTTAACTGTACCCTAAGTTTTATTGTATTTTATTTTATTTTGGATGTTTTACTATATCCTTTTTTATATTTTCTTTTCTTCAACAATTTCAGTTTTCTAATTGTAAAAAGATATAATTACATTGGATAAAAGATGAATCACATAATAGAGGTAATCTAAAATGTTGTGTGAAAATTCTGTTGTATGTGATTCAAAAAAAAAAAAAGGAGAGCGACAGTATAAAGAAAACAGGGCTCTCTCTGGTAGACCACCAGAACTGTTCCCATCCAATAAACAGTACTTTTCTATTACAGTGTCGATTCTTTTCTCACGTTCAGTTTCTCATTGAGACTCACCTCCAAACTTTAGTCTTAGAAGCTGGTTTAGCATTTTCTGCTCCTCACCAACCTCAGACACGTTCAGTGATATTGAGGCTCTGGACTCTGAGGTGGTCGGTCCATTGTTGTGAGACCATCAGCAGCTACTTTGTTTGATGTGTCTCTATCACCTTTTTGCTCAGTGAGGAGCTTCTTGAAAAGCTACCCATCCTTTCAGACCCATAGCCCTGGGGCGTGTCTTCTCACAGTGGAAGTGTAGATGGACAGAAACACCTGTGGATGTTTTCAGATGTGAACCAAGAGTGAAGCTTGATGTTCGCCTCTTTCTCAACAATAAAAGCTGCTGAATGGGACGTTTCTGGTGGTCCACCAGCGGATTGCTAGTTGTCACACACATACTTTCCAGTGACTCTCATTCTTTAAGCGAGTGTCCACAGAAGCATTTCCAAGTAACTGGCCGTTTTAACTGGAAATTCAGTAAATGACTGGTATTGTGTGTATGTATATGTGTCTGTATGTATCTAAACAGCCTTTTCTTCATGTATGCGTCATTGTCAAACAGGTTAGCCTGGTATGGCCCGTGATCTACCTGCTCTTCTGGGCTTTTCTGCTCATTTTCTCTCTCTACTCTGAGCCAGTGGTCTGTGGCATTGGTCTGGCCATCATGATGTCAGGTGTCCCCGTTTACTTCGCCGGCATCTACTGGCAAAACAAGCCCAAAAGCTTCAATAACTTTGTTGGTACGGTATCCCTTCAGAACCTCTGGTTCTGTTCATACTGAATGTTCTTTTATCATCATTCATCTACTTTTCAGTTATTTTTAGAGAGCTGCTGTTGCTTATTTGTTCCTAAATCAGATTTTCTCCATTCTGGATTAGTTTCATATGGGCTTTTATGTTATTTGTAGCATTCTAGCACCTGGTCACTCTGAATTGCACCGTAGGTGTGAGTGTGTGTGTTGTCCCAGGCCCGGGTGCATGACGAGGGTTGTGTCAGGAAGGGCATCCAATCTAGTGTGCGAGTTGACTCGCTGTGGCGACCCCTGTAGAAGGAAATAAGCCAAAAGAAGAAGGAGTAGCATTCTAGCACCTTCACCTGCATGATCGTTTATGATGAATAGTGATTATTACAGCTAGAAAAGATAGTTAATAATAATAAGAATAATAATGATGAACGGTTATTATTGTGATAATGATCATCATCCACTTTTCTAATCCCGTCTCTGCACAGATAAAGTCACATGCTTGGGGCAAAGGCTATGCCTGGTGGTGTATCCTGCCGAGGAGAAGAAGAGAGATGATGTAGCTGAAGAAAATGGAGAAGACGCCGAGGAGAACCTCTAGCAAGACTGCCATTCTTGGCTCATTTACAGGTGTTGAAACATAAGTGTGGACACAAAGTGCAGTCATCCATGAGTCTGCCAAATTCTCTCTGGCCTTAACACGTCCCTGTCGCAATATTGCCATCTACTGGCCAGACTGTACACTGCTATGTAGGAGTTTTACATACGTGAGCATGTATTGTATGTACACTTAGTGTTGCTTTCACGTCTGTAATTTTTGCTTTCCGTTTGTTTTATCTGCGGTTCTTCAAACCGCAGCGATTACATGTTTGTGGGAGATGTAACGATGTAACAATGTAAAAATCTCATGCTGGATTTACAGGAACTTCAGATATTTTTCAAAATCTCTGCATACTTTAGTCATAGGAACCACACGTCCAAAGTATTCAGTGACTCCAAACGCCAACTCAGACTTGATGGCCAAAAATTTCTGGCCTAAGAGTATTTTTCTTCAGCTGTACAGAGTGATGGAGAGTTACACGCAGGGTGTTGTGACACAAAATAAAATTTCTAAATAGTTTTAACCACTGAACATTCCATATAAAACTCGGAAGAAACATATAGATTCCCTGGTGATTTGGATGGTAAATAAAAATGTACATATATATATATTCGTGTGGTGACCCCTGGTTCCCATCACTGCATTTATAAGAAATCTGAACCATTTCACTCCAAAGCCCTCTGAATAACACTGTTTACAGCTCAAACACAGAATTATACAGAATTTTTTGAAAAATAATGGAGTTCCCCTTTACATGTTTTAGCTTCAGGATGGTGTTGCATAGTTTAATAGTTTAATAGTCTTACTGATGGTTTAGGAGCTTGCTGGTCAACCAACTGGCTGGTCCAGAGTCTGAAAAACGAAGCATGATAGAAAATATAATGGTGATGAAAATATCATACTAATATATAATAGGGGCGGTATTAGAGAACGTGTAAATGCATGATAAAATCATGTATTCAACAGAGTGGCTCCTTCTTGACCATGTGGCATCACCATTGTCAAACAGAAGAAGCCCTCTGCTTGTGTACCAGTTGACCAAGAATACTGTTTCATTCTTTAAGGAAGCTGAACCATCACCATGAAAACCATTCCACAGCATTCAAGTACATTGAAAGGGATGTTTTGCTATCGCTTTACACTGCAGAGTCATTCAGAGTGGTTTGATTTGAAACGCTCCACTGTGAAGAAACCGACTCTTCACGTTTCCTCACAGTGGTGGTAATGGGAACCAGAGGTGACTACAACACAAAGAGAGACATTTTATTCACCGACCAAAACCACCAGCAAACTTACACATGTCTTTTGAGTTGTATATGGAATGATGTTGATGGGAAAACAGTAAACGCCCTGCGTGTTCCTCTCCGCCGTGAATGTTAACCCACTCTGAAAACTCATAAAATCGAAAATCTCAGGCGTCAGGCAGCTTCTTCATAACCTTTTTACATAACATGAGGTTTACTGCATGTACAGCGGTATATTCCATATTCATTGAGGTTCCCTGGAATACACTGCCTGAAGTCTGAGATGTTGTTTAGTGTTAGTTTTGTAAACACATATTAGCTTGAAGTGCATTTTAATACATTTAACAGACACAAACTGAGAAGTAAACCTGTAAACTACTTTTTTATCTGCATTTAGTTTCAGTTTTTTTAATTACCAAGCATTTCGTGTAACATATTTCTAAACAAGTTGGAACAGTAAAGCATTTACCACTTTGTATAATGTTGGTGTTTTTCTTTTCACTGCATTTAAAAAAACATTTGGGGATTGAAGACTCAGGTGTAATTTTGTCTTAATATACATTTTAAGGTGTGCACAAGTACACACATTCTCTATTAAGGACATGTCAGGACTACAGGCAGGCCAGTCCAGCACTCGCACCCTCTTCTTCTGCAGCCATGCCTTTGTAATGTGCCCAGACTGTGCTTTCAATTGAATATGCAGAACAATTCGAAGGAGGATATGTTACTCCAAAATCTACAGTTGGGCATTAATGGTGCATGACAGAAGTGTGAGTTAACACAGGCCCTGGCTTTTGGACTTTCCGTCTTTGGTCCAGAGCACGCAATACTCTACAATACTACAAGACTACAATACTCATTTCTATTGCATAATGATCCATCACAGGCACCTCTAAAACCAAAGAAGTCAACGGCTCTTCTAAACTCAGTTACCACGCATTCCTTTCGGCACAGTAAAGATTAACCTGACGTTTGTGGAGCTCAGTATTTCATCTTATGCACTGAAGTTTCTCCAGATTCTTTCAGTCTTTTACTGATTTGTGGACAAACTGGTGATCCTCTCCACGTCTTGGCACCTAAAGGACTAGGCCTTTCCTGGATGGCTGCTTTTCTACTAAATAATGAATATAGTCACCTGTCAGAATCATCATTTCATTATTAACTAGTTACTGTACTTCATTATATTCTTATTTTTTAGCGGTTATGTTACGTGATAATTCATGATTCATGATTTTGACATGCTATGTCATAATTTTGTGATGCTAAGCCATTATTTCAAGATGCTTAGTTTTTATTATGACATCCTTTCTCATTATTTAAGATGCAATTCTTTTTATTTTGTTGTTAATTAATTGATTTGAGATAATAAGCTAATATGTTGAGATGCTGAGTCATTGTTTTGAGATTCTAGGTGATTATTTTAAGATACAGACATTACTATGTGATGCTAAGTGATTATTTTGAAATGCTAAGTCATTCATTTGAGATACTAAGTCATTTGCAAATGCTATTTCATTATTCTTAGATGCTAGGTCACTATTTTAGAGCAATTATTTTGAGATATTTTCCTCTTGAGATGCTGAGGAATTATTTTAAGAGTGCTAAGCAATTATTCTGAGGTAATATGTTATTATTTTCAGATGCTAAGTCATATTTTAGGCGCTAAATCATTGTTCCCAAGATGCTACGTCATTATTTTCGAGTTCTCATATCATTTTTAAGATCCTTTCTCCTCATTCTGAGACATTCTCTCGCTGTTAATGCTTTTGTGACGAAGAAAAACGCTGGTTTTTCACATTTTAAGTAGCGGGAATGATCCGTAGCATACATCCCAACCACTGAATTCTAGCCCCATTTTGGTGGACGTCCCCTTTCAGCAATTCAGACGTCTTTAACCGCCACCGTTCCTCATTATTTCATACCGAACCGCTCGGAATGACTTTGTTTACATCTTCTCTATCAACCTGTGTAAGAAATTGTGAGCACATAAACGGAATTTAAGGAGTTTGGAGATCTGGAATGTGGTGTAGTTTTCCACATTCCCGGACAGTGCCCGGATGGCGGAAGTAGTAGCGCCGCTGAGGGAGTCTCACTGCTAGCTGCGAGTTCGGACCTCCCTGTCAGACGCATTTCATTCAACTTCTGCTCTTAAAATCAATGACATTTGGCCAGGTGTTGTCGGTGGACAGCGCTGGACATCTACGAGTCGGATTCGAGAGGTAAGTTCAAGCGTAGAACCTAAAACGGGGCGGCTAACGTTAGCTTCTTCTTCGAATTTCACGTTCCACCTTAAATGCTGCAGCAGTTACATTCAGGCGCCTAAGAGGCGCCTGAATGTAACTGCTGCAGCATTTAAGGTGGAACGTGAAATTCGAATGAGACGAATTTACTAAATCTGATATAAGAGTATCCAATAATGTATACTCGCTGTAGCCAGTCGCTGGTTGAAGGCAGTGCTGGAATATATAAGATATATAAGCCTCTGGCTCTGTATGAAGACCAGCTGCTCTGTATGTAAACACTACGCGGACGATCAGGTACATGTACACTAGATTATATTAGATTGAGGGGATATTAAGTTGGTCAGGGATTAAAGGTAGTTCCAGTATAAATGTGGGTGTGAACAGGTTCAGTGAAGGTGTTGGTTATGGTACAATATGGCACGATGCCGCGCGGACAGGTGTACAGTCATGTCTACCTGCGCGGCGGAAGTGCCGGTGCTGTCACTGGAGGAAAAACACGACGTGTGTTTTGTTAGTACATACAGGCCGGAAACAGAATGAGTCGAATATTAATTATCAGCACCTTTTATTCGTGTTTATCTAAATCACCTGCTTTTAGTAGGAAATAGTTCTGTAAAAACGAACTGGTCCTTTATTAACTGGGCTAAATGTCTCTCTCTCGCTCTCACTCTCTCGCTCTCACTCTATTCCTCCTCTCTCTCTCTCTCTCCCTCTCTCTCTCTCTCTCTCACTCTCTCTCCCTCTTCATCTCTCACTCTATTCCTCCTCTCTCTCTCTCTCCCTCTCCCTCTTCATCTCTCACTCTATCCCTCTTCCTCTGTCTCTCCCTCCCCCTCTTCCTCTCTTGCTCCCTCTCTCTCTTTATCCCTCTTCATCTCTCTCTCTCTCCCTCTTCGTCTCTCACTCTATCCCTCTTCCTCTCTCTCTCTGTCTCTCTCTCCCTCTTCATCTCTCACTCTATCCCTCTTCCTCTCTCTATCTCTCCCTCTCTCTCTCTCTCACTCGCTCCCTCTTTTCCTCTCTCTTTCCCCATCTGTCCATCTCTTTCCATTTCTCTTTCTGTCCTTTTCTTCCTCTTTTTTCACTTTTCCCCTCTTTCTCCTTTCTCTGTGCCTCCCTTTTAATTCTTCTTTTCTATCTTCTCTTTCTCGTATCTCTTGTATCTGTCCCCCCTTCTCTCCCTTCGTTCCTTGTCCCTCTCGTTCTTTCTCTTTCTCCCATTTCTCTCTCTCTCCCTCTTACTTTCTTTTTCCGTCTCCCTCTTTCTGCACTTTTCCTCTCTCTTTCCTTATCTTTTACTCTTTCCATCCAAACACTCTCTCTTACTGTCATTTCTCTCTCTCTCTCTCTCTCTCTCTCTCTCTCTCTCTCTCTCTCTCTCTCAGGCATGGCTCCGTCAGTGTGTCTGCAGGAGATGATCCGGGTGATCCGCAGCGCTCGGACTCAGGGAGAGGAGAGGGGGGTCATCCAGAGGGAATGTGCCGCCATCCGGGCGCAGTTCCGTCAAGCTGAAGGAGGAGGGCGCTCTCACAACCTGGCCAAGCTCCTGTATGTGCACATGCTGGGCTACCCTGCACACTTTGGCCAGGTAATGCAGACACATGTCCTCTGTGGGTTTTATGGGGCAGAAAAGTGTCAGAGCGCCCCCTGCTGCTTGCGCTCAGAGCTCAGATGAATGATGAGTTCGAGGTGCCTCATATGAGAGGATGCCATGTTGAGTTGACCCCACAGTCTGTTGCATTTGACCCTGTGCAAACGTTCTGACTGAGAGTGAAATACAGGTACACGTTCTAACGAGCTGTTCTTCAAAACAGCAAATCACTGTCAGAGACCTACAGGACGACAGGGGGTCCCACCAGCTGTGATGCGTCAGGTATAATGAAACATTTGTTAGCGGTTGCACATCTTTCGTTTTTTTTTTTTTTTTTGTGGGCTTGGACGTCCAGTGTTTTCACAGAGAGAAGGGTGAAGCTGCCAGCGTCTTATTTAAGTTTTCGTTCCACCTTAAATGGCACTGTGTTTACTTTCTGGTGCCCCTAGCTGCTGCATCTCTTAAGGCGGACCTAAAAAAAAAAACAAGCAGGAAGCTGGTAAATACAGAGCTAACTGCAGCCTCATAGAATGAGGAACAAGATTGCATCCAACTGCTTCCTGTTCTGACTGCAGTAGTTATGAGCTAATTGTTCATCATGGCACTGTATTGGTCTGTAGTGGTCTACTGTGCTTAAGTGTCAAGTCAAGGGGCTTTTATTGGCAATTACATTCCTCCTGGAACAACATGGTGCGACATGGAACAAAAGAGCACAACGTGCAGACATAAGTGTGCAATTAAACTAGAACAACACAATAAATACAATAAATTAAACAGACATCAGACACAGTAAACAGACAGGACAGTGCAGCACCGACACAGCACTCACACACACAGCAGTTACTGAGGTAGTACTAGAGTAAACAGAGTAAACAAAGTGTTAGCAGCAATGCTCCAGATAGGGGTGTGCCATATCGTACCGTACACAATAATATCGCCAACATTTTTGAATATGGTGAACGATATTATACCCTGAAATATCGTGCCATATCACCCGTCCCTAATTATCACATCAGGGTACTACTTTTACTGTTTTTAGCAAAAGAAAAATTCACACTTTTCTCATTTCCCATTATATATCTACTAAAGACAGATTTTATCTGTCCTGTATCTTTCACTTTACTTCAGTCCTGGATATATGGAGATATTTGGAGTGCCTTATTTAGTATCGTGACATTCTGGATCATTAACTTCTGTTACAATCTGATAAAAATTCTTGTATTTTTTAATATCTCAGTTAGGGGTGTTCCATATCATATCGTTTTGTATGCAATAATTAAATAATAAAATTTTCATTTTCTTGCAGTAGTGTATTCTTAAAATATGTTTTTTAATTCAATGTTTTGTCATATCGCCAAGAGTATCGTTATCGTGAAAATACCATGAAATGTCGTGATATTATTGTAGGGCCATATCGCCCACCCCTACTAGCAGAGAAGTCATCTTCGTATGTAAGTTCTTTCGATTCTCTCTGGTGTTTTAATGTGTTTCTGGTCATATAATCACAAAAAAAGCCTTTTACTTACAACTCTGTAACGAGTCGTTCACCATTTTGCAGTTTTATACTAAGCCATTAGCATTTATGCTAGCGGATTTTTAAGCCTTGGGCTATTGTTTTGGATGTCGGCCGGTAGCTTAGCAACCAGCTAAACCACTGGTCGCGTGCTGCAGTGGGCGGGAACAAGCCGTGGCAGAGTCTCTCTCTAACTAGAGTTTCTCAGTAATCTGTTTTATGAGGAGAGATGAGGAGAGAACGCTGCTACTTAAACAGCTGCTACCTAGACAGCTTACTTAGACACTCACTAGGATTTGAGACTGTGAAAAGTCTGTGTGAGGGACGGAGGGGAACGTCCAAAATGCTGGCGGCTTTGCGGATGCAGCCTGTGGTGTAGATGTCTTTGATGGAGGGGAGAGAGATCCCGATGATCTTCTCAGCGTCTCAATGCCCGAACTGGAGCAGAGACTGATGTAATGGGTGTGTCTCAAAACCTAGTGAGTGTCTAAGTAGGCTGTCTAGCTAGGCAGTTGTTTAAGTGCCATCGTTCTCTCTTTTCTCTCCTCACAACAGATTACTGAGACGCTCTAGTTAGAGAGAGACTGCGTCACGGCTTGTTCCCGCCCACTGCAGCACGCGACCGGTGGTTTAGCTGGTTGCTAAGCTACCGGCCGGCATCCAAAACAATAGCCCGCTGCTTAAAACTCCGCTAGCATAAATGCTAATAGCTCAGTATAAAATTGCTAAATGGTGAACGACTCGTTACAGAGTTGATAATAAAATACTGTTTTGTGTGGTTATATGACCAGAATTACATTAAAACACCAGAGAAAATCAAAATAACTCACATTTTAAAAGCACTTCACTGCTTGTAGATTTGCCTGTGTTGCATCGTGGTATTATCTTAGCGGCTGAGGAAGCGTTTGATGCTGCCTTAAAATCAGGTCTAAATAAGGTTCCTCAGTAAACAGCATGTTTAAGGTATGTAAGAATTGGGACAGTCTACATGTGGGGAGCGCATACTATGACGTAAAATGCCGTCTATGTACACTCAGTAGGTTTTGAGATACACCCAAATTTCAGTGCCTCCTTAAATGTTATCTGTTCTACTGAGCGTCAGTGTGTGGTCTTCTCTGTTTAGTTTTTGGGAATTAATAATATCACAGAAATTCTGTATGCCTGTTATTTCCATATATTTCTCTATGTTTATTTCAGGCATGCTGTAGTAAAGTAACCACCACCCCACTATGTCTGAATTTATTTACTAATTGTGTGTTCACATGTGAGGCAGAGTGTTCTCTATATTTACACTTTACACGGCAACAAGAGAAATTTCCAGGAGTGCCCAAACTTTTGCATTCGCTCTGTTTCTGCCAGGCCTACATGTAGGGGTCTGCACGCTGTAGAATTAGACCCCCTTCTGCCCAAATCAGCAGTATTTGTCATGCTCTGTCCTGCAGCGTAGAGGAATTGCTGTTTAGAATTAGTGTATTAATTTGTATTAGTTATTTAACTGTTTAGTTAATCATGCATGCTACTTAGTATGTGATTATTATAATTTTACGTAGACTGTTTATTCATTCCCACATGGTTAACCGCCAGCCCCCCCTGCGCCGCAAGAGGTTGTGGTGGGACCCGCGAGTCCCGTGGAAGCTCAGACCTCTGCCTGAATGCGCTTGCTCTGTGTGTGCAGTGTGACCGGGCTGTTTTAGATTGTGTACCCCTCCTTTGTGTCCTGTGGTGAAATCATTATGTGCTTGTTGTCTCACTCTGGGGTGATGTGTCCTCTCAGATGGAGTGTGTACGCATGATTGCCAGTCCCAAATACAACGAGAAGCGCATCGGCTACCTGGGAGCCATGATGCTTCTGGACGAGAAGCAGGATGCCAGCTTGCTCATCACCAACTCCATAAAGAAGTAATGTCCCCACTCTCTCTCTCTCTCTCTCTCTCTCTCTCTCTCTCTCTCTCTCTCTCTCTCTCTCTTCTCCTCTAACCAGCATGACTGATTGCTTATTGGTAATGTGGGATTCTACATCACACTGTGTGTGTGTGTGTGTGTGTGTGTGTGTATATATATATATATATATATGTGTATATATATATATATATATATATATATATATATATATATATATATATATATATATATATATATATATATATATATATTCCAAACTTCAGTGTAAGTTGTACATTCAGTATACTCTAATGTACAGAGTAGGGCTGGACGATATGGCCAAAATTTATATTGGGATATATTCCTTAACTCGATACGATATAATTCCGATATTGATATAAATAATTTAAAGGCCTCAGAAAAAACTGCCAAGAATCCCTATAATGGAAATCTGTATCTAGTTTATCAATATAAATAACTTGGACTTTAAATTACAACAGAGGCCTAGTTTATTATTCTTTTGTAAACAGATTAAACATATTAAAGGGGGCCAGATTGGACAATATCAAAATACTAAAGGGCGGGCCTTTCTTTCCAAACGTATTATTCATACATTATATGTATATACACTGTATTCAAACTATGAAAAAACACAAATGTACAGAATAATTAATAATTACTAACTAATGAATTGGATTTTACTGTAATTGCAGCAGTAAAAAATGTTGTCTGAACACATGCTGCTCACTAGATAATGTTCTGAAACTCAGTCAAACATTTGTAGGCTTAAGTGTAGATGCTTACAAGAAATATAGCTCGTATAAAACCACAAGCGTTAATCAACTCTGCCCCGTAACCCCTGGAAACGCAAGCATATAATGATATAATTGGACGATGCAAGGAGCATCTTTGTTAACATATGGCCAGCTGAAGAGGGGAAGTGAGTTTGGTCGGTTGACACGACGGAGCAGTGTAAATGCAGTGTTAGCGCTTTTTTGACGTAGCTGTCACTGCATGCAGTTCTGTAAATTCAGGAGTTCAGTCAAAGAAATAACGGCTTAAACGCTCATTTATACTCAACATTAAATACATTAAATTTCATATAAAAATAAACATTAAATAGATAGATATATATTGAGGGTCTTTAGGTATAATGATGTTAGTTTTTGCCATATTGCCCACCCTCACAGCATCACACGTATCCCGCTGCCTCTGCTTACAGCGTTTTCACTGAGTATGTGAAGTGAGTTATCAGTGTGTAAAGTGAATGTCCTTGTTTCTGTGTATTCTTTGCAGTGACCTCTCTCATAGCAGTCAGTATGTCCAGTCGCTGGCCCTGTGCACTCTGGCCTGCATGGGCTCTGCAGAGATGTGTCGAGACCTGGCACCTGAGATCGAGCGCCTCCTCAAGGCCTCCAACTCCTACATCAAGAAGAAGGTTTGCCTTTTATCTAATTAAGAGGTTAAGATGTGAACAGCGTCATTCAGAGTGTTTGGTGTGAAGTGCTCCATTATAGAAACACTTACTGAGTCAGAATTGTTCACGGTAGTGGTGAATGGAATCAGACGTCCTCGTCTAGAAGCTCCCTCACGGAAACTTGTTACATGAAATGGTTATGAATAGTCTGCCTCATGTCTGAGACACTGTTTTATGAATCATTATTTTGGCCCTAAACATTCATTATATTCCAATCATGATGGAGTGATAGGCTTGTGAGTAAAATTAGTCCCCAAAGTAAACGTATAATTTTGGATTTTCCATTATTTTACCATCGTCAGCATTTTTAATGGTGGCTTTGGATTCATTATTTATTTATTTATTTATTTATTTTTACAGTGCGTTATTAAGAACATCCTGCTTGACTTTGTTTACATCTCAGTACATTAAATAGGCATTAAACTGGTGGAACTTTTCTTGTTATTGTTATTATCCTCTATTCTTTCTCATTTCAAGATCATAAAAATATTGTAAGATCATTTTTACTTGTTTACAGACTTTTTTTAGTATTTCTTTACTTATGAGCTTGTTTTATGTCATTGCACATTGTATTAGTGAAATAAATAATTTCATTTTTATAATAATATTACTACAATAATGTCAAAATATGAAAATGGACTGATTTAGACTAGAGTTAATATGTTTTGACTTTGCAGTGTAGTTGTAATTTGGAAGTGTGGGTCTGATATAGCTAACACGCAATAACACAATTCAAAGTTGGGCTGTTGTAACTGCCTAATAGGTATATCCGCCCAGTTATTAAGTAATACACTTATTTATATGGTTTCCGATGCTGACTGCCTTGCAGCTATCTTTAAAAATGAACTGATATCAGTGTTTTTAGCTGTGCTTACGTACTGTAGTCTATTATTAAAGATAACAGTGAGTCTTATGGTGTCTGAAATATTAGACATTAACGAATAGCTACACATAGTTTGAGGCGAGTGTGATTCAGGCATGCAGTGCTATGAGTTAGCACATTAGCCTTGTAACTTTAGTACTGAAACATTTAGTAAAGCAAACTTCTGTTGTAACTTGTTTTACTTGCCATCAAAATAAAGAGGGAGTCGAGTTCAGAGTATATGCTTTACTCTTGAAGACACCGCGGCGCAGACATGATCTGAGAAGGTCTGAGCAAAGATCTCAGAGTAAATTCTAAATTCGACTGGTCTTATAGGCCTGCCTCCATGTTCCATCTGGCCTGTGTGACCCGTCTGGCCAAGTCGTTATCTCCAGGGTTGGAGCAGGTTTCCTTGGGAGGTTCCTGCCGTGAAATTATGGGATTTGCTGAACCATGAACTTCTTATAACCTCTGTAGCATTTGGTGTAACGACCATGCTTGTCTGAGCAGACTCACCTTACTAGATGGGCTTGATATGTAAGAAACACTTCAGACTCAAAACATTTGGTTGACTACACTGTTCATTGATATGGTACTTAAAGGGTTCTTTAGTAAAGGTACTGGTTCTACTGTCAACACATATGCATACATGGTTCTCTGCATAGTAAAACAGTCCTTTAGATTTGTGGAGAATGTGTTATGTATGGTCCTACGTAGAACCTTATTGAAAGTTGCTCTATATAGCACAAAAAAGGGTTCTGCTGTTGCTTACATTGTCAAGCTTGTAAGCCTTTTTGGTGCTTTAAAGAGTTCTTTTCCGAAAGGATCTGTGTAGAACCATGTACAACACCTTCTCCATCAATCTGAAGAACCATTTCATGTGTAGGTAGTACTTTGGATGGTGGAGGTCTGCTTCAGATTGATGGAAGCTGTGTTATATAGGGCCCTGTGTAGCGTAATATGTTATAATGATTAGTAATGATGAGTAAAGAAGCGAATGACTGTGTTTTTCTAGGCAGCCTTGTGTGCCGTCCATATCGTGAGGAAGAACCCCGAGCTTGGAGAGCTGTTTACTCCCTCTGCACGCTCCCTGCTGTCTGAGAAGAACCACGGTCAGACTTTTCCGCTGAATCTCTTTATCTGCACTGTCTCTCTTACACGTCCCGTGTTTAAAGGAAGACCAAAGCGTTTGTCAGCCTAATCTCTCTGTGCCGTGTCGGTGTCTGTATCAGATGGTAAACATCAACTGGAAACACATTTCCCGCAGGGAAGAACTTGTACTTATATCTTACCAGCAGACGGTACCATTCAAAAGTCAGACACCATTTATTTCCAGCCGTTAAAAATGTGAGAATGTTTTTTAGAATTTTTTAGTTTTGACCACCCCGGAGTGTAATCAAGGTTATCTGGATGGTGAGAAGCAGAAAATGCTAAACCAGTTTCTAAGACTGAACGACAGCATCTTCTCATCCTCCTCAAAACATCTCCAAACACATCTGCCACACTGAAAACAACTGAAGGGAAACGCATCTAAACTAACGTCAGTGTTAATCCACTGATGTAACAGTCTGAGATTAGGCTGGACGTCGCTGGCGTTTGTTTTTCAGCTGTCTTGGGATATTTCTAGTGGTCCTAAAGACCCTCTCTTCTAAACTGATATGACTGAAGGCTAAAACGTCTCACATTCACTGTTTTTCCATGCCCTGGCTATGTTTGGACAGTTATGCTGTATTTCACCAGCATTTTAATTCTTTGGTGCCCGAGCTAAGCAACCCCCTTCTAATGCACAGCAGAGCTCATAGATCCGTATCCATTTCCTATGTTATTGTATGTACTGCTGAGTATGTCTTTGGTATATATATGAAAATCAGTTTATTTCATTATTTAATGTGCCTAATGTCCCTTAAAATCTTGTATTTTATCTTAAATATTCTTTTATTCTTATTTATTTGCAGTTTCCTGACTGCAAATGTTCACAAATTTTAATAGTTCTCATCCAATTCCATAGTGAGCACATTAGGGTTAACTCTGACCCATGTTGTGTGATAGAAGGCAGTGATACAAAAATGCTTTTTATTAAAAAAGTCAATGAATTAAACTGAAATCAGGGTTTGTGAGGATCAAAAGCAAGTACATTGAGGAATTCTTGGAAGATTGAATGATGAAATTAAATTATTGCAAAGATGTAGAGAATAAAATCTCAGCCAGGTCACTTTTGACCAGGTTGTGCACCCGAGGGTTAAGTGCTGTTCTCTCTTTCTGCAGGTGTTTTGCATGGCGCCGTGGTTTTGATCACAGAGTTGTGTGAACGTAACCCCGACAATCTCAACCAGTTCCGTAAGGTAAGCCATAGGCAAAACTCGGCATGCTGTAAAGAAGAGCTTCACAGCATATCAACACTGTCCAAAGAAAAACAAGTACCTCCCAAATAGCAACATTACAGGACAGGCCCAAAACCTTCTTTACTTCCAATGTAAGTCAATGGAACCAGAATTTTTTTCAAAGCTATTTTGGAGCATTTCTATTGGTTCATTAACTTTTTTCACAATGTAAACTTCCAATGTGGTGATCAAATGAGGCAAAAAAATAAAAATCTACCAAATTGGAGATACGAAAAATTCCTTTTAGGTAAAGGAAAAAAAACCCCAAACAGATCCAGATATAAAAAATAAAACATCCCATTCACTGTCACACCGAATTGGTAGGAAAGTGTACAAGGTGAGTGTCTTATATTGGCTAATGAGTTAAAAGCAAGTCCTTAAGGGCTGATCTGATGGTATCCCACCCCACAAGTGTAGCTGTTTTGGCTTTATTAATCATTGCAGTAGTCAGAGAGACTATATCATAATAGAATAGTAGCCATTGTTTCGATAGTTTCGAGTCATGTTTTGGGATTAAACCAATTAATTATAATAGTCTTTTTTAGCTGCTGTTAAGCCTGCAAAAAATAGTCTCTTTAGAGCTAATGTAAAAGTGAAAGAACTATTATAACTTACTAAACAGAGATGTGGATTTTTGCCATTATGAATTACAAGCATATCAGAAACTGTAGATAGAATGTAATCCCACAATTTAGAAATCACACTGTACACAACAGTACAATAAGGCAGAGGAACCTTACCCATTAACCATATCTTAAATATGGTGTGGAATAAGCCCTGTGTATACATTTATAGTTAATTAATTGATGAGCTAGACTCTTTGAGGTAGCAGCCATATCTCATTCTACATCGGCTGGAATGCTAGATGTTTCAATTCCCTTTCCCATTTAAAGTTTATATCCAATGAAGAGTAATGTAGAATTGTAAATACTTGTTACTAGCCCTTGTTTACAAGTCTGACGATTAAACCATTCAGAGATTGGATGTGAGGAGATTGGACACTCCCAGGGAACTCATGTCCTCATGTAGTCAGTCTGGTAATTTTGTAATATATCCTTATGTGTTATACAGTATTTCATATACAATACATCACATTCTGGTGTTTATCAGTATAATTGGTAAGTAGTTTACTGTAGGGTGCAGCTCTTAATGCTACATGACACCTACATAAGCTTGTTTTGGTAACTGATCAAAATGGGCAAGGGTAACGTTTATAGTGACCGATACCTAAGCATATATAGATATATATAAGCATATATAGTCAGTTATGTAGGTTTATGTCATGACAGTTGTCGTGACAAGCTTATTGTGCAGCCTTGTGAACAGTACCTTACTATATTCAGGGTTTTGGGTGTGTCTCAAAACCTAGTGAGCTGTCTAGGTAGGCAGCTGTTTAAGTAGCTGAGTTCTTTCTGACATCTCTCCTCATAAAACAGATTACTGAGACACTCTAGTTAGAGAGAGACTGTGCCACGGCTTGTTCCCGCCCACTGCAGCACACGATTGGTGGTTTAGCTGGTTGCTAAGCTACCGGCCGGCATCCAAAACCATAGCCCAACGCTTAAAAATCCGCTAGCATAAATGCTAATGGCTCGAGTATAAAACTGCTAAATGGTGAACGACTCGTTACAGAGTTGATAATAAAATACGGTTTTGAGTGATTATATGACCAGCATGTTTAAGTTATCTAAGAATTGAGACAGCTTACATGTCAGGAGCGCATACTATGACGTAAAATGCTGCCTATGTTGACATTCACTACAAATAAAGGCTACGTTCACTACAGATATAGGCTACGTTCACTACAAATATAGGCTACGTTCACTACAAATATAGACTACGTTCACTACAAATATAGGCTACGCTCACTACAAATATAGGCTACATTCACTACAAATATAGGCTACGCTCACTACAAATATAGGCTACGCTCACTACAAATATAGGCTGCGTTCACTACAAATATAGGCTACTTTCACTACAAATATAGGCTACGCTCACTACAAATATAGGCTACGTTCACTACAAATATAGGCTACATTCACTACAAATATAGGCTACGCTCACTACAAATATAGGCTACGTTCACTACAAATATAGGCTACGCTCACTACAAATATAGGCTACGCTCACTACAAATATAGGCTACATTCACTACAAATATAGACTACGCTCACTACAAATATAGGCTACATTCACTACAAATATAGACTGCGCTCACTACAAATAGGCTGCGTTCACTACAAATATAGGCTACATTCACTACAAATATAGACTACGCTCACTACAAATATAGGCTACATTCACTACAAATATAGACTACGCTCACTACAAATAGGCTGCGTTCACTACAAATATAGGCTACGTTCACTACAAATATAGGCTACGTTCACTACAAATATAGGCTGCGTTCACTACAAATATAGGCTACATTCACTACAAATATAGACTACGCTCACTACAAATATAGGCTACATTCACTACAAATATAGACTACGCTCACTACAAATAGGCTGCGTTCACTACAAATATAGGCTACGTTCACTACAAATATAGGCTACGTTCACTACAAATATAGGCTACGCTCACTACAAATATAGGCTACGTTCACTACAAATATAGGCTACGCTCACTACAAATATAGGCTACGTTCACTACAAATATAGGCTATGCTCACTACAAATATAGGCTACGTTCACTACAAATATAGGCTACGTTCACTACAAATATAGGCTACGCTCACTACAAATATAGGCTACGTTTACTACAAATTTAGGCTACGCTCACTACAAATATAGGCTACGCTCACTACAAATATAGGCTACGCTCACTACAAATATAGGCTACGTTCACTACAAATATAGGCTACTTTCACTACAAATATAGGCTACTTTCACTACAAATATAGGCTACTTTCACTACAAATATAGGCTACGTTCACTACAAATATAGGCTACGTTCACTACAAATATAGGCTACGTTCACTACAAATATAGGCTACTTTCACTACAAATATAGGCTACATTCACTACAAATATAGGCTACATTCACTACAAGCCTCGCTGCTCGTATCAGTAACATAATGTCAATGAACCACATACATGCACCGTCAACAACAAACAAACTGACCAGCAGAGCAGGCCTTCGTCACGAAGAGGTTACATTTATTGCTATTGCACTTTTTACTGGCACTAACTTGAGATACGTTGCTTTAAGATGAGATATAAAGAGGAATTAATGAAAAAATTATATAAAAAATAATTCAGATGTGCTCCCAGATTGAATGGATATCTGATTTGTGGCTACCTGACCTTAATGGATATGTTCACATTGCAGTCCTCGTTACTAAATTCCAATAATTTTTTGCTCTGCTCCGATTTAACTCAGTGGTTTACGCTGGTATAGGTAAGTGACTCGGATCTGTCTTTAATGTAAGGGAACCTGTGCCCTGAAATGGCCGGCATTCTCTTGCACTTTGAGAATGAAACTCATGGAAATACTTTATTTCCATACAGGTGATCAACCTCTGTGTCGAAACTAAAGCAATATTGCTTTCCATGTGTTTTGAATAATTTGTTAAGAACCAATTGCTCACTGTACTAACAGCTGAAACATCACTGTGTACAAAATGTTACATTAAAAAATAAGTTAGTTAAAGTTTTTTTTTTGTTGAAACCTGGCTGTTACAAATGTATATATACATTAGATAATAAAAAAAAAGTTTTTTAACATAAATAAGTGCCAAATTATATACTTACATTATTTTTTTTAATTGTTATTGTTTGAAGACACATGCTAGATGTCCAGAACAATTACAACAATCCACAGAAATCAATATGTTCATCAATTTCA
Organism: Megaleporinus macrocephalus; assembly: GCA_021613375.1. Taxonomy (NCBI): domain Eukaryota; kingdom Metazoa; phylum Chordata; class Actinopteri; order Characiformes; family Anostomidae; genus Megaleporinus; species Megaleporinus macrocephalus. The sequence goes on from CM038708.1 coordinate 40,799,723, forward strand.
GACAAGCCTTTGCGCTCATCATTTTAGTGTCTTTCTCGCCTACAAAGGTTCCATTTGGTACCAATTTCCAGTAACAATAAAATACATAATAAATAAATTAAATAAATAAATAACAAGGTTAATGATCTCTATGTGATATTCACCTAAATACATACATAAGTAAAACTCTTTAATAATGGTGGGTGCTCACTAGTGAACATGAATTCAACGTTTCTTGCTGTAACTTCTATTCCTCCTCTCAGGCTGTTCCAGAGCTGGTCCAGATACTAAAGGGTTTGGTCACGTCGGGTTATTCTCCAGAACACAACGTAGCTGGCATCAGTGACCCTTTCTTGCAGGTCAGTCTGGAATGATTTAGCATAATTTAAGATTAATACTGCTCTTCCATATGACACCCTGTGTTTGTCTGTGTTAGGTTCGCATTCTCAGGTTGTTGAGGATTCTCGGCCGCAATAACGATGCAGCGAGCGATGCTATGAATGACCTTCTGGCCCAGGTATGTTACATTCACACCCACATAAACACTTTCTGCTTTATTACTAAGCCTGTTCTGGTGACACGGTCTCATCGCTTATTTACACTGGAGATGGGACCGATCCGATACAATATCGGTATCGGGGACGATATTGACGTAATTTAACGTATCGGATTTCGGTCGATCCACTTACCAATCAATTTTCAGGTCCACAGCTTGAGCTGGACAATAAACGCGCCGTAACACTAACATGAAACACACCAGTAATCCGGATTCCAGTTCCACAGTTTACCTTGAACCCCCAGAGCTTCAGTCTGCAGCTCGTTGAAAAATGTCCGTTGTGTGGAGATTTTTCTCTTTGGAAACGCCGAGCAGCAAAAAGGCTACATGTAGTATTTGTAAGGTGGATGTCCCAAGGGGTGGAACTACTCCAGCATCTTGCTGCATTTCATGTATAAGTCTGGAGACAGTTATAGTTTGGCTAAATTTACATTATCGCCCAAGCCTACTCACCCCTGTACCTAATACGTATCACCTTCTACGGCGCCTAATTATATTAATGAAGGATGCACCCTTCGGGCAGTACTGCAAAAAAATAAACACCATCTATCACTGCCTCCGCAAATGCAGGTTAAGACTGAACTATACACAGTGGAGGTCGTAAATCAGCAACGTCCAGGAAAGAGATGGTATGTGAGGAAGTTTTAGCTTTAGACTGAGTCTCTGGACTCCGAAATGGACCGATGCTCAGCGAAAGTGTTGATCTGATGGGTCAACCTTTAGGTCGTTTATGGAAGTGATGGACATCATGTTCTTCGGGCCAAAGAAATAAAGGACCACCGAAAATTTGTTTAACCACCATAAGGTTCAAAAGATAAAGCCTGTCTTGGTATTTTGGGGGGTTACTAGTGGGTAACCTGCCCATCTGTGAAAGCACTATTAATACCCAACACTAGAATACTTTGGTGCAACATCTGCTGCCTTCTAGACATCGTCTTTTTCAGAGACGTCCGTTCAGATAACATCAGAATGACAAGCCTTGTTGCACGTTACAACAGCATAACTGTGTAATCAGAGAGTGCAGGCGCTAGACTGACACCACTGTCTTAGACTGAAAATGTGTGGCTTGCTATGAAGAACAAAGTATGATAACAAAGGCTCAATGCAGTTGTGTACCTGAAGAACGGCTAAAATTCCACTTTTTAAGGGCTGTTAAATGAAAAATTACATAACGTAGTTCTGTACCAACTACTTTGGAACATGTTGCAGGCATAAAGTTTGAATTAAGTGTATAATTGTTACAAAAACTGTAGTTCATAAGGTAAAATTTTAAATATTGTTTGTACTGTTTTAAAATGAATACAGGTCACTGTCTTCTGTTTTACTCAGCATTCCAGTCACTGCCCCAACTTAAGAGTTTGTAGTAACCACCGTTCTGTACACCAACTACACCAACCAACTTTTTCTTCTTCACCTGTAAACAAATATGACAGTGAGGATATGCAGAGTAGTAGATTAGTAGTATTTAGCCTTAAGGATTACTGTTTGTTCTTGATGTGCAGGTGGCCACCAACACGGACAGCAGTAAGACTGCAGGCAGTGCTGTGCTGTATGAAACAGTGCTCACCATCATGGACATCAAATCAGAGAGTGGACTCAGGGTAAGGGAAAACATTCACAGACACTGAATGATGGCAGATCTGCAGGTTGTATAGAGTGTTACAGCAAGTTTTCAGTGTACATTAATGGAAAGTTTCTTTTTTCATGGAGATATACACTACAGGTCAAACATTTTAGTACAATACCAGCCAAACGCTTTAGTACACTACCAGTCAAACGTTTTAGTACACTACCAGTCAAACATTTTAGTACAATACCAGTCAAACGTTTTAGATACACTACCAGTCAAACGTTTTAGATACACTACCAGTCAAACGTTTTAGATACACTACCAGTCAAACGTTTTAGTACACTACCAGTCAAACATTTTAGTACACTACCAGACAAACGTTTTAGATACACTACCAGTCAAACGTTTTAGTACACTACCAGTCAAACGTTTTAGTACACTACCAGTCAAACGTTTTAGTACACTACCAGTCAAACATTTTAGTACACTACCAGTCAAACGTTTTAGATACACTACCAGTCAAACGTTTTAGATACACTACCAGTCAAACGTTTTAGATACACTACCAGTCAAACGTTTTAGTACACTACCAGTCAAACGTTTTAGATACACTACCAGTCAAACGTTTTAGTACACTACCAGTCAAATGTTTTAGATACACTACCAGTCAAACGTTTTAGTACACTACCAGTCAAACGTTTTAGTACACTACCAGTCAAACGTTTTTGTATACTACCAGTCAAACGTTTTAGATACACTACCAGTCAAACGTTTTTGTATACTACCAGTCAAACGTTTTAGATACACTACCAGTCAAACGTTTTAGATACACTACCAGTCAAACGTTTTTGTATACTACCAGTCAAACGTTTTTGTATACTACCAGTCAAACGTTTTAGTACACTACCAGTCAAACGTTTTTGTATACTACCAGTCAAACGTTTTAGTACACTACCAGTCAAACGTTTTTGTATACTACCAGTCAAACGTTTTAGATACACTACCAGTCAAACGTTTTAGATACACTACCAGTCAAACGTTTTAGATACACTACCAGTCAAACGTTTTAGTACACTACAGTCAAACATTTTAGATACACTACCAGTCAAACGTTTTAGATACACTACCAGTCAAACGTTTTAGATACACTACCAGTCAAACATTTTAGATACACTACCAGTCAAACGTTTTTGTATACTACCAGTCAAACGTTTTAGATACACTACCAGTCAAACATTTTAGATACACTACCAGTCAAACATTTTAGATACACTACCAGTCAAACATTTTAGATACACTACCAGTCAAACGTTTTTGTATACTACCAGTCAAACGTTTTAGATACACTACCAGTCAAACATTTTAGATACACTACCAGTCAAACATTTTAGATACACTACCAGTCAAACGTTTTAGATACACTACCAGTCAAACGTTTTAGATACACTACCAGTCAAACGTTTTAGAACTGTTTAAATACATTTGACTGGTAATGATCTAAAATATTTCACTGGTAGATTTCTAAAATGTTTGACTGGTAGTTTTTTTTTTTTTTGATGGCCAGTGATCTAAAATGTTTGACTGGTAGTGTACAAATATACCACTATTTCTATCACTATTTTCTATTTGCAGAAAAAATATAAAAATAAATAATAAATAAAGGTAAAATGCACACATTAAAATAATAATTAATAATAATAATAATAATAATAATAATAATAATAATAATAATAATAATAATAATACATAAATGTAGCTGTTAGGTTAGATTATGGCTGCTCTGGTCATTATCAGTCATATTCATAAGTACATGGGAAAGGTGAAACTAGGTGTTCGGAAGACTTTTTAGTTTGTCGAAATACAAGATCACTGGATCTCATGTTACATAGAATGTTTTAGCTGAATAACAGGGAAAAGCATAAGAACACAAAGGCATTGTGGGAGCCAATGGGGCGGAATCCTTCGTCTAGCAAGATATGAAGCGAAGGCAATAGCTTCTTTGATCCTGCTTGGGATATGAGTGTTGGGACAGATCAAGCCAAATATAGCAGATTAATAATTTGGTACTTTTTACATTTTTTAATAATAGATATTTTGCATTTTTGAGCCAAAACTTAAATAATGTTGGACTAGACCAGAACATATGTGTAAGGTCAGCTTCAGCAGTATGACAGCGATCACAAAACTCATCTACCCCACTGTCAATTCTAACAATTTAGTCTTGTAGTAATGCATTTGATGGAGTACTTTAAACTGGATGAGATGTCTGGAAGTCTGGCACAAGAAGATGATTTATTAACTCCCAGGTTGCATCTGGTATTACTACATCTATCTATTTCATCTATCTGTGCATTATTAGTATTGATGATGATATAAATTCTGGAGATCAGACCCTTACTAAGCATTTTCTTTGGACAGCGATGATATGTTGTTTAACACAGGTAGAGCTGCAGAGAAGAGTTCTGCAACAGTGTGAAATTATTGATAAAACAAAAACATTAACTGCCCGTGTCTCTGTTTCCTGACAGGTTCTTGCTGTGAATATTTTAGGGAGGTTTCTTCTAAATAACGACAGGAATATCAGGTGAGTCTTTCTGTTTAATAACAGCTCATTAGAAGATTAATGAAGTATTCACATAAAATGGATGACTAAACATATTTGTATTTAATTTAAATAAACTTATTTAACCTGGAATATGTGACTATATAACATGAATTCAAAACAACAACCATTAGACTGTAAGAACGCAGGTCTTAGGACAAGACAGGCACAGGAGGATGTCTTACGAAAGCTGTTTGCCACAAAACAAATGATATATTATACATGACAAATAAAAATTTCCTGAATCTAGTCATATATCTAACATTTCACATTTTAATGTGAATAATAAAAGTTTGTTTAACATATTACAGATATTTTTACTTCAAAGTTGTTTCATGTTTTGAATTTGCAGATCTTTTAGCAGATGGTTTTAAACATTATTAAATTAATCTGATGATTTAAGTTAAATATTTTTATTATATTTGTACAACAATCTCAAAATGAGTAATTTACATGTATTGACCAAATGTATTAACATAGTTAGGACATTTATCCGATATTGAACTTTAGACTAAATTCTTTTAGCTTTAAGCCTGGAACTAAATTATGCTGAATAATAAAAGATTGTTTAATATATTACAGATATTTTTACTATAAAGTCGTTTTAGGTTTTGAAATTGCAGATCTTTTAGCAGATTTTCTTTTAGACATTATTGAATTAATCTGATGATTTAAGTTAAATAATTTTATTATATTTGTACAGCAATTTCAAAATTAGCAATTTATATGTATGGACCGAATGTATTACATTTTTGCAAATTGTACCACAGTCCAGTTGAAAACATAGTTAGACATTTAGACATTTATCTGATATTGGACTTTAAACTAAATTCTTTTAGCTTTGATGCTGAAATTTAATTATGGTGAATAATAAGAGACTGTATAACATATTACAAATATTTTTACTTTAAAGTCATTTTATGTGTTTGTGTTTATTCTATTAGTAGGTAGTTTCAAGCACTATTTCCTGAAACAAGTCAATTAATCCGACCATTTAAATTATATATTATATTATAATATTTGTACAGCAATTAAAAATTTTGAAATTTACATGTATTGAGCAAAGGTATTTACTTTTTGCAAACTGTACCTCAATCCAATTGAAAAACATAGTTTTTAATAATAATAATAATGAGCAAATTCAGCTTTGAACTGTTGTATACCCATGAATACACATAAACCCTCTGTGTCTCAGTAGTGATTGTCCTTGTTTTACACTAATGTTTTTAAGATTTTGGGACACATTTACTTTAAAACAGTGATCTAACTGCTCATCATCTGGCCATGAGAGGCACCATCTCTGCCTACAGACTAAAACTCTTGTCAGCCGTTGTTTTTCTTTTACCTCTCACCTATTTTTACAACTTCACTTTATATGAAAACAAAATAAAGAACACAAACATAAAATATAAGTACATGAGTGAAGGTTTATGATAATAGAAAAGAGCCTATAAATGATGTTCTATATATTTAGTTTATGACTGTCTCTATAAATGTCTTCAGTTTAAATAGATCAGAACTTCATTCTAGTTAATGTCTAAGCGTTTTTAACTCGTCTGATAGAACGGTTTAAATAGCACTGTATTTATCTTCTTCTCTATCTGCTCACTCACGCTGAACTCAGAGGTTACCTAAGGTAGCAGGTCTGAACCGGTACAGATCTAAAGGGTACCCTGTGGGTATGAACAGGCTGGATCTGCTGTTTCTCAGCCTCAGCCTCTGTTCGTCAGCACCGAGGGATCTGATTACTGCCTGATTTTTATCAGTCCATGTGGGTCAGCTGGAGGCGTTGTGCAGGAGCAATCAGGCTTAGCAGGCCTATCTGCTTTCAGCAGCTGATGCCTTTCAGTTGCCATTTCAGGATGATTATTGACCTTGTCGCTCATGCTTTCAAGGCATACTCCAACTGTAATCTCCATCTGCCGTGTCTGTGTGGGGAGCCTGAATACCGAGGATAGCCGTTTTCTCTCCCTGCTTTCAGAAAAGAACAGAACATTTTTCTTTACCTTACACATGTTTACACTAAACCCTAACTCCTACATCTACACTAAACCCTAACTCCTACATCTACACCAAACCCTAACTTCTATATCTACACTAGACCCTAACTCCTACATCTACACTAAACCCTAACCGCTACATCTACACTAAACCCTAACTCCTACATCTACACTAAACCCTGACTCCTACATCTACACTAAACCCTAACCGCTACATCTACACTAAACCCTAACTCCTACATCTACACTAAACCCTAACTCCTACATCTACACTAAACCCTGACTCCTACATTCATACTAAACCCTAACTCCTACATTCATACTAAACCCTAACCGCTACATCTACACTAAACCCTAACTCCTACATTCATACTAAACCCTAACCACTACATCTACACTAAACCCTAACCGCTACATCTACACTAAACCCTGACTCCTACATTCATACTAAACCCTAACCGCTACATCTACACTAAACCCTAACCGCTACATCTACACTAAACCCTGACTCCTACATTCATACTAAACCCTAACCGCTACATCTACACTAAACCCTGACTCCTACATCTACACTAAACCCTAACTCCTACATCTACACTAAACCCTAACTCCTACATCTACACTAAACCCTAACTCCTACATCTACACTAAACCCTAACTCCTACATCTACACTAACCCCTAACCGCTACATCTACACTAGACCCTAACTCCTACATCTACACTAAACCCTAACTCCTACATCTACACTAAACCCTAACTCCTACATCTACACTAAACCCTAACTCCTACATCTACACTAAACCCTAACTCCTACATCTACACTAAACCCTAACTCCTACATCTACACTAAACCCTAACCGCTACATCTACACTAAACCCTGACTCCTACATCTACACTAAACCCTAACTCCTACATCTACACTAAACCCTAACTCCTACATCTACACTAAACCCTAACTCCTACATCTACACTAAACCCTAACTCCTACATTCATACTAAACCCTAACCGCTACATCTACACTAAACCCTAACTCCTACATCTACACTAAACCCTAACTCCTACATCTACACTAAACCCTAACCGCTACATCTACACTAAACCCTAACCCCTACATCTACACTAAACCCTAACCGCTACATCTACACTACACCCTAACTCCTACATCTACACTAAACCCTAACTCCTACATCTACACTAAACCCTAACTCCTACATTTACACTAAACCCTAACCCCTACATCTACACTAAACCCTAACCGCTACATCTACACTAAACCCTAACTCCTACATCTACACTAAACCCTAACCGCTACATCTACACTAAACCCTAACCGCTACATCTACACTACACCCTAACTCCTACATCTACACTAAACCCTAACTCCTACATCTACACTAAACCCTAACTCCTACATCTACACTAAACCCTAACCGCTACATCTACACTAAACCCTAACCGCTACATCTACACTAAACCCTAACCGCTACATCTACACTAAACCCTAACTCCTACATCTACACTAGACCCTAACTCCTACATCTACACTAAACCCTAACTCCTACATCTACACTAAACCCTAACCGCTACATCTACACTAAACCCTAACCGCTACATCTACACTAAACCCTAACTCCTACATCTACACTAAACCCTAACCGCTACATCTACACTAAACCCTAACCGCTACATCTACACTAAACCCTAACTCCTACATCTACACTAAACCCTAACTCCTACATCTACACTAAACCCTAACTCCTACATCTACACTAAACCCTAACTCCTACATCTACACTAAACCCTAACCGCTACATCTACACTAAACCCTAACTCCTACATCTACACTAAACCCTAACCGCTACATCTACACTAAACCCTAACCGCTACATCTACACTAAACCCTAACTCCTACATCTACACTAAACCCTAACCGCTACATCTACACTAAACCCTAACCGCTACATCTACACTAAACCTTAACTCCTACATCTACACTAAACCCTAACTCCTACATCTACACTAAACCCTAACTCCTACATCTACACTAAACCCTAACTCCTACATCTACACCAAACCCTAACCCCTACATATACACTAAACCCTAACCGCTACATCTACACTAAACCCTAACTTCTACGTCTACACTAAACACTAACCGCTACATCTACACTAGACCCTAACTCCTACATCTACACTAGACCCTAACTCCTACATCTACACTAGACCCTAACTCCTACATCTACACTAAACCCTAACTCCTACATCTACACTAACCCCTAACTTCTACATCTACACTAAACACTAACCGCTACATCTACACTAGACCCTAACTCCTACATCTACACTAGACCCTAACTCCTACATCTACATTAGACCCTAACTCCTACATCTACACTAAACCCTAACTCCTACATCTACACTAAACCCTAACCGCTACATCTACACTAAACCCTAACTCTTACATCTACACTAAACCCTAACCGCTACATCTACACTAGACCCTAACTCCTACATCTACACTAAACCCTAACTCTTACATCTACACTAAACCCTAACTCCTTCATCTACACTAAACCCTAACCGCTACATCTACACTAAACCCTAACCGCTACATCTACACTAAACCCTAACCGCTACATCTACACTAAACCCTAACTCCTACATCTACACTAAACCCTAACTCCTACATCTACACCAAACCCTAACCCCTACATATACACTAAACCCTAACTCTTACATCTACACTAAACCCTAACCGCTACATCTACACTAAACCCTAACTCTTACATCTACACTAAACCCTAACCGCTACATCTACACTAAACCCTAACCGCTACATCTACGCTAAACCCTAACTCCTACATCTACACCAAACCCTAACCCCTACATATACACTAAACCCTAACTTCTACATCTACACTAAACCCTAACTCCTACATCTACACTAAACCCTAACCGCTACATCTACACTAAATCCTAACTCTTACAACTACAATAAACCCTAACTCCTACATCTACACTAACCCCTAACTTCTACATCTACACTAAACACTAACCGCTACATCTACACTAAACCCTAATCACTACATCTACAATAAACCCTAACTCCTACATTTACACTAAACCCTAACTTTACGCTAAACCCTAACTCCTACATCTACACCAAACCCTAACCCCTACATTCACACTAAACCCTAACTCCTACATCTACAATAAACCCTAACTCCTACATCTACACTAAACCCTAACTCTTACATCTACAATAAACCCTAACCCCTACATCTACACTAGACCCTAACTCCTACATCTACAGTAAACCCTAACTCCCATATCTACACTAAACCCTAACTTCTATATCTACACTAAACCCTAACTCTTACATCTACAATAAACCCTAACTCCTACATCTACACTAAACCCTAACTCCTACATCTACAGTAAACCCTAACTCCCATATCTACACTAAACCCTAACTTCTATATCTACACTAAACCCTAACTCCTACATCTACACTAAACCCTAATCACTACGTCTACACTAAACCCTAACTCCTACATCTACACTAAACCCTAATCACTACGTCTACACTAAACCCTAACTCCTACATCTACAATAAACCCTAACTCCTACATCTACAATAAACCCTAACTCCTACATCTACAATAAACCCTAACCCCTACATCTACACTAAACCCTAACTTCTACATCTACACTAAACCCTAACTCCCACATCTACACTAAACCCTAACTCCTACATCTACAATAAACCCTAACTCCCACATCTACACTAAACCCTAACTCCTACATCTACAATAAACCCTAACCCCTACATCTACACTAAACCCTAACTTCTATATCTACACTAGACCCTAACTCCTATATTCACACTAAACCCTAACTCCTACATCTACACTAAACCCTAACCCCTACATCTACATTAAACCCTAACTCCTACATCTACACTAGACCCTAACTCCTACATTCATACTAAACCCTAACTCCTACATCTACACTAGACCCTAATTCCTACATCTACACTAAACCCTAACCCCTACATCTACACTAAACCCTAACTCCTACATCTACACTAAACCCTAACTCCTACATCTACACTAGACCCTAACTTCTACATCTACACTAGACCCTAACTCCTACATTCATACTAAACCCTAACTCCTACATCTACACAAAACCCTAACTCCTACATCTACACTAGACCCTAACTTCTACATCTACACTAAACCCTAACTCCTACATTCATACTAAACCCTAACTCCTACATCTACACTAGACCCTAACTTCTACATCTACACTAGACCCTAACTCCTACATTCATACTAAACCCTAACTCCTACAGCTACACTAGACCCTAACTCCTACATTCACACTAAACCCTAACCCCTGTATGTTTATAGCAGTCAATACATATACCCATTTTTGTTTTGGGGTTCTTTTAAAGGGAAGTTGAAAGATTTAGTTTAATCAATTTGCTTATATTAGCCACGCACCTGCATTTTAGAACAAGAAGCGAGACCACCACCAGGACAATGTCACTGCAATGCTGTGGAATGTACCACCACTCAAATAATACCTGCTCTTTGGTGGTCCTGTGAGGGTCCTGATCACTGAAGCACAGGGTAACAAACTAAACGGGAAAAGTGGAGCTGATGTAATAGAAAATGAGTGTAGTTACAAGCAGAGGTGAAGTGAAGTGGTTGGTGGGTTTATGGTTTCTGTTTACTGATGCGGTAAAATAGATTTGAATCCATTTTTCATTTCCCACTTGCTCTCCTCACGTGTGCTGCAGGTATATATCAATGACGTCGCTCCAGAAGATAGTTCAGACGGATCACACTGCAGTGCAGCGGCACAGGGGCACCATCGTGGACTGCCTGAAGGACCAGGACGCCTCAGTGAAACGGTAAGAACAGGACAAGCTCTGGCATTTTCCAGTCTTTTACCTTAACACAGGCCAGCGGGGTGAGTGGTGAGGCGGGGCATCAAGGTATCTGGACTTGGTGACGCCCAGGCAACATCTAACTGTAATTGGCCCAATATTTTCTTATTTGTAGCGCCCCACCAATACACACAGTCTGCTACAGCTATAATATAATTTGTTTCTTTTTTTCTTGCTTTTTTAATATTGTTTAAATAAAATCTTTAATAAACAAGATAATTATATATTTATACTGAGTATCTCAACTAATTATATATTTATACTGAATATCCTGACATCTTTTGAAAACTGCTCCACCTGTTGTTTTAAAGGTGTTACTACGTTTATGCTTCTGGTGGTATAGATTCACAACAACTTGCATATCCCCCTGCTGGAGAAACTTCAAACTGCAAGCGATTTCCAAAGACATTACAAAGTAAAATAAGATAAAACAGTACAGTATATACAATATACATAATAAAAAGTCAAGAACTCTTGAGATTGTATTTACAAATAATTGCATGTTGCCTCTTAATTGCACAGAGTGGATAGAAAAATATTGCACATTACGTTACACTGTAAGTGTGTAGTGTTTAAGTGCGTGTGTATATAGTCTGCTGTGTATATGTGGTCAGCTGGGAGCAGAGCTGGTTGTAGAGTCTAACAGAAGCAGGTAGGACGGACCTGTGATACCGCTCCTATCTCTAAAATAAGCTGTTTACCGTCTTTATAGCGGAGTAATTTCAGAATTTGGCTATTGATGCCTTTGGAGAACCACGTAGCTCTTGGATATGACCGTATGCAATTGCCCCCTATTGACTTTCCTGTACTGTGCCTCATTAGACTTTTGAACATTGAACTTTTTGTCTTCGGTCTCTCCTTCAGTCGTGCACTGGAGCTGTCGTTGGCTTTAGTCTCCGCTGCAAATATCCGCTCAATGATGAAGGAGCTCCTCCACTTCCTCTCTAGCTGTCCCCCAGAACTTCGATCCCATGCGACATCTGGCATCTTCAATGCTGCTGAAAGGTACCCCTCCAGTTCGCTGTAGTTCTTTTCGTTTCTTGTCAGCCTCTTCATATTGTCTGCACTTATTTTCTGCTGGATGCTTCACAGCACATCTAAACTTGCCTGCGTCCGGCTTAAATGGGAATTCCACTCATTTTTAGATATTCTTGCTATAATTCAGTGTTTGAGATGTTTACGTTCAGACGTCATTTAGTGAGGTTCGATGTGAAATGATACTTAATAATATAACAATTATAACACATTTTTTTGGGGGGGGCTGTTTTGCTTTACTAAATCACTACAAGTACCTATACTCGTACCTATACTCATATAATCAGAAATCCTTAAATGGAAGCATATTTGTGAACATTCTGTTTCTCTAATTTAGAATTTAGGTATGTTAAACACTTTGGACGTCTGGTTCCTATTACCACCATATGTATTTCAAAGTTTCTAGAACAGAGCGTTTCACCCCAAACCACTCTGAAAGACTTTGTTTACTTTTTAATACTTTAAATATGCAGAAATGTTGACATTCCCTATTTAAGCTGCTTAGAGAGTGCATGTGTTCAGCATGGTGGCCTTTACCCATATGTCCCACGGAGGCAGATCTGCTCTCTCTGTGTCTCTGTCAGGTATGCTCCCTCTCAGCGCTGGCACATTGACACCATCCTGCATGTCCTCATCACGGTAAATACCCTCACAGTACCGCTCCAACAGCAGACACATGCATACTTTATACTGAGGCCTGGCTCCAGTTTCAGTGATGTTTTTAACCTGCTCTCACTCGCTTCTACTCACGCATTACTGATTCATTAAAATAATTACTGTTTACCATTTAATTAGTGTAATCTGATTACTTTCCATTACTTTTTGAATACTTGGTTGTTAAAAGTCATATTCAGCAGAACTTAGAAGCTTGTGAAACCTTTAGAAATATCCATATTTCTGTATAAATGTGGCCTAAACATAACCAGATTTTCGTACTAGTACTGAAAGTAGATAAAGAGAACCCAGTTAAACAAATAAGAGATAAGTATTACATTTAATTAGTTATTTATTAAGGAAAATTATCTCATATTAAAGATCTGTGAATGGCAAAAGTATGTGAAGCTTCACTTCAGATTGTGACAATCTTGTGCTGCAACTGAACGTTCTGGTAATTGTTGGTCAGTCCTGCACACCAGCTTTAAGGAATTGTAGCCCATTCCTACATACAGAATAGCTTCAACTCTGCTAGGGGGTTTCCTCACATGAACTGCTCACTTCAGGTCCTTAAACATTTCTATAGGATTAAGTCAGGACTATGACTTGGCCATTAACATACTTTAACCGTCCTTTAATAGAAAGACTTGTGTGCTTAGGGTTGTTGTCTTACTGCATGACCCACGTTCTCCTGAGATTCAGTTCACACACTGATGTTCTGACATTTTATTTTAGAATTTATATTGTGGAACGCCATCCTGGCCCAGATACAGCAAAACAGACTCGAACCGTAATACTAGCACCACCATGTTTCATAAAGTTCTTACGTTGGAATGGCCTTGAATGTACTCCACTTGTTCCCAATCTGTCTGACCATGGATAGTTTAGTTGTGATGGTTTTAGAACGCTTTCCAGCATCAACAACTCGTTTTTCTAGTCTCTTTTGATTGTGCCTTAATACACTTTTACAAACGTGCCATAAAGATCTGAGTTTAGTTTCATGTTCTTAAAAAATAACAGGGCGCCCACTCACACCTGATTGTCATCCCATTGTTTAAAAAATCCTGACTCAAATTTTACCTTCAAATTAATCCTAAAGGTAAAACATTCTATTGCCACACACAGACATGTACTTAAAGTCAGTATAAAATAGGAATACAACTGTAAAGTAACACAAGGTCAACAAAACAACTGTACTCAGCAGCCTGGACTGCTTCCCTAAATGAAAACCTTTTTCAGTCTCCACAATTCAGGTGACTTGTGTAACATTCAGAGTGAATTTCAATAAAAAGATGATGAGCTTGCATGCTAGTAATCACCTTTTTGTCTATTAATGTATCTATAACCGGATTACTATTTTTACCCGTATATGCAATGAAACAGTTACCATTATTTGTATGCAAACTTTAGAATTTAATTTTTTTCTTTTTTTGCTTTGTCAGACTATAAAATTTGGAGTAGCTCCTTATTTTTATTGTTAACTGTGTAGCCTATGTTATTATTTTTTTTTTATCTGACTTTAGGAAAACTGAAAAATGACTGAAAATTACATTAAACTGCTATCTAGCAGTTGGGGGTTAACTGCCTGAAATCTGTGTTTACATTAAATTACTAATTAATAATCAATACTGTGTTTTTGAGAATCGATACGGCATCAAAATAATATTGCAGTACTCAGGTGTTATCGATAAACCCCAGTGTATGTACACTACCGGTCAACAGTTTTAGTACACCACCAGTCAAATGTTTTAGAACACTACCAGTCAAATTTTTATAACAGTACTAAAACATTTAGCTGGTAGTGTATCTAAAACGTTTGACTGGTAATGATCTAAAACGTTTGACTGATAATGTATTAAAACGTTTGACTGGTAATGATCTAAAACGTTTGACTGATAATGTACTAAAACGTTTGGCTGGTAGTGATCTAAAACGTTTGACTGATAATGTACTAAAACGTTTGGCTGGTAATGATCTAAAACGTTTGACTGGTAATGATCTAAAACGTTTGACTGATAATGTATTAAAACGTTTGACTGGTAATGATCTAAAACGTTTGACTGATAATGTACTAAAACGTTTGGCTGGTAGTGATCTAAAACGTTTGACTGATAATGTATTAAAACGTTTGACTGGTAATGATCTAAAACGTTTGACTGATAATGTACTAAAACGTTTGGCTGGTAGTGTACTAAAACGTTTGACTGATAATGTACTAAAACGTTTGGCTGGTAGTGTATCTAAAACGTTTGACTGATAATGTACTAAAACGTTTGACTGGTAGTGATCTAAAACGTTTGACTGGTAGTGATCTAAAACGTTTGACTGGTAGTGTACTAAAACGTTTGACTGGTAATGATCTAAAACGTTTGACTGATAATGTACTAAAACGTTTGGCTGGTAGTGTATTAAAACGTTTGACTGGTAGTGTACTAAAACGTTTGACTGGTAGTGTATTAAAACGTTTGACTGGTAGTGTATTAAAACGTTTGACTGGTAGTGATCTAAAACGTTTGACTGGTAGTGATCTAAAACGTTTGACTGGTAGTGTATTAAAATGTTTGACTGGTAGTGTATTAAAACGTTTGGCTGGTAGTGTATCTAAAACGTTTGACTGGTAGTGTACTAAAACGTTTGGCTGGTAATGTATCTAAAACGTTTGACTGGTAGTGTATTAAAATGTTTGACTGGTAGTGAACTAAAACGTTTGACTGGTAGTGTATTAAAACGTTTGACTGGTAGTGTACTAAAATGTTTGACTGGTAGTGTATCTAAAACGTTTGACTGGTAGTGATCTAAAACGTTTGACTGGTAGTGTATTAAAATGTTTGACTGGAAGTGTATTAAAATGTTTGACTGGTAATGTACTAAAACGTTTGACTGGTAGTGTATTAAAACGTTTGACTGGTAGTGTATCTAAAACGTTTGACTGGTAGTGATCTAAAACGTTTGACTGGTAGTGATCTAAAACGTTTGACTGGTAGTGTATTAAAACGTTTGACTGGTAGTGTATTAAAATGTTTGGCTGGTAGTGTATTAAAATGTTTGACTGGTAGTGTATTAAAATGTTTGACTGGTAGTGTATTAAAACGTTTGACTGGTAGTGTATTAAAACGTTTGACTGGTAGTGTATTAAAACGTTTGACTGGTAGTGTACTAAAACGTTTGACTGGTAGTGATCTAAAATGTTCGAATGGTAGTGTATTAAACGTTTGACTGGTAGTGTATTAAAACGTTTGACTGGTAGTGTATTAAAACGTTTGACTGGTAGTGTATCTAAAACGTTTGACTGGTAGTGATCTAAAACGTTTGACTGGTAGTGATCTAAAACGTTTGACTGGTAGTGTATTAAAACGTTTGACTGGTAGTGTATTAAAATGTTTGACTGGTAATGTACTAAAACGTTTGACTGGTAGTGTATTAAAACGTTTGACTGGTAGTGTATCTAAAACGTTTGACTGGTAGTGATCTAAAACGTTTGACTGGTAGTGATCTAAAACGTTTGACTGGTAGTGTATTAAAACGTTTGACTGGTAGTGTATTAAAATGTTTGGCTGGTAGTGATCTAAAACGTTTGACTGGTAGTGTATTAAAATGTTTGACTGGTAGTGTATTAAAACGTTTGACTGGTAGTGTATTAAAACGTTTGACTGGTAGTGTATCTAAAACGTGTGACGGGTAGTGTATTAAAACGTTTGACTGGTAGTGTATCTAAAACGTTTGGCTGGTAGTGATCTAAAACGTTTGACTGGTAGTGTATTAAAATGTTTGACTGGTAGTGTATTAAAACGTTTGACTGGTAGTGTATTAAAACGTTTGACTGGTAGTGTATCTAAAACGTTTGACGGGTAGTGTATTAAAATGTTTGACTGGTAGTGTATTAAAACGTTTGACTGGTAGTGTATTAAAACGTTTGACGGGTAGTGTATTAAAACGTTTGACTGGTAGTGTATCTAAAACGTTTGGCTGGTAGTGTATCTAAAACGTTTGACGGGTAGTGTATTAAAACGTTTGACTGGTAGTGTATCTAAAACGTTTGACTGGTAGTGTATCTAAAACGTTTGACGGGTAGTGTATTAAAATGTTTGACTGGTAGTGTATTAAAACGTTTGACTGGTAGTGTATTAAAACGTTTGACTGGTAGTGTATCTAAAACGTTTGACTGGTTGTGTATTAAAACGTTTGACTGGTAGTGTATCTAAAACGTTTGACGGGTAGTGTATTAAAATGTTTGACTGGTAGTGTATTAAAACGTTTGACTGGTAGTGTATTAAAACGTTTGACTGGTAGTGTATCTAAAACGTTTGACTGGTAGTGTATCTAAAACGTTTGACGGGTAGTGTATTAAAACGTTTGACTGGTAGTGTATCTAAAACGTTTGGCTGGTAGTGTATCTAAAACGTTTGGCTGGTAGTGTATCTAAAACGTTTGACGTTTGAATATAAAAGTGGTGTTAAAATGGTTAGTGCTGTTCTATGTACGAGAAACAAATTCCGTCTTCTATATAAAAAGGTTGAAATATTTACAAACTATGATGTTACTCAGTTGCTTCATATCAGCCCATTCATTTTGGAGTCACTCAGGAGCGCTCTCTTGTGTTTGACATACCTAGCCTTATCTCACATTCCATCCTGATTTCACTTTCCAAGGACCCAGAGTTTTCAAGTTAGCCTGCATTATAATAAAAACATACCAATTTTTACACTAAAATCAACTGTAAAAGTGTGTTATGTTTATATCCAATACATTAAAGTTACCAAAAAGATTGTACCTACATGTATTGAGATTCCTCCCGTTGTTGATTGGCAGTCCTTACGGGTATGATTCATTCAATGACATTGCGAAACGTATGAATAGAAAACTGGGGAAGTGAAATCAGGACGGAGTTGTGTGATTATACTTCACACTGACTGACTGCCTGATTCATGAACCGCTAAATGTCATACCTGCTCCCTCAGGCAGGGGGCGATGTGAGAGATGAGACCGTGCCTAACCTGATTCAGCTCATCAGTGTGGCATCCGAACTGCACTGCTACACCGTTCATAAGCTCTACAGAGCACTGATCACCGACATCTCACAGGTAAGGAGGGAGAGTATGCCTGGAAGAGGCCCAGTGGTCTGTTCCCATTGATTAAATATATGCTTTATTTTTATTTTTGAATACACTGCAGTACAGACATGCTCTGAGAAGGTCTGAAACATGGCTAACTCAACAAGCAAACACACCCTGTTTAAGTCCAGCTAACTAGTCCAACTAGCCTTCATGACACTGTGTGGCCAGGTCGTCATCTTCTGGGTTTGGGGCAGATTTCCTTGGGAGGATCACAGGATCTGCTGAGCCATAATCTATAGGACGGCCATTTGTGTCTTAGGCTCACATTAGCAGACGTATGGCATGTCAGAAATATTTACAAAAAAGGGTTCAGCCAAAAATGGCCTTTAAGGTTTTAGGATATGTGTAGTGACAAAGTGCAGTGAGTACTGGCATGAGAAATTGAAAGATTTCGATTTATCACAAGTTTAATTTTTAAATATTTCTTTATTGAAGAAATGCTGTCCCATTTTTTCACATCATTACCAAAACACAAGGTTTTAGTCTGGAAGAGGACCCTTATTTTAGTCACACTCCTGCATTATAGAGCAGGAGGAAAAACTGCATTCCTGTATCTCATTGCTACATTGAGGTAAGCAGTTACAAGTCACTGGTTTGAAGTAAATGTGTCCCAAAGTCTGAAAATCAGAAGAACCATCACTTCTGAAACACTAGATTTTCAGAAGTCATGTGTTTTAATGAAAAATTGTTCACTTCTGTGTTTGCTAGTCATGCACTAGCTAGCATCTTTGAGTTATGCTCAAAATGAGCTAAATATGTCTCTAACAAAACAGTCACAGCTAAGACTTGGTAAAGTTTGGGTGCTGTTTTGATTGTTTTGTTAGTGAAAAAATAGAATATTCAGTTGTTTGTTTTAATTAAATAAACATGTTATAGGATTTAGCGCTGACACTGATCACATTTCTTAAAATGGCTCGTGTGAGAAGCCATTGTGGATGTTTTTCTGTTACACAACAGTTGTTTTTGTTTGTGTATATGAAAGTATTATATACCCATCACAGCAGATGCCATAGTGTTTAAATTCGAGCTGAATTTTGCCGAATGCTTTCTAGTGGACATCAACCATTATGGTATATGATGTGATATTTGTGAGCAGGTGATATTTGTGTTTGTCTTCTTGCAGCAATCTCTGGTTCAGGTAGCCTGCTGGTGTATAGGGGAGTACGGTGACCTGCTGCTGAAGGGGGATTGTGAGGAGATCGAGCCTATACAGGTAAACTATACAGGTTAAAAGGTGATGATTGGTTCATATGTGCTAGGGGAAATGGATTATTGACCTGGCTAGTGGGGCCTGTGCCCAGATGCCTTTGAATACCAGGGGCATCAGCTGTTAGTGTTAGCTAAAAATACCAATATATACCAGAACTCTCTAGAACATTACATATCTGTTAATATATTTCATCAGCTGTTAGTGTTAGCTAGTCCTAAACACCAAGAACTCTCTAGAACATTACATCTCTGTTAATATATTAACTGAGCTGTTAGTGTTAGCTAATGCTAAAAAATACCAATAATATCTAGAATATTAAATCTCTGTTAATATTTGACCTCAGCTGTTAGTGTTAGCTAGTGCTTAATACCAAGAACTCTCTAGAACGTTACATCTCTGTTAATATATTTACTCAGCTGCTAGCGTTAGCTAGAGCTAAAAAATACCAATAATATCTAGAATGTTAAATCTCTGTTAATGTTTTACATCAGCTGTTAGTGTTAGCTAGTCCTAAACACCAAGAACTCTCTAGAACATTATATCTCTGTTAATATATTAACTGAGCTGTTAGTGTTAGCTAGTGCTAAAAAAATACCACTAATATCTAGAATATTAAATCTCTGTTAATATTTGACCTCAGCTGTTAGTGTTAGCTAGTGCTTAATACCAAGAACTCTCTAGAACGTTACATCTCTGTTAATATATTTACTCAGCTGCTAGCGTTAGCTAGAGCTAAAAAATACCAATAGTATCTAGAATATTAAATCTCTGTTAATGTTTTACATCAGCTGTTAGTGTTAGCTAGTCCTAAACACCAAGAACTCTCTAGAACGTTACATCTCTGTTAATATATTTACTCAGCTGCTAGCGTTAGCTAGTGCTAAAAAATACCAATAATATCTAGAATATTAAATCTCTGTTAATGTTTTACATCAGCTGTTAGTGTTAGCTAGTCCTAAACACCAAAAACTCTCTAGAACATTACATCTCTGTTAATATATTAACTGAGCTGTTAGTGTTAGCTAATGCTAAAAAATACCAATAATATCTAGAATATTAAATCTCTGTTAATATTTGACCTCTGCTGTTAGTGTTAGCTAGTACTTAATACCAAGAACTCTCTAGAATATTACATCTCTGCTAAATTAACTCAGCTGTTAGCGTTAACTAGTCCTAAACACCAAGAACTCTCTAGAACGTTACATCTCTGTTAATATATTAACTCTGCTGTTAGTGTTAACTAGTGCTAAACAACAAGAACCTTCTAGAATATTAGATCTCCGTTAATGTATTACCTCAGCTGATAGTGTTGGCTAGTGCTTAATACCAAGAACTCTCTAGAACATCACATCTCTGTTAATATATTACTTCAGCTGGTAGTGCTGGCTAACAGCTGACTTTAGCTTTATGTCAGAAAGTAGTGCAGGTACAGGTTTTTGCTGACTGGAGCTGCAACATCAGCATCAAAAATAGACTTAGTCTGCTCAGTTGTAGCTGACAACGTGCTAGTTTCCATGATTAGCTCTTAGGAGCCAAATCTGACCAGCTTATTGAATTTCATATTTGCTGACCACCAAAGACTGACCCCGGAAACACATCAGGCAAAATCTATTGTCATTGTTGGTCATCTGCAATTGCAGTATTTTTTTTTTTAGCAAAATTGCAGTTATTTCATCCAAACCATTCAGCTCTGATTACTCTATGGGGAATCATGCTAATTACTTTAGGTGCAGCAATTCAATAAACTCTTATTCCATCATAGATGATCTGGCTTTTACAGCACAACACTGTTCTATATTCTGACGAGTGATGTTCTGATGTCTCGGCCTGTTTCTCCCATGTGGCTATATTTGTTTTGTTATTTGTATGGCTGTACTCCCACCCTGCACCTGCAGAGTGATCAGGTGATCTAGCAGGTCAAATAACAAAAACAAATCTGCAACTGTATGAGTTTTATGGCCAAAACTGATCAGCCATGATATTAAACCTCTTTATATCTACATACATTGTCCGTTTTATCAGCTCCACTTATCATATACAAGCACTTTGCGGTTCTACACTTCGACTCCATATGATTGACTGCATACATTGTTTAACTCTTTTCACCCTCTTCTTTAATGATCAGGACAGCCACAGGACCACCAAAGGGCATGTACTACTAGAGGAGTGGATAATTCTCAGCACTGCAGTGACACTGACGTGGTGGTGGTGTGTTAGTATGTGTGTTATGCTGGTATGAGTGGCTCAGAAACAGCAGAGACTAAGAACAGTCCACCAACCAGCAACATCCAGCCAACCGTGTTCTGTGGACAGAGTCCTGTAACCACTGATAATGGAGAACACAAACTCTGCACCAATAGATGAGCTATAGTCTCTGACTTTACATTTACAAGGTGGACCTGCAAGGTAATTTTACCTGCTCTGTGGGGGTCCTGATCATAGAAGAACAGAAACAGATGGACTACAGTGTGTAGGTGAAAAACTACAAAGTGCACCTATATTGTAAATGGAGCTGATAAAATGGACGGTGTGTGTAGACATAGAGGTGGTTTAATGTTATGGCTGATTGGTGTATACTGATACTGCTTCCAAACAAATTTATACAGATTAACCGTATGAGCTGATGCCCGTTGGTCAGGCGAAGCCAACTAAGCTCTCTTTGCTGAGGTTTAAACTTTGTATGTCCTTCCATTTAGACCAAATAGAGGATGCCTTGCGTCATCATGCCTTTGTTTTTTCGTTTCGTTTTCTTGGTGACTAGGTAACAGAGGACGATGTCCTAGATTCTTTGGAAACAGTCTTGCAGTCCCACATGTCGTCCTCAGCTTCCAGAGGATTCGCTCTGACTGCCATTATGAAGCTGAGTACCCGCATCACAAACAATATCGAGTAAGAATCCACTAGAAACAAGTTACACATCATATCCACACTAACATCTAAGAGACGGCAGCCTTATTAACCTGCTTAACGCTTGTCGTGTTTCCTCTCTCTCTCTCTTTCTCTCTCTAGCCGAATCAGGAGTGTAGTCAGTATCTATGGCAGCTGCATTGACGTGGAACTCCAGCAAAGGGCTGTTGAATACAACGCCCTCTTCAAGAAATACGACCACATGAGGTACCGCATTATGGCTCAGCACACTATATGTGTTTAACTGTATTGCCTGGAACAGCATGACCAACACCAGTAAAAACAGCAAGCGGTAATGAGTAAATACTCTTTGACCCATGTTACAAAAATGTGACTTGATATTCTATCTTACAAACACTTACTTTTTGTTTTGTTAGTACATATTCATTCCAAATGATTCCAAATGATTCCAATTGCTAAATTTCCTTCAGGATCAATAAAGTATCTATCTATCTATCAAATGTTCCATGTTTACCACTGTATTACAACACCTGTTTTTGTAAAGCCCATAATAATCATTTAGTAAAGAAACATACAAATTGATAGTTTTGAAGAGGGATTTTTTTTTGCCAGTCTTTACTTAAACAAGTATTCAGCTGTTATGTAGGTCTGCAGCTGTATGGGGCCTTTGTTGTTATATTTTGCACTTCATAATGCACCACATATGTACAGGGCAGTCTAGACCCCATGCTGTCTAATTACATAGCCATGGTGTAGTAACACATGCAGAATATTTCTTAGTGTTGGTCTGAAGAAGACGGCGTCTAGAAGGCAGCGTATGCTGCTACAAAATGTGTTAAGTATTATTATAGCTTTCACAGATGTACATAATACCTAATTCCTAATGCATTTGTGTTCGTAAGCTTTCAGAGAATGTATATAAATGCACACAAAATGAACTTTGAAGGAATATTGACTGAGTACTGACTGAAGACTCCGTCCATATCTGTATTAGTATTTAACATTGAGCGTAAATGGGGCTTTAGATGTTTCGACCTGTGGTAAAATCCAACAGGAACAAGAGTACACCCTCTGTAAATCCTAGGATGCTTTACTCTGTCAACATTCCCAAATGCAAGAATAAGCCAAACCAAGTAGATAGCAAATTTCTATCCTTAGCTGACAGAATGTTTACTGTCACCTCTTATAATGTGTTCAACATGCATGTGTAACATCCAAATGCTCAGTTGCTATCATGGATGACATTTAGGTTTGTTTTTTCACGGGCTAATGTTGACCAGCCCATTCTCCTTTCTATGGAATCCAACTTTTGGGAGGCGTTGGATTCTTTGTCCCACCATATATAATTCCTTGTTTCCTTCAGGACAAATTTCCTTAATGTTGTTTCCAAACATTGCAAGTTCACATCTGGCATTGTAACAACAATAGGGCAGTCGGAATAAGCCGGACAGTGGTGGGGCATCACCCCAGTAGTTTAAAAAGCAGTAAGCCAAATGCTCACCCGCACCTAGTTCAGCCATGAACAGCTGATGACTATTAGCCTTCATTATTAGTTAGATAAGTCTAGTAGCTTGAGCAAAGAAACAGACTGTAGACAACATACATATCATGGCTGAATAACTAAACATAAATTAAAGGAGAAGAAAGCAATCCCAAGTGGTTGCTTGAAGCCCCACTGCCACCAGGGGACAGCATAACAAACTTTTAAGTAATTACTGCAATTTACCATGTTTTAAGATAAGATCAGGTTAAGATAAGATTTGTTAATTGGCATTGGCAGGGCAATTAGCAATACATTTAAGATAACATAGTGAGCAAGATTAAGGCTGTATCATTAAAAAAATATAGAAGTAAAATAAATAAAGTCTAAATATAAAAATATGTAGAATCTTTGGTGTGTTAAGAATGTAGCATCTCACATATTGCACATGAATGGACAGATAATTAAACGAGTTAATTAAAGTCACTGGAGTATAGAAATATTAAATCTAAAAGATATTGCACATTATGAACTGATTCCTTAAATGGAACAACATACAGAGTCCCTAAGTGTGTTGTACTTGTACTGTCAGTGCTGGGTGGCAGTCTTAGTGTTGGGTTGTGTTGAGTGTCTCTTATTGAACTAGCATAGCAACCATTCTTAAGTATATTAATCTGTGATGTAATAGATCTGTACTGTTTAGCAGAGGGTAGTAGGTTAAACAGATGATTTCCAGGATGGGATGGATCTTTCAGTATGTTGGCTGTTCCTCTGTGACAGCGGGACCTGAATACATCCTTTAGAGAGGGCAGTGGGCAGCCAATCATATTCTTGGCTGTACTGATGACTCTCTGAAGGGCTCTCCCATGTCCTTTATACCGAGAGGCTGATATGGGGTGGGTTCGGGGGAGGACAGCATGTTAAAAGAATGTCTTTGAAAAGAAAAAGAAGCAAAAAAGGTAGAAAAACTAAAATATCAAGATACCCAGCCAGCCATTCGTCAGCATTCAATGATGAGCAGTTTTACATCATTTATTACTATTCATGGAAACACTGGAACATACACACTGGAAATAAACAAACGACTGCATGGACAGTATTCAATCAAACAGAAAACTAAACAGGACAAACAAGATACTAACCCTTAGGACCAGCCCTGGGCTGAAGTGCCACTTTAAATCCATCATTGTCTGTAAGACTATCTTTTAATACCCAGTTTAATGCCGATACTCAGGATTAACTGTATGTGAATCAGTAACTAAATCATCTGGACAGGGCAGCCGTGTTGGAGAGGATGCCCATCATGGATAAGAATTCTTCTGGTCAGGCTAACGGAGATACAAACGGAGAGATCACCAGAGATTTAAACCAGCCTAAACCAGTACCGGGAGTGCTGGTGCAAGAGCCTGCAAGCCAGGTGATTAAAATCAGCAGACACCTTTCACAACTACTGTGGTTGGGTCAGTATGTTCAACTGGATTTCTTTCATCCCTCTTGTTCTCAGGTGTGTGATCTTTTGGATTTGCTGGGCGAAACTAACACAGCTCTCCAGACCAGCCATGATCAGGTCAACACGGCACCCAACTCCACCAGTTCAAGTGTCCAAGAGAACTTGCTGGATCTGCTGGGAGGATTGGAGAGCAACCCTGGTAATGGAAATATTAGATCATGCATATATTATTAGAAGCTAATATAGCTAAGTATAGTTAGTATTAAAGACAATGACCCCAAACATAAAGCCAAAATAACTTAAAACAAATAGATTCCAGATGCTTAAAATGGTAACTAGCAAGTCTTGTATTAGCCTACTAACATAAGTTTGCATCTGTTTACATTGGGGCTGTGTATTGGCAAGAACCTGGTGATGCAATACATATTGTGATACAGTGGTCACGATTCAGTATATCACGATATACTTTGATATTGCAAGCAAAGTGATAGACTGTGATTTTTCAAATCCTACTTTTAAAACACACCACTATATAAACAGGTTTGTCAATGCTTACAATAGCGCGGCGCCCTTGTGCTGCTTGTTAATGTTGGAGTTGAGCTGAAAATGGATTACAACACTGCCATCTAGTGGTCAGAGGTTCAAACACAACACACGATGATTCACTGTCTGCCAGGAATCTGTGTATCGATACTGTGTTTTTAAGAATCGATACAGTATCACAAAACATAATATTCCGATATTCGATATTTCGATATTTTCTTACTTCCCTAGTTTAAATCAAATATTATAATTTTTCTGAAAACCTTAAGTCTTTTAAATGGTAACTTTACAGAAAAATGTTCTTATTGTACTGTGACATCGCAAGATGTTATATTGGGGATATTGTCATTGCTCAGTAAACAGTGACCAACTATATGTTTAATAGTTCGACATGGTGCAACGCATAAGAAAACTAATCAATTAAAACCACAGCAGCTGTAGCTTTATTGTAATTATTAGTGTTATTTTTTTTATATTCGGATCCCCATTAACTCCTATAATGGTAGCAGCTGTTCATCCTGGTTCCATCATCTAGAGGTCAACTTATGTCAAAGCATGCAGTTTCCAAATTAGTTCATTAAGTCCACCTAATTGAGTGCATCTAAATGAGTCAAATTTAACATTATATAAAATTACTAATACCAATAAGCAAACCAAGGAACAGCACATTGTGGGTTAAAGTCTGTAATACTATCAACCACAAATATGAAGTACTTTTGAATGCAGCATTTTAAAGTCACTGCCAAAGTCAAAGTTATCAGATCAGTTCATTTGTACCCCGTCTGATTGACTCGTGAGTCAAATTCACCATGAGTCAAATTCACCGTTCAAATTTTTATTGCAGCATATTATAACAAAAGGCAGCCAAAGTTACCAGAACAGTTCTCTAGGTTAATAAAGTGTCCGCCATCCAACTCATGCGACTCAGGGGCCCAAAAATGTTCTGCAAAACTTTTACTGATTGATGTGAAACATGCGTTCATGCCTCTACTTTGTCCTAGTCTGGTTCAGGTTCTATGACCTTGTTTTATATATGTCTTTGGAAATGGCCAGTCACTCTGAGACTTCCTATGTACGTTCAAAGCTTTACTGTCGTGTCCTCGAGGGGCATCGTATCCCATTTGTAAAAGACAAAATAGACCTTGCAGGTGGCTTGCAGCTAGATTTATTATTATTATTATTATTATTATTATTATTATTATTATTGTCTCCGTAAACTATCATTAAACTATCATGTGAATCATTAAAATGAAGTATTATCTTGAAGTATTGTGATATGTCCACCATATTGCCTACGCCTAGTTGTTATGTGTGTGTGTTTTTAGCTCCTAGCGTGACTGTATACGAGAAGGGAGGAGTAACTCTGAAACTTCAGTGTGACAGACAGACGGAAACAAGCGTCACAGTCACCTTCACCGCCTCCAACTCCTCTCAGAGTGACATCACAGGCTTCACCCTGCAAGCAGCAGTACCTAAGGTGGGCAGGTTTTTCCACTAGTTCCTCAGTATGTCTGCTGTAGTCCTTGAGACAAACGTCATTCATAATGGTTTGACGTAAACCGATGTCTCATTGTAGTGAAACTTGAAGACTGGGACTTTCTCTACAATAGTTATCACCCCCCCTGGGCATAAATCCTTGGTGGGCTACCTGTCTGGCTACCTTTTTTTTGTTGGTCAGGAAATATATATCAACAATATCACAGCAGATTACACAAGGGCCATCATGTTGGCACTGCGGTGTTGGGCTTGTCATTGCTTTAAACATATATATGAGGTGGCAAATTTGTGTTGGTGAGTGAGCCCCGGGGGAGGCAGGGGGTTAGTCGAGGGTGTGGTGGAAGCCAATGACATGGGGTGCTATCTAGGGTGGTCAGTGGCTCCTAAATGTGTTTAATGTTGGTGCCTTCCCAATAAACACGTTGGAAAAAGGAAACTGTCTTGCCTTTTGAGCCTCACCTTACCTCGTCGCCACCTCTCTCCGGTAACCTCCTGACCACTCGCCCTCACGTTATCCCATGATGACATTTCTCTTTGCTGGGTTTCTTGGTAGAGTGTTCAGCTTCAGATGAAGGCCCCAAGCGGAGATGTGGTTCCAGCACAAGGCCGTGGTACGGTCACCCAGACTGTTTTACTCAGCAACCCCAACAAGGTCAGCCATCGTTCAGTCTGCGGTCATTTCTGTACTCCAAGCGCTGTTCAGCAGCCTGCTTCACTGTACATACGTCTTCCTCCTCCGCAGGCAAGCCTGAAGATGCGGGTTCGGCTGTCCTACTCCAGTCAGGGAACGCTCTGCCAGGACACGGTCCAGATCGACTCCTTTCCCAGCCCAGCCTGGAACTGAGAGCTGCTGCAGGTCAAGGCACTGACTCTGCACTGAAGTCACAACACCTAACTTCTTCTTGAGAATTTGTTGTCCTGCGGTTTTATATTATTATTATTATTATTATTTTGTATTACTATAAATGGAGTAATGAATACCTCTGGGGACCAACTACTTCTACGAGCAGCACTATGGAAGCCCGTTCCTGTCTGCTACAGGAGAAAGAACCTGGCTACGGTTCTCCTTCTCAGGTTCTTACATCAAAATATTAATCTAGTATTGAAAAGTAATCTTATGTCTTCAAAAAATTGACTTAGCATCTCAAAATAATTACTTATTTTCCCAAAATATTGACTTTTTATAGCTTTATATCTGACATTTTTATTATTTACTGATAATATTTACAAATTGACATATTTAGTGTAGGAATATTTGAGTTTATATCAAATAATATGAATAATAATATTGAAATGATGACATTGTTACTCCAATATTAAAATATTTACATTAATTCCAAACAGATTAACTTAATATGTTAAAATAGACTTGTTTTCTCAGAGTATTTACTTAATATCTGAAGATAATTACTTATATTCTCCAAATATTGACTAAAAATGAATATTTTCTCAAACCACTGATGTAGAGATAAAGAAATATATTTTCTCAGAATAGTGACTTCGTGTCTCATAATAATTATTTTCCTAAAGGGCTTACTCACTATCTCCAAAAAATTTTGTTGGTTTAAAATAATACATAGTCATAATTTTGAGACAACAAGTAAATATTTTAAGGTGCTGTGTAATATTTTGGTGTGCTTTGGCCAGAACCAGAGGCTTGTGGTCAGTGTTTTCCTCCTGTACCTGCAGGGAATGGTGGTCTTCTTCAGAGTGGATTAGATCATGTGCTCTACTGTTCGTTCCCTGAGCCCAGACACTAACGTGCTCCATCATTAGAACAACTGCTGCTATTCCATAAACATGTTACACCTTCAGACGACACCAACAGACTCTGGATCAACCTTCTATGTGTTCAGGTATTAATGAACTACCCAGGAGAAGTGGGGGGGCAGATTGGTCCCTGACCAGACACCAGGCCGAGACTCGGTTAGTGGGGGTCAGACTGGTTAATGACCAGACACCGAGCTGAGACTTGGTTAGTGGGGGGCAGTCTGGTTAATGACCAGACACCGGGCCGGGACTCTGTTGGGGTGGATCAGACAGGTCACTGAACAGACAGAGCTGAGACTCGGTTAGTGGGGGTCAGACTGATAAATGACCAGACACCGGGCCGAGACTCGGTTAGTGGGGGTCAGACTGATAAATGACCAGACACCGAGCTGAGACTCGGTTAGTGGGGGTGAGACTTGTCACTGACCAGACACCGGGCCGAGGTTGGTGAGGGACTCTATATTTCTGTAAAACTGAAAGGATTTACAATATCATTTGCCCTTCTGAATGCCTTAACCTACTAAGGGGAACTCCACTGATATTTCCAAAATTTTGCATCATTGAGTTGTTAAGACGTAAACAGTCATTCTGAGTGGCTTGGTGTGAAGGTTTAGTTCTAGAGGGAATTAACAAGTCACACCTGTTCACAGTGGTGGTGAATGAATCCAAACATCCACCTCCAACAGCTTCCTCACGTGATTATATGAAGCATTTATGAAGAAGCTGCCTGAGAATCTTGTTTTACCATAGATGGGAAGAATTCTGGCCTATTCTGCAGTGCAGGATTCCACACCAAGCTGCTGACCATCTACATCTTAACTACTGAATAATGCATAAGTTTTGGAAATAAAAATAATTATTTGAAAATATCTCTGAACTTGCCTTCCCTCCTTGCACATTCCATTTCACTTGCGATCTGAACCACTCTGCGGCACTCCGAGCTGCAGCAGAAACTATTTTGAGTTTGTTTGTGACTTTGACCTACTGCTGTTCTCCTGAAGCACTCATAGTTTGTGTGGAACAAGTTGGTTTTCTTGCCTCATTGTTTTTAAAATAAAGTGTATTTTAAACTAAAGCTTGTTTGGCTTGTATCGTTTCTCAATCTTAAAAGAAATCCCATCCATCAGAAGACCAGGACCGAGAGCCACAAATCCTTTTATTCGTTAGAAAAATAAACAACGTCTGCAACACACTCAATAACAAAGCACCCGGAACATAAAGGACTAAAGTGGGCAGGTCTGGCCTTTTCTCCTTCTCTTCTTTATAGGAGCTGATGGTTAAAGAAGCTCTGATGAAGTGGTGGCATCAGTATGTAAACGTGGCTGTCGGTGTAGCGTCACCTGCTTTTCAGCCTTCTAAACAAAAACAATACCTAGAATTTATACGACGTACAACGAAATCACTCCTTCTCTTCGTTTTTAGCCATAAACGGGTCTGTGAGGAGCACAAGCCGTACAGATGCACCGTGAGCACCTAGGAACTTCGGGGTCAGTAGACTGTCCTGCCTCCCCTGAGCGCGAGGACTAGATGTAGTACAGAGCCTCCTTGGATCTTATAGTCAGATGCTGTTTTCTCATCGTTCCTACAAAACAGGATGAGTGAAACGTCAGCGAGACATACAAACAGCGCTGTGGTTTGTAAGCTCGTGAGCAAGTTTAGAACACAATATAATGAGTATGATGTTAAGCTTACATCTGTTTTCCGCTGTAGATCAGCCTTTGCTGCTGTGGAGGAATGCCCTCCTTCTCTTCAACTCGTTCCTTGATCCTCTCTACCTGGATTTAAAATAAAACAATAAGAAATAAAAGAAGCAATTCAATATTCAGAGTTTAAGAAGGAAGCAGACATGGCAGATATTGTTAGCATTCATACCTTGTCTGTGGGCTCGATGTCAATCTCGATTTCTTTGCCTGTGAGAGTCTACAAGACAAGGAAAGACTGTAAGATCTTCAGAATTAGGACTCACAAACCATCTTAGGATCTGGGGTCTGTTTCAATTCAGCTACTTTAAAAAGTCCAGCAGCAATGCTGTGTCTGATCCACTCATACCACCACCACAACATCAGTTCAGCTATGTGTTTTGTCCAGCCAGAGAAGATGTACATGTACACACCGCAGGTTTAGCTCTACACTCTTCAGTTCTGTTTTAAGCTTACACACACACACACACACACACACACACACATTATATATATATATATATATATATATATATATATATATATACTAGGGGTGTAAGAAAATATCGAAAATATAGAATATATTATACTGGGATATATTGAATCGTGACCGCTGTATCACGATACGTATTGTATTTTCAGGTTCTTGCCAATACACACACACACACACACATATATATCAGGATATTATGTTTAGTGATACTGTATCGATTCTCAAAAACACAGTATCGATACACAGATTCCTGGCAGACAGTAAATCATTGTGGGTTGTGTTTAAACCTCCAGCCACTAGATGGCAGTGCTGTAATCCATTTTCAGCTCCACTCCAACGTTAACAAGCAGCACAAGGGCACCGTGCTATTGTAAGCATTGGCAAACCTGTTCATATAGTGGTGTGTTTTATTAGTAGTAGAATTTGAAAAATCGCAATATATCACTTTACTAATAATATCAAAGTATTTCGTGATATATTGAATCGTGACCGCTGTATCACGATACATACTGTATCACCAGGTTACTGCCAATACACAGCCCTTTTGAATATTAGTATAAATATTAGGCTATGCTGGACGCAGTTAGTATTGACATTAGCTAACATATAAGGGTCTTTGCCTTTGCTCTTTCCTTGCTGGAGGAATAAGCGTAAGGCAAAATAGTCTCTAAGGAAAACTATTTTCAGATTTTCCACCATCTACAATATGGCTATATTAGTGTGACCACCACTGTAAACAAATCTGAACCGTTTCAAACCAAACCACTCCGAATTCCACCTCAAACACTAAACTGCACAGAAACTTTGACACATCGCTGGACTTTCCCTTTATGTTTCTCCACCTTTGCGCATCAGATCAATCTGGATGACTTTGCTTAACGATTTAAGTACATAGAAATTCGGTAGAACTCCCCTTCTATGCGTCTCTACATATCATAGGGACATAGGTCGTGCTTATCTGTGCATCTTCCCTTCATTACAGTTCACAGAAGATGAAATGTACGAGGCTGAATTTGGCCTGTAAGTCGAATTTTCCGTTCCACCTTAAATCCTGCAGCAGCTCCAGCCCAGCCGCCGGACCGGAGACAGAACGTACAGCGCTTATACAGCGCCTTTTAAGGTGGAACGAAAATGTTCAACCAAAACACAGAGTACAGCTACAGCTATGAGTGTAATGACCGGGTCAGTAATGACTAATAACCGTAAATAATACATGTATATGTTTAAATGCCCAAAGTTTATATAATATTGTTGTTTATTGTAAGGAGCCTGATGGTGGCTAACGCTAACTAGCTGGTCGAGAAGATTCGATGGCTTACCTTCACCTTAATCAGCATTTTGGCGGCTGTAACTTTAGAACAAACAACTAAAGCGTTTACAATAACAAATTAGGGACGAGTGTTTTAATCCAGCGCTTAAACTACAATTAGATAAAATCCGTAAAGTTAGTCGAGCACAGCGTGAAGGCGCTGATCTTCCTCTCTGTGCGTAAATGACTAGAAAAGCGCCGCATCGCCACCTACTGGAGAAAAGCGCCCACAACCGCTAAGCTATGGTGATACAGGCAATAGTATCCAGCTACAGGACTGAGGCGCCAATTGTGTCTCACGTAATAAAGTCAATAACGTTTAAAAGTGTTCTTCACAGCAATGTATGTGCTTTCTGATAGATACAGATAAATAGCTTCACTTAAAACTTCTATACAACTACAGCACACAGTATTCCTGATAAGAATAACAGACCTCTGTTGGCGGACAACTGTTAGCCCATTAATGCTAAAGCTGGTGGTCCAGCGGTGGTAAAGCAGAGCACTCGACAAAATTCTAACAATTCTCAACCATAAAATGTCTATATTTATTTTAGACATGGTGACACCTGGTTACTATCAGCACCACTGTAAAGACTTCTGAACCATTTTACACCAAA
This sequence comes from Megaleporinus macrocephalus, assembly GCA_021613375.1. Lineage (NCBI taxonomy): Eukaryota > Metazoa > Chordata > Actinopteri > Characiformes > Anostomidae > Megaleporinus > Megaleporinus macrocephalus. The sequence goes on from CM038708.1 coordinate 40,833,109, forward strand.
CCACTTCTAATTACTTTTTCTTTTCTTTTTTTACATCTCAAACACTAAATAATTTTTGAGGAAAAAATCCTTCCATTTAAGCCATTGCCAAGAAACCATCCTGTGATGGGTTGCCACATTTTAAAATGCTTAGTTACATTGATTTAAATTAAATTAAAATGATAAAAAGTTTCAGATTAATAACTTAAAACTTTCCTGAAAGTAGACCACTGTTGGCAGACTACTGTTGACCCACTAATGCTACTAAAGCTGGTGGTCCAGTGTTGCTTTTGCTCAGTGTTTTCTAGTTTCAGTTGATTTATTTTCACTGTATTTCTTGCTTCCTTCCTTTCTCCTTTAAATATATTTAAAAAATTATTTTCCTTTTAGCTCACTGTCAGGGACTCAAACTCTGTGGGATCTCTGGGGCAGATGACAAGCACAGCTGCTCACCGGAGGCTATTACGTGTGAATAAGTTGTTATTCAAAGTTTTAAATGTGTGGTATGTGTTATTGGTGCTGTACTACCGAAAGTGTAGCGCTGTGGTTCTCCACTGGTGCTGTTCAATAAAAGAGCAGCTACTTTAAGCATGCCTCATGCGGTCACTTTGAAAATATACATTTTAGACAGAAAGTAAATTGCTCATAGCTGTGAGTGTGTGTTGACCATGTGATGGACTGGCGACCTGTCCATGGTGTACCCCGCCTTCGCCTAATGATGCTGGGTTTGGCTCCAAGTCCCCCAACCATCCCCTATGACCCTGGAATAAAGCAGTAGATGATAGATGGTTTTAGATTAATCCACATTTCTTCATAAGTCAACTGTTCAACTGTGAAACACCATGGTGGTGAATAGAACCAGACGTTAACACTGCCTGATGTCTGAGACACTGTTTATGATAGTTCTGAAAAGATTTTGGGCTACAGGGTACTTTTAACAAACCATTAATGGCAGAAGGATACATGTAGGGCGTTACAAGGCAATGTAGTTTCTACTATTCTGGTTATTCCCAACCACAAAATAGTATATTTGTGTTATAGACCTGGTAACCCCTGCTTACGATTGTAACGGACATTGAAACTATTTCACACCAAACCACCTTTAATGAATTTCTTCACATTTCAAACACTAAATAATTTGGGAAATTTCCCATTTTAAGCCATTGTCAAGGAACCGTCCTGTAATAGGTTACCACATATACCTATATTAAATTAAATGTATTTAAATTCAATTAAAATTACTACATTCATTGCAGAAACAATAATAGTGATTTCAAGCAGTTTTAAAGGCTACATGACGCCCTGATCATAGAAGCATTCAGGCTTTTTCAGCTAATGTCCTGGAGCAATGAGTTGCAGAGCTGCTGCTGCCTCTGATGGCACCACTAGGATCCTAACAGTTCAATCCAAAGTTCTCGATGTTGTCTTGCCAGGTGCTCGTTGTTCTCAGGCTAATTGGATGGGTTGGAGTGAAGTCATATCAGCCGCACTCTGTCAGGCCTCAGCCAGGCCTCTGTATCAAACGACACTTCCTCTGTTCAAGCTAATCTAACATGCCTTTCTTGAGGCAGAGTTTCCTTCTCCTAGCAGCTGCATCGTCAGTGTTGTCCAGTGAAGGTAGTATTAATGTGGGCGTGTAACTGGTCTCTTATGAAGCTTCTTGATGACTATACTTGGGGTTTGATAATAATGAGCTTTCATGTTTTTTCCTTTTAACGTCCAGACATTCAGATAAAATGTTCAGATCACTCAGTCACGGTTACATGGAGGGTTAACAAGGACCTGGCTGAGATACCCTCCAGGCTTTTCCTGGGCAACTGCTTTCCTTCCAAGTTCATGCCAAGAGCTGATGGAGGAGGGGAAGCAGTTTTCCAGTACCTCCTGTCTGAGTGTCGATTCCAACAAAAGGTATATGATGCCTTACTGTGTGTAAAGCCTGAGTAACGTTGTGTAATCTGAATGAAGTGTGTTCCTCTCCTGGTCAGAGACGCCGAAATAAGCTGGTCTATGAAAATGAGTTGACCTACAGGCCTTTACCGAAGCAGAGTCCTGCCGCCTTCTCGTATCCAGTAGTTTGTACTTCCAAGAGGTACTGTTGCTCCAGACCTTTTGAAAGATTGTGAGTTTTAATTCAGTCGTTGATGTAAAATGCAAATTTCAGGCCAGACTGGATTAGTCCCTTGACCAAGAATGGGGTCCCGGTTTTGCAAGGTAACGGAAGGTTGATCTTCCACATGGGTCTTCTGACAGGTGAGTCATGTGGTCTTCTGCTGCTTTTCATATTTTATAGGCAAATCAAATGGAGGATGTTCCTTTAATGGCACATAGCTGTTAGCAAAAAGATAGCCCTGTGGTGAAGAGGTTCCTCTATTGTGTACAAGCTTAATGGTATAACAAGAGCAGTGTCATTTTTGGTGTGATATAGAAGTTTTAGTAGTTATGACAGCACCATGCAAAGTGCTATGTGTTTTATGTAGTTTTTAATGGTGTGCCTTCTTAGGGTTCTATTTAGTAAAGACTGTTCTTCTTTAACAATAGCAAAAAGGCTAATTAAAACTTAGAAAACACAAACTTTCTTTGGAAAAACATGTACAACAGATTTTTGTGAATAGTTGAATAGTCATGGTGCTACATAATGTTGCTAATATGTTGTATATAGTTCTATCTGGAACCATATACAACATATCGTTGCTGTCCAATGAAAAACCAGCATCTCCAAAATTGCAACTTTACAGGAAAGAACAAAAACATACTTTACTTTTAATGTAAGTCAATGGAACCAGCTTTTTCCAAGCTATTTTGGAGCACTTCTACTGGTCCATTAGTCATAAACTTTTCAAACAAGGTAAACTGCCATTGCCGTGTTCAAATGATGTAGACAACTTAAAATCTACAAAAATGGAGATGCATGTTTTTCATTGGACAGCGCAGGATATACTAAATTATTTTTATATTACTACAATATTGTGGTAGTAATAATATGAACAGTGTTTTCTATTCAAAGTAGCCATTAAGTACAAGTCTGTAATTGTAGAACTACAAAGTGCTCCTATGTGGGTTTATCTTCCAGCTGGCTTTTTAGAAAAGAATCAGGTTTGGCTCTTATTTATAGACATGGCCTAAAAGATAGCACCCCCAATTTTTACACAATGTAAACAACCGTTTGTGTGTTCAAATGAGGTAGAAAACTCAAAATGGAAAAAAATTGAGATACATGTTTTTCATTGGACAGCCACAATATTCTCCATCAGTCTTAAGAAGCATTTGGCTATTTAGGCATGCAAATGGTGGTGGTTTTCTTTTTTAGCCTTAATGTTTATAGCTCTGTATAGAATATAGAATCATCTTTACTGAAGAACTGGCTTAAGATTGTGTACACAATTTTTTGTGTGTTTATCTGTGTTTTTGGGTAACTTTGTCGTCTTTTTTCCCTCAACAAAAATGAAAATAAACTAATAAGATGTCTGTCTGTTTAGAACTATGTACAACAGGTTAACCACCGGTCACTTTTAGGCAAGTGGCTGTTTGTGTCCTTCCTTGAACGACCTGTATATTATGAAAAGGTTCTTTACACTCTCAATCCTATTAAACATGCTTCTTTAGGCATTATTAGTGATAATTTTATGGCGGCATGCAAGGCATAACTAAAGAGCCTTTTCTTTTAAAGGGTGTAGAGCCTAGTTGGCACACATGCATGAGTGTAAAAGATAAATATATCTGGAAACTGGACTGCTGACTGTGGGCCGATATCTGTCTGGATTGTTCTGTAATATACAGTAACATGACTGTGTCTCAAACAGATGACCTAAGTGGCCCGGCCCTGTCCTATTACGTTCCTCTGGGGTCCTTTATTCACGTCTGGGCTGCAGTGGAGCAGCAGGCCCATCAGCCCCTGGTGCTCTATCTGGAAGAGTGTGTGGCCTCTACCAGCCCAACACTAGAACCAGGGTCACAGAAGTATCCAGTCATCGCTAATAAAGGGTATGTTCTTATTAGACAGGAGGTATGACTCTTCACATGGCGATTACTGACCTCAGCTGCCCTATTGTTGTTTTTTTATAGATGTCTTGTGGACAGTAAGGTTGGATACTCCAGGTTCTTGCCAAGATATCATTCCTCTTCAGTTCTGCTTCAGCTACAAGCATTCAGCTTTGCACTGGAACAGGAAGCAAGTACTTCTTTATGGCCAAGTGTTTTTTTTTTTTTTTGTTTTTGTTTTTGTTTTTTCCATAATCAAAGACCATACATTTAAGCATACATTAAACTAAACCTCTTTCATACTACATAAACTTGCTCACTCAATGGGGTCCCCATGTCTACAACACAAGCCATTTCTTTTGCATGTGCACACACAGAGCTCTGAATTTGACCCATTCGTGCAGTGAAACACGCTCACTATTGCACACAATATAACACAAACTTGGTTGGGGGGTTGATGGGTGGGATTAGGTGCCACCAGTGAATACATTTGTCTTCATAGTGTTTAAATGAAATGTTGATGGTAAATTAATAATAACATCTGGAAAATAAGTTTTCCCTGGGGGACTACTTTACCTTAAGTAAAGTATGTATACTTTACTTGTATGTATACCTCCACCATGAAGTGATCATAAGGCCAAAATCTTTTAAACTTTCAGTGTCGCAAACATAAGTGTATTTATCATTTGTCACCACTCATCACCACCACCATGAATAATTCTCACCAAGTTCTAGAGACCCTCTGAATGACTGTTTGTTTACATCTCAACCATTTAATTATGTAGTATTGTTAAACAGTAGATGCTTTTAAGTCCTGACTCCTTATGGGTTCTTCTGTGCTACTATCAGGTGTATCTCCATTGCAAGCTAGTGGTATGGGACCCTAACGACTTAAATGAAGAAAAGAAGGCTTGCCACTACAACAAAGACCTTGGAAGGTAGGAATAGAGTAGGAATATAGGTTTTCAGCATTTAACCAGCACACTTTTTATATATATATATATATATATATATATATATATATATATATATATATATATATATATATATATATATATATATAAAAAAAAACAAACTGATCAGTTTCTGCTCCTTTCTTCATTGACAGGTGGGAACTTTTAGATGACCCTTTAAGGAATGACCTGTGCGCCTGCTGTGACTACAGCTGCAGTCGGCTGGTGAAGCGGGGTTTAAGCTCTGGTATAGTATATGTTTTGAGCGTCTCTATGCTCATGCAGTCATCCTGTTAATGTAGTTTTGCTAACTAGATGTTTCCTGGCTGCAGAACTCCGAGGACTTGCTCAAAGCGTCGTATTTGGACCGCTTATTATAACTGCAAGAAATGACAAGCTGCTTCAAGAGTCCTAATCGTTAGATGGTTGGTTCAACTGAACACTTTTCTTATTATTAAAGCATGCTTAGACATGTTCAATGCCTGTCTTTTTGTTTCCATCCAACAGAAAAGAATAGACAACTTGCCAGGTCCATGCTTGTTGGTGCTATAGCTAACTGAAGACTTCAGTTGGCTGAAGGAAATTTGGCATCTGCGTCTATGAATGACCACGTTGTTTCTCCACCATGTATGGGACAGTAGCGTAAAGAGGATTGTGTTTAAAAGGAGCTTGTCCTAATTGGCCTATGTTGTCTATTTTCACCCAACAAAATGAAAATAAACAATCATATAACCAAAGACATGGCTGCTCAATATCATTTTGCTCTAGCTTGGAAATGAGAAAACGTGGCTTTTTTTTTAAATTAAAAAAGCCATGTTGACCTCCATTGTATGTAATGCCATTGTCTTTGTTAAAAGACTGAAGACTGGTGGAGCATGAAAGCCAGTGCTATAGCATAAATGCCTACAGTAGCTGGAGTCGGTCACAGTACATGAATATAGAATGTGCAGTGGTTGTGTTTTCCACTATAAAATATGTACATCTTGATTGTGATATGTTAAAGATATCTTTATTCGACCTGCCATGTCAACAAAATGAACCAACAGGTAACCTGCATAGTCCCACACAACACTGGAACAACTGGAATTGTTTTTTTTGGGGTTTTTTTTTTTTTAGTCATTGATTTGTATAATTTTCTTATTGATGTTTTGCTAGTTAGCACCTACCAGTGATTCTACAGCACAAAGGACACAAAGCCTAGTATGTCCTAGTTCTGCTCTCAGTCTCTGAACACTTGTGCCCTTCTTGCTCACCCTTCATGAACATCATTAAAGTATGCACTTTCATCCATAGGATGAGAATTGGGACAGGGCCTAGGGCAAGTCAATTCTTTGACTTAATCCTATAGCGTTTTATAAATGGCAAAATTCAAACAGATCTGTTTTTGGTATGTAATGTGATGTTTTTAAATAGAAGCAATTATATGTCAAAAGTAGTCAACTTACCTACTACTCAGTAGGTGTGCGTGGCTAGTGTGTCCAAATACTGTGTGTACGTAGCTGCTGCTGGTGAACTGCTGTAACAGAAGTTAGTGCTACTTCTAACGTAAAACAATTGAGTTCCTCCTGATAGTCTTCTCTGAACTACAGCTCACTACCACCTGAGTGCATATTCAAGCAAAAATGCAGCTCAGTGTCACAAAAAAATATCTTAATAAAGAAAATGGGGCTTTTAATAAATAGCAGGATAGACCCAATAGCTCGAGTCACAGGATGTTGGATGTTGGCCAACTACTTTACCACTCAAGCAGTACCTACTGACTTAATAGGTGATTTCAGACACACCGATAGTGAGCAATTTGAGATAGCCAGGCTTAAAGAGTGGCAAATCAGTAATGATTCACAGCTGTGCATGTTTACTGGCAGCCTCTGTAGGAAATGCTTTCATGTTAGTTTTAGTTGTTTAGTTATTTTGGTGAGGACAGTTATAAAGGGTTGGCCTAGTCCACCAGGGAATATATATATATATAAAATGTGGGTGTGGGTGTGAAAGCAGGAATAACAGAATCAGAACTGACTGTCAATGTAAATGTGTCTTAGGGAGAAATGTTAGAGAAGATTTTTGCTTATCGATGGCAACCAACACTGTGCCCAACACGAGTGTCTCCTTTAATAGTTGTCAACACTACAACACTTTGACACTGAATGAAGGAAAGATGTTACAATAAACACATAGTTTCTTTGTTAAAAATTGTATTAAATATATTTTTTTTATCTCATAAGGCTGCAGTTTCAAAACAGAGCTACTAAATTGGCAGTACATTATCTTAATAAAGGGATTTCTGAATTTGAGATGTAATCTGTTAGAGATTCCATTCCATTCAACTTACAGACTCTGGCTTCTTTGCAGTGGTGGTGAATGGAACCAAGGACCACCATCTTTATTACACAAACATAGCCACTTCATTTACTGTCCAAACCCACCAGTTTAGCTCAAAACTTTATTAACTGTCATTAAACAGTGTCTCAGACTTCAGTATCTGTTTCATGTAACAACATTCTGGGAGGGAGATTTTAGAGGTGGACGTCTGGTTACCACCATTACAACATTAAACAATTCTGACTCTTATATGAAATGGGTATGAATGGTTACCAAACTTCAGCTGCACTGCTGTGTCTGATCCACTCATACCAGCACAGCACACGCTAAAACACCACCATGTCAATGTAATTGCAGCGCTGAGAATGACCCACCACCCAAATAATACCAGCTCTGTGGGGGTCCTGTGGGCATCCCGACCATTGAAGAACAGGGTAATAATATATACCCAGAAACAGATGGACCACAGTCTTTAATTGTAGAACTACAAAGTACAAAGGTTTTTTTTACCCATTTAGATTTTTGCTTTAAAATCTTTCAGTGTTTGGTCTATATTTTATGCATGTATGTATTGATCCACCACACAGACTCATGTGTATGCTGCATATTATGCATATATTTCCCATATTTGTTCACTGGATATATGTACATATTTATATACATAATAATAGATTTTAATAATAGAAACTCTATCAGCGTACTGTCATAAAACAGTGTCTCAGACTTCAGGCAGCGTATTCATAACCATGTCATAGTGATGGAGCTTTTAGAGGTGGACGTCTGGTTACCATTACCAACATATTAACAATCCTGACTTGGTATGTTTCTGTAGAACAGAGCGCCTTCGTTCCAAACCATGGCTTTGTTCACATCTCCAGCGTTTGATTGCATAGAACTTGATGAAAATTGATGCCGTTCCCCTTTAACCTACAAACAGCAGGGGGAGAGGCCTTATTAAATTAATTAGATGTCTGTTCCAGCTGGCAGTCATTCAGCAATTAGTCTGAGTCTTCAAGAGAACCTACTATCCACTCAACGCCCACTTCAATATACTGTAATCATGGCTTTGTGTTGGGGAAGTGTGCTGGGACTAAGTCTGTGGGCTTTGTTTGGGGTGCGAGGAGGTAACTGTGGTGTTGCTTTGTCTTGTGGTTTTGTCTGTAACTGTGATTTTAAGCTAAGTGTGTGTTTTCTTGCTTCTTCAGAGGTCTCTGTAGATTGTGGCAAAAGCTCAGTGTCCGTACGATGGACTGAACCACAATCGCTGCTTGATCCTTGGATTCTCCGCCTGGGAGACTGTCCTCCGGCCACTGTGTCCGTCAGACCTGGAGGTGCAGAGGCTATATTTCATGCGAGGTTTGACGACTGCAGTTTCAGGAGACTGGTGGGGCTCATAGAAGTGGACACTTGCGATGGTTGTGATCTCACTGAGATATTAACTTGTTTCTGTGTTGAAGGTGACTGAGAATGAAATTCTGTTTGAAAATGAACTGTCATCAAAAGCCTCCACCAAAAGCCCTCCAGACTTCTCCCTGCCGGTTGCCTGTGTTTATGAAAGGTATGGTAGATAGCACAGGGTTCAGCTGAAACTGCTCCAGTATGTTGATCTTTGGTTGATAAGTAAATGAGTAACAGAACTGCATGGTGTTTTTTTTCTGTTTCAGGCCTGCAGAGTGGCATCCACCAATGTATGATCCAATGCTCTTCCATACCAATGGCCAGGGAGACCTGGTCTTCCATATGAGTTTCATGGAAGGTAAGCCTGCAGCTTGATGTAGTAGCTCTGCACTAGTCCTTCAGTCCCAGAAGTTTTGTTAATGTTCCCTCACTATAATACCCACCATGCACCATGTGGAAAACATACCCTGTGATGTCAGCCAATCTACACTTCTATGAGCTAATTATACAGCCAAGCTAGCGTTACTGTATCTCAGCCCTTGGTCGCCAAACAATAGTGTGAAAAAAATATTTTTATATATTTTTTTAAAACAAACAGGAACATTTTAAGTATGCTTGCTATATGGTCAGCTGCCTTTTTGCTAACTTTTTCTTTCTCAACCATTTTTGTTTAATAACCCATTCTTTTTACTGTGATGGTTTTAAGGCCATTACTTCAGTCATATGTCTATGACTGGTATAAAAGGAGTGGTGGATCATTCTTAGCATTGCAGTTACGCTTGTGTTGTGCTAGTGTGAGTGGATCAGACACAGCAAGTGCTGCTGGAGGTTTTTAAACACCTATGTCCACTATGTCCGTGTCACTACAGAGCTATGGATGATCCACCACCTATATAATACCTGCATTGTGGTGGCTGGTAGAGGGGGTGAAAGGGGGATAAGACAGTATACAGAGAAACAGATGAACTACTGTAGTTATACAATCATGGTGAGTGGAGCTGATAAAATAGACAATGAATAGAAACACTAGGTTTTAACAGTATGTATGGCTAAATGAAATCTAATACAACACAACACTATGGGGGCTGAATTTTTTCATATATATATATATATATATATATGTGTGTGTGTGTGTGTGTGTGTGTATATATGTGTGTGTGTGTGTGTGTATATATATATATATATATATATATATATATATATATATATATATATATATGCTACTTTTTTTAAAGAGAAAAATTCCAAATGAAATATGGTCCATATTTTATATTTTTTGAGATATGGACACTTCATATGGCAATAGATTTTGAAATGTTCATTACTGGTATGTGTATTGCATGTGTTATGCAGTACTCTGTGGGTCTTCAAATGTATCCCCTTCACAGTATAATTGCATTGCAGATGATTTCAGTGGTGCGGCTACATCAACTACATTCTCCTTGGGCTCGCTGATCCCAATTGCTGCTGCTGTTGAGCAACAGGCACATCAGCCACTAGTTCTGCTGCTGGAAGAATGTGTAGCTTCTTCTACTCCAGAGCTGACACAGGACGCTCAGATTTATCCTATAATTGAGAACAAGGGGTATGTGCTCATTATGGCTGTTTAAGCTGCTCATTTGAAGCATTCATGGAGACTGATGTGATGTTTGCTTCTTAGGTGTCTGGTGGACAGCAAGAAGACTAATTCAAGGTTCTTACCCAGACAAAGCCTTGCTGAAATCAGGCTTTATCTTCAAGCGTTCAGGTTTAATTATAGTGAAGAGGTAAGTATTAATTTAAAAATTGGATGTTCGGGTTTGCTCTAGTGACGCTTCTGTATTTTTCTTTTTTAAAACATTACAAATTGGGCCAAAACCAAAAATGTATTGCAAACTAATCAAGGAGTTCGGACACCAGCTGTGACCTGTTTGCCGTTCTAATTGATGTTAGATTGATTAATGTATGAATGGCTGTGGACTACAGAAATGAACTAATTCTGTGCAAGAGTCAACACCTTGTCTAGAGTAGGTGCCCCAAGCATTTGGCTACACAGTGAACGAGAAACCATAGTGTGTAGTAAACCACATGGACCAGTCTGTACTGTCTTTAAAGAAGATCTAGATTTTGGTCATGTGTTCAGAGTAAAGATTTGGGGCACTTCTTGCGATGTCAACATTAGCCTTTCAACTAATTGTGTCTGGGTTGTGATAGACTTCATTGGATCTGATGCTAATAAGACTAATTACTTGGGTACTGAAATTTGGTATTGAATGCCAATTTTAAGAAATAAAATCTGTGCAACATTACCGTAATTTCGTTATCAAAAATATAGATAGTTATAAATATTAGCTATCAGCTAAAAAACTAAAGGCCTTTTGTTTTCTAGATCTATCTTCACTGTAAACTTGTGGCTTGGGACCCCAAAGACCTGGACAGTGGCAGAAAAGCTTGTCAGTATAATAAAGAGAATGGAAGGCAAGTTGCTTGTCTACGAATGCTTTTGTTTTGTCAACACATTGGCAGTGAATTGCAACAAATGTTCCGATTACTTCTCTGTAGATGGGAGCTCCTTGATGATCCTTTAGGAAGTGCCCTCTGTGCTTGTTGTGATACAAGTTGCCGAGCAAGGAAGAGAAGGGGAACCAGAAGAGGTTGGTGTTGGGTCTTTTTTTATTTTTTTATTTATTTTTTTTTTTAAGAACAATGCTGTTTTTTGAAACTGACTGGCTCAAATACTTTCAAAACCTCCAGCTATAGCTCAGCCTGTTGTGCTTGGGCCACTTACCATCAAGGATTAAGCAGTGGAGCACAGCTGATAGATGTGGCAAGGTTGGTTTATTTGGTTACTTTATTCTTGCTCAATTAACTTCAGTGTCCTTTTTTGAGCTGTAACTTTTTACATTACCTTTTTAAGGATTGGTAGCTCCAAGCCAGTGGATGTTCTAGAAGTCCTTGGTGTGGAGGCCTGCCGATGATCCATCAAAAGCCAGAGGGATTCCTCATCACCCTCCACACCCTCTGTTACAATGGTTTGGTGGCTCAATGAACAATTATGTAATTGTTGCCTACAATAAAGCTTGTATAAGCTCATGTTTTTGCCTTCCATAATTCCTAAATGCTAGTATGAATGATTATCCTTTTGAATATATATTTATTCTTTAAAGCCAAATATTTGTATAATACAGTGGTTGAGAAGTTATTTGACCTGGTGTGGCATAAAGTGATTTTTTTTTTTTTATTTGTAAAGAAATCAAGTTTCTTTACAGTGGTGGTCACGGAAACCAGGGGTCACCATGTCTATGAATATAGCCATTTTATTTACTATCCAAAACCCCCTGTGAACATGTACTGTGTCTTGAGTTTTATAATATGTTATCATAAATGGGAATGTTAACATAAATGGCGTAAAACAATCCTTTGGCCACTATTTTGCCTCGAAGCCCTTGTATCCCTTCACCTTAATGGATTAAAATGCATTTTAGCCCAAAATATAATAGAACTTAAAACAATGCATCAGGCAGTGTAACCATTTATGTAGTAATTTTCTGCAAGGGTGCTTTTAGAGGTGAATGTCTGGCTTTGGTTGCCACCTCAGTGAACAGTTTCTTAAACCAAAAGCTCTCTGAACTACTGACACTTCTAATTATGTTAAAATCAATAGCTTCAATAGTTCAAATGCTTTTCATTTGTAAGCATCACATACCACTCCACTGTATCACACCTGTTACACAAGTGGCCACATGCTGAAGGAAAGGTGGATTATTCAAATGGAACACACTCCCCTTTGATCAGGTTAGCTTTAATGAGCTAATTGACTAGCCATGTTGTAATGCTTTGTACTGATTTGTCTAGCAGTTAACTTTGGTCTATAGCCTTTTGTGGCCTGTATTTTTTTTATTTAATTATGGTGGAGGAATAAATGGAGTGTGTTTTAAAGCAAAAGAGTACTTAAAGAAAATATTTTACGCTAATCATTATTGTATAAACATTCTATGCACAAACTCAGAGAACGTGTAGACTCAGTGGTGGTAAATAAACTGGCTATGTGTGTGATGGAGACACAGCGACCTCTGGTTCCTATCGCCAACACTGTAAAGACATCTGCCAGTCTCACATGCAAAGTTTGCTGCAAATGAACCAATTCTTATCGAGCCACTCTGATTGACCACTAAATTATACGGAATTATATGGAGTTCTCCTTTAACAAAAAAAACACTACTTACCAGCCACTGAGTACGAACTCACAACAACGTTATACGGTACATCATGTACTCTGTATTTTCTGATTAGGGTTACAATAAACAACTACGAAAACAAACAGCATAAACACAGTTGTTTACAGAACGTTGTGAAAATGTTACTTCTGAAACTGGCTTCATGTTTGCCAATTTTTCGAATTGGCCGTTCCACCTTAAATAGCGTAGAACTGAAAATATAGATAAATATAATATAACGGTTCTGAGGTGGACCGGAAAAGGCAAATAAGGAGCTGGCAAACGCGAAGCCGATTTCAGCCTCGTCACAGGTGAAAAAAGCTTTGAAATAAAACACTGGTTCAGCTGTATTTATATGCTATTTTAATCTATACATCTGTAGCTACTTAAAGTACTCAAAGTACGTTTGGGACGCTTTAATCTCTCTTGTCTTGGCTAATATACGGTGGAATCGAGGAGTCGACTCCAGAGGTCGGAGTCAGAGTCGATTCCGGAAACGGGGCGCTCACTTCAGAGTGAGTCGAGAGCCCAAAAGCCTCGATTCAGAGAATCGGTTCCTTTTGAGATGCACTCCTAGTGATTCACTGTCTCGAGCGCCGTTCGGTCTTTGGCGGGAACTGTCTTTCACATAGTTTTAGCTGCGTGGCTAACTCAGGTTGGCAAATACCAACGTTAAACTTTACTTTTAAAGTAATATTAGTCGTGTTATTTGAACAGTTTTACTTATGTAACATTATATATATCTTATATAACGTTATATATTTTTAACAACATATATAAACATCTTGCAGGGTTCATAGCTATTAATGAGTATTTTTGCCACTCGTTTGTTAGCTAACATGGCTAAAATTGTTTGCTTCCCCAACGTTAGCATTCTTTCACAGCGTGTTTTTTAATGTTTACAGTCTATGAATTGACCCACTTCTGTTCTGTGAGATGGAATGGTTTCACTGTAATAACTGTTTCTTGAGAAAAGGCAAGAAATTTGTGGTGTCAAGCTGTGGTCATATACTTTGTGAGAGTTGCATCAACCCAAGTGAGTGAAATTAGCAGCATTTCTAGCTACAACACTTTTATTTCTCGTATGTATCTACAAAAGTGGATATTATTATTATTATTATTAATATTAGTAGTAGTAGTAGTAGTATAAGTAGTAGTAGTAGTATTAATAATAAGAAGAAGAAGAAAAAAAAGAAGAAGAAAACAATAATAATCTTTGTTTATAGAGCACTTTTCATACCAGTGGCAGCTCTAAGTGTTTTACAGACGGTTTTCATCGGTAATAACATTTCTAATAACAGTTCTAATAAACCAAATAAAAATTTCAAATGTATAATTACTGATATTGACTGTTTAATAAAACTCTGTTTAGAAAGAGTCTTTTACAGAAAGTATGTGCAGAAGGTCAGTATCTGCAAATGTAAGATCTTGAGTTGGACATAAAGAGAGACATCCTGTGATATAAGCAGATTCTAGATTATTTATAGCTTAATAAATGAGTACAGAACTTTAAAGTCTATTCTAAAAGATACAGGTAGCCAGTGGGGTTTTTTAAAACAGGACTGATGCGTGCTCAATTAAAGAGGTACCTTCAGAAGGATTCAGCTGTAACTTTTTGGTTTGGGATTGCTTCATGTTTTCTTTCACCTTTATAGGTCACTGCAGTGTGTGTCGATCCACCTGCAACTACCTGCCCATATCTGACCAGGTTAGTTCAACAAGTCATTGTGAATGTATTTTTCATTCCAAAAATTTAAGGCAGGACATTGTTGCCTACCAAATCTTCTCACAGAAATTTTCTGGTGATGTCTGATTTCAAGGACATAGAGAACAACTTTAAAGGAGAAATTTACAGTATATTTTAGTGTAAAAGATGTAAATAGGGCGATTCAGAGTTGTTGGGTGTGAAATGGTTTATATGTCTTTATAGTGGTGTTGATGGGAGCCAGGGGTAAACCATGTCTACAACACACATATAGCCATTATTTACTTTCCAAAACAAGTGAGTTTTTAAAAGTCATGTTAATGTCATAAAACAAACAGTTACAGACATCATGCCGCATATTAACTTTCTGTGAGGGCTTTCTGTTAATGTACATGATCTGTGTTGTGATTGGCTGCTCTTTGTTGTGACCCTTGAAAAGCACTGCTTATGGCTACAGTGGGTGGAGCTAAAATATAGATGGCTGAATCCTCAAATTTCCTTAAAACCCAATGTCATGATATCTTGCTATTTTTCTTGGCCAGTTTTCTATTTCTGGTCATGCTAGAATTCCAGTAGTGAAAATATGAGAATTTCTAGCTAGCAAAATTAATTTGGCTCTGGTACAGACAGTATAATTCAAACATGAACTCAGGCTTCACGTGTGCTGCTGTCATGTATAGGGATGGGAATTGAAAGGATTATATTGATATCTGTTTTAATATTGATTCTGTTTGCTGTTCGGATTCTTTATTGATTCCCTTATCTATTCCTGCTCAGTTTCCTCTGTGGGAATAAAGTAAGTCTGCACAGATTTGTAGCATCAACACAGCTATTTTATTATCTCTAAGAGTATAGTTTACAGTGAATGAAACAAGAGAACATTTGTAGAGCATTTGTTTTTACAATGGCAACAGTGCTACTTGCATCATTTAAAGCAGGTGTGGTAAACCTTTACGTGACATTGCACGTAGCACTTTTGTCATTGTTGAAATTAAGATGCAGAGTTTTTGGCAAATAGGCCTGAAACATAATTGCAGTTAATAAAATTGCAATTGTATGTTTGACCTAAATTATACAACCTCATCAGCTTGATCAGTCTTTAACATCTACTGCATGTTACAAGTGTCCATGTTCACTGAGAAAATTGAAGTGTTACATTTTCAATAGAAGACCAGTTCATTAAACCTATTTCTAGGCTGTAACCAGCATCTAAAATGTATTCACTAGTGTGAAAGACACCAGTGCCTTCTCGATTTCTGCTTGTCAAATAAGGCAAATTACTCAGACAGCACTTGTATCATTTGCTAAGTGTTAATGGTTCTTTAATGGTTGTTTTTGTGACATGATTAAGAAAAAATTAGCTAAATAGCATTGCTGTCCAAAGAAAAACAAGTATCTTCAAAATGGCAACTTTAAAGGAGGGCCAAAACATACGTTTTTTATGTAATATAAGTCAATGGAACCAGAATTTGTTTTAAAGCATTTCCATTTGTCTGTTCATCATTAAATGTTCACATAATGCAAATGGCAGCTACTGCGTTCATATGATGCATAAAATACAAATTGACAAACATAGGACTACATGGTTGAGTTTTTTTGGACAGTAATGATATGCTAGTTCTGTCTAATTTGTTCTGTATTTGTAATTTTTGTTACCTGACCGAATAGAATTCTTATAAATAGATATTAAATCATGTTATCTATAACACTTATTATTTTAACATGGGGGCCGTGGCCCTCCAGTGGGCTGTGGTGGTACTGCTAGGGTGTCACTGGCAGTTAATGAAAGAAATATATATAGTGAATTAAATATTATTGTTGATAATATTGGATATTATAAATGACAACCAATTATTGTGCTTTAAAATGTGCAGAAGTGTGTCCTCTGTACAGGATATTTACGCTTCAAAACATCAACACCAACATGCACTTTGATAGTCTTGTCTTTTGATGTTTATGTTGTGAGATTGCACAGTCAGGTGAAATTCAATAGACTACATTGATAATTCTGTTACATTTGTTTACATTTGAAGCGATCCAGCAAGTTGAATTGTCTTCTATTAATGAATCTGTCGGACCTTGAAGTATTCACTGCTATGACATAACTATCTGCTGAGAAAAATGCATTTAATGACTTTTTAATTGTTATTTGAAATCCATTCTCTTTTCCCTCTGCATTCTGTGTGTTGTGCCCGGTAAAGATGAAACCTCAGGAACAGATGTTTTTCAGAGACCCAGTGAACCTAATTCAGACACGTCTGGACCATATAGCACAGGTCCTAGTCTTTACTCTAACTTTCACCAACACAACAGCCTTCACTTTAACCTTCATCTACCAAACAGTCTTCACTCTGCACAACAGACCTCACTCTAACCTTCACCTACACAACAATTTTTACTTTAGCCTTCACCTACACAACAGTCTTCACTGTACAAAACAGTCTTCACTCTAACCTTTACTGTACACAACAGTCTTTACTCTAACCTTCACTTACATTTACAGTCTTGTGCAAAAGTGTAACCACCATCAGTAAAGTTGTTTTGTTGGTATGTATGATATTCTGTGTTATTTTTTGCCATAGTTATTTAGAAAGGATCCCTCCTTAAAATTAAATTATAGATACATTTTTGCAAGCATGTAGTACACAATGCACGTTATTTTGTTTTAACTTTGTGATATTTTCATTTCAGATTGCATTGTTTCAGAAAAAACAGAAAGACAGAATCATAGCATTCCACAGACATAAATTAGGAGAGATGGAAAGAAGGCTGAAGGAAATCAGTGAGCAGTGCTACAGGTGCAGTACACATTCAAACATTCTTGTTGATGGGCAAGTTAAGTTGTTATGAGAACAAATCAAAATAAACTATAGGTAAATGAGTAGTTTTTTTATTGTTGTTCCATAAAAATGTGGTATACCACAAGTTCAAGAGTATGTAGACACCTACTTAGACACCTAGTATTTCTTTAGAAATCAAGGGTATTTATAGCAAGTCATCACCCCTGCCCCACCCCTACGAGTGCTTAATCAGCCTCCACTTATTTGGGAAAGCATTACAGTAGATGTTGCAACTTGACCTGTGACCATTGAGTAGCATTCAACCAATTGCATTCACAACTTGCATCTCATGGAGGTGTGGTACCAGTGCTGAAGGATTAGTTCTGAAAAACAAACTCTGATTCAGCTCCATTCCAAAGGTTTTGGATGGAGTTTTTTAGCTGCTGCCCAGCATTAGTCATACTGACCTCAGACTGACTAACCCAATCTAATGGTAGAGATAATGAAGCATTAAAGGAAGCATATTACATAGAAAATTATGATAACTTACAGTAATAGTAGTGCTTGTTAGTTTATAACCAAATAATACAAATTTATCTTATTTTAATCTGATGCCACATTGTAAAAATCAAGAAAAATCTAGTAGATATTTAAGTAGCCCCAGATTATCCTAACCCTAGATTTAAGTTATTTTGGAACTCAAGTTTGCATTTTATGTGTTAGGCTAACCTTGGGTATTCATGATTAACATCAGCTGAGACTATGTACTTATGTACATCAAAAACAGCCTTGCCAGCACATCATTTTTAAACACTGATTTGCAGAACAGAAACATACATTGGTTGTGACTATAATTTAACAACAAAAATTAAATTAACAAATCATTGGGCAGACACAGGGTCAGTACAAAATACATGCAGTTTAGTACTGTGCAAAACATAGAGACTCCCTGTATTCCGTTACTGTTGTTCTGGTTGCTACCTCAGTGACTGCTAAATTTATATAGACCTAATATTTCATAATACGTTATGTCTTTGCACAACTGTAGATATTCTCAGTAACGTGTTTGGTCTGACTTTGTTTCGTTTGCATTTATGGTTTGTGTTGCACCGTATGGAGGAACGTTGTTTCAGTTTGGTCTGTGCTTGTATATGGCTGAAATGACGATAAAGCCTCTTGAATCTACTATATGAAAACAATCACTGCAGGTCAAATGTAGTCACCTGTGAAGTCGCATACAAGAGTAAAACCGCCTGATGCATTTTGACTTTTTCTGTGCCTGCCTTTTTAGGCAGGTGTCAGAGCTCAAAAAAGAAAACAAAGAACTCAAGAAGCCTCTTTCCCAGAGGAAGGTGAGACAGTTTTGTTTATGTGTGGGTGTGTGTGTGTGTGTGGGTGTGTGTGCATGTACACACTGACCGGCCATTTTATTAGGAATGAAGTGCCTTAAAACTTTGTAGTTCTGCAATTAAAGACTGTAGTCTATCTGTTTCTCTGTATACTATGTTACCCTGTTCTTCAATGGTCAGGACCAGCATAGGACCATTACAGAGCAGGTATTATTTGGGTGGTGTATCATTCTCAGTCCCATAGTGACACTGACATGATGAGTGTAAACGACCGAAAAGGAAGTAACGTTGTTGACTGTGAGAGGATCCATGTCAACAGACAGATCTACTGCTTGCTATCTTGACCAAATGTTTTATTAAATTTTGTGCCTATTGCTATTTTAAAAGGTCACTGGATTTCTGCAGCTATCTGATTATTCAAATGATCATGTAAACAACATACTCCGATTTCTTAGATTGGATTAAGGCCCAGAAATCCTATTACGATATCAGAACTGGAGCTGGATTTAAACTCAGTAACATGGGTTTTTAGTTCTTGCATACTCTTACTCTGATTCTTTCTCATTTCTCAGTCTGCACATGAACAAAAACACGCCGCAGTACTGGAAATAAGCGAACAGTGTCTGAAACCAACTACATGCTCGACAAAATTAATTATTTAAATATTCTATGTTCATATTTTCAAGGAAAGTAACTTGTTCTAAAAGACCTCAGCATAATATTTTTTAATGCAGTACTACATTACATCTTACTCTGTGAGTTTATTGGTTAATTGCAGATATCGGATCACTGCATGACTTGTGTAGACCCAGAGTGTGATGAATGGATTAGTGACAAAATCTGATTTTCTGCAGTTATTGGATCATTAGATTAATGGAAATGTACTCACTGACTACTAGAACATTAATGTGATATAACTTATAACTATTACTGTAATTATTTCTTGAAAAATGTCTGTTTACCTATTTCTCTTCCCATAGACATCACCTGGGAATTTTCAGACAAATGGGTAAGCAACATTTCAATAGCTTTCAATAGCTGTGATAGCTCTAATAGCTTCAAACACTCTGAATGTTTTGTGTTCTCAGCCTTTATGCAGATAGTAGTACAGAATGCTCCCACTAGGTCAATAGGTGGCTAAAGCTGTTGTTTAATTAAGAAACCTCGTAATCGCCTATTATCTGTGAGTGGGCAGTTGTCAAAGCATTTCACTGCTAGATGTGCCTTGTATGACTATGTATGTGACAAATAAACTTTGATTCGATTTGATTGGTCAGTACTCTTCCTATATGTAGAGGCATTCCAAGGATAACGCTGCCAGTGGCTGTCACATCCCCAGGTAGTGAGAATTATGCATTGTTTCAGCCAAATAAATAGAACAGGCAGGAAAAGGTAATGGTAACAGCTTGTCATGCTCTTTGCTGTCTTTTCATTTTCTCACAGTCACTCCTCGTTCCAGAAGTGTGAGGTAAATAATTTACTAAAACCAAACTATGTTTTATTCAAAAACTATGATGAGCAGTGTTATTCCAGACTGTTGTCATGGCATATCACATTCATTCAGCAGCCACCCAGGGTCTGGTGATACAGTGGAGAGGTATCGGCACGCAAGACCCATCATGGCAGTGAGTTTTTAACGCAGCTTTTTGAGAACAATGCCGATTAATAAAGAGATACTCTGGCTAAAATGAATATATACAGAAGTACAGCAACACATTTAAAAACAAAAACCCTAACATGCTTACTGCACATATAATTAAACAGCCAAGCTGTTTATTACCGCAATCAGAAGCCAAGAATTAAATGTGGTCTAGTTAAGTTTTGTGCTTTTTCCTGGTTTTTGTTACGTGTATTTTTCAAAGCATTACACCCAGGATATGGCTACAAAAAAGAAGCCAACTTTGTCTTTACTCAAGCAACTAATTAGTGTTTGTGACTGGTAAGTCTTTATTTAATAGCCTCTACATTAATAGCTATGTCACAATCAGGATTTTTTTTTATCACAGTATGAAGGGATTGTCAACGGTTGTGTCATGTGTTTGCTTAATGGATACCCAATACTGTAGTTAGTATCGGACATGTAGTAATAAACAGAAACACAAAAAGGATACCCTGTCTGTATCTCTTTTTAACAAGTTTAGTATCTTAGAAACAACTTTAATATTTTGCTCTGTGTTACCTGAGACTTTAATTTATGTTTTAATCAACTGTGTCATTTCTTCCTCTGTGTTTATTTTCATGCATCTTTGTTTGACAGACTCCACCAGATTCAGGCACCCCTGTATCCTTACTCAATTCAATGCACGAGCATGGATTCAGTGAGTACTGTTTACTTCTGAAAGGCAGCAGCTTACCTACAATGACATTTTGACAAGTAGTTTCATATTTCACGTTTTACTGCAGTGATCTTTAATCTTTATTTAATTAATTTGGATTCCAAACATAAGAGGTTTGTCTCATGCATTTGAAATCTACCACAATTTTTGCTCACACTGATGACCTAGTAAAGACTAAAATCTAAATCCAATTCAATTATTTGCAACATCTCTTTTGATTTTCATAGAATTTGCCAGCTAACTCTTGGTGAAGCAGTTTTGTTTGCCGAAATGTCAGACATCCGTTTTATTAAATGGACATATTGTGTTTGTAAGAATGTACTTCTCTCATTTTTAGGGACACCCAGCTCTGCTCACACACCCTTGAGGTAAATTCAGTATTGTTGAACAAAATATATAAACCTTCAAATTAAAGTTTGATACAAACCTTAAGAGCATTCCTTGCCTTTCCTTGTCCACTGCTTTAGATCGGATCACATAACCCCAACCAATTTCCAGTTCCAGCTTTTTCCAAGGCAGACACTTCAGTCACCACAGTCATGGAATGTGTAAATGGTCAGGTATCTAAATAAGATATGTGATAATTAACCTTGGTCTCATAATTAACACCTGTGTCAGTTTGTTTCTCAAACACAATTTTTATCCTATACTGTAACTGTAAATAAAATGTGTTTGTGCTTACATATCAATTTATGTTCACAATGTACAATGCAGACAAAAAACAAAAGCAACTAAAGTTACCTGCCTAATGTAAATCAACAAGAAATATAATACGAATGGCAAGGTTTGTAAGCCAATTATCACGGACATGTAAGAAATTGTTTTACTGACATGTTTATAAGCAAATGACAGCTGTAGTTTCAGCCTTATAAAACTTAACAAATAAAACTGTGTTTAATTTGTTCCATAAAGACTGTTTACCCAGGTTAAGTTGCACAAAAAAACATGAGGAACCAAGCACTTTTTTATAGAAGGAAGATAAAATCCATGGCACTGCACTATAAAGCCAACATCATCACACACATACGAGCTTGTTAAAACATCCCACTCTATAACTATGGTCTATGGTCAATAAATGCCCCCTATAACAGCCTCCACTCCTCTTGGGAGGCATTCCACAAGATTCTGGAGTGTGTCTGAGGGAATTTGTGCCCATTCAGTCAAAAGAGCATTTGTGAGAGCTGGCTCACAATTCACATTTGAGTTAATGACAAATGTGTTCAGGGCTATATGCATATACCATGTAAAAAAGCTTAGCAATCCTAAATTTGATTATAAATTATTATCAAATGCATACTAAAATAAAAAATAAATAAATAAACTGTGACTTGACAGGCTAAAAATGTGTGACAAAATGATATTTGATTACATTTTTTCAAAAGCTCATGCTGTCAGTGAGCTAGTGATGCCAGCCTATAATAAAACTGCTTAAATACATGAGCTGCCTTTTAAGAGGTCCTGAAATTTGTTAATATAAATGCCACATTTTATTTCTTAACACAATGCACTTGTATGTTTGCATAAACTAAACAATATGGCAACAAGGAAACACTCATAAATGCATTTAGAAATGCAGTGATGGGAAATTATCAAAAACATTTTGACTGTAAAATAAACCTTATGTATGAGAGACAATGTACAAGCTTCAACAAACAAAATATTTTTATTTTATGAAGCACTCAATCCAGTGGTTTCCATTTGAGCCAGTATGTTAATGTAATCAGAGACAAAAATTGTCTGCTTTATATTACTAAACAGCCTTGGACAGCTTATTACAAAAAAACAGTAATTAGGTAATATTACCAAAAATAACATCTAAATGACACTTTACATGTAAAGGGGACTTGCAAAAATTCAGTCGTTGAGATATAAACAAAGTTATTAAAAGTAACAACAGAACAACTTTTTTTTGCTTTTACTATTTAAAGCAGCCAGTGACCCTACATGTGTTTTTTATATTGATGCTGTCTGGACAAAACCTCTTCATTTTTGTTGTTTTTATTATTTTTTTCTTTATATGACAAAAAAACAGTTGTTGTATTGTCTTAAAATTTCATGATAAATGGTCCAGTAGGGTTCCAAAGGGTTCAAAGAGCAAAGCTATGATTTTGAAGAGGTTTCGTTCCAAAAGCAACAATGTCATGTTGATGACGGCAAAATTGTGATAACTCTGAACACACACATTGTGTGTGTACTATTTTGCCTTACAGGGTCTGGCATATAAAACAAACCAAAATAAAATAAAATAATAAAAAGCATTATTTATAACCATTAAACTCTTCAGACGACTAGCTCGGATCACCAATTCTGATGCATCAGTTAAGCTTCTGGAAATTTCTCTAAATCAAACTAAATGACTTCCTTTATATCTTAACAATTTAATTTTGCAGAAATGTTGCAAACTAATGAAATATCATTTTAATATTTATTATACAAGATCTATTTTTGGATGAAGGGAAAGACGTGTATTCTAAGGCACATTCTAGGATATTATGGCTTACAACACAAAAATGCTGAATAACTTTAAATACTGTGCTAAAAAAGGTGCTACATGTAAGATTTTGAAATTTAATTTTAATGAATCATGCAAAATGCAAGTAAACACTGTATTTGTATTTCCCAAAGTTTCAGCTTTTCAAAAGTTCAGTCCAAGTCAGAACACAACAAATGTAGTGATTACAAAAGAGTGCACAAACCAGGTTAAAAATTGAAACTACACCACATTAAACTGTTATCTTCAACAACAACAGCTGACTTTAATCTTGCATGTAGCTCCTTTGACACTGTTGTTAACTTTGGTAGAGATCTGTTGGCTGCCGTGTGGTTCCTGTTCAGTTTCTGGTCGTACTTCCAGTGTTTGACGTTGGCATAACGTGCCTCGCATTTATACACAATAAATACACTGAAGCTTTATACAAAAATAACTGTGTCAAAGTAGGTGAATTATTTTACACAGACACTTTTGAAAGGAAGCACTGTAACGTTATAAGCTCCCGTATCAAAATTCAAGTGCGTAGTGGGAGAGATGAGTGGATATTACTTTTAGTCGGATTTACGTTGTGAATGAATGGGCAGTCGCAGTGTTAAATAAGTCATCTAGCAGTTTCACACAAAATTGCTTTCAGTGTTCTCTACAAAATCAAAATTTACCAAATACTACTGTACCTATAACAGGAAGAATAGTTTGCATATATTTCTAATATAAGTTAATGCTGAAGCGAGTTAAAGGGCAAACAAAACTACAACAAAATACAAAAGAGTGATCAAAGTAATATTTAGAGACAGAATGAATTAGAGATAAAAATGGAAAAAGCTGAAGAAAAGCAAGAAAGGAAAAAGGGGAAGAAGAGGAAATGTAATTTTAACCATCCACTAGACAAGTACTGCCTAGGATAGACAGCAGGTACAGACTAAAATCAAACAACCAGCATCATTCCTTGCATTTTAGTCATCAGTACCACTGTGAGTTTCACTGTCCTTGGATGCAAACCAGTCTCGGACCTGCTGATAGCTCATCTTTGACTTTCTACAGAGGGCGTCCAGGTCTTTTTCCTGTAATGCACCCGTCTGCCGATGATACAACTCCAAAGGGTGCATATCTAAAGAGTCTGATGTCGACTTTGGTACTTTTGAGGAAATGTTCGACTGAGATTTACGTTTGCGGCTCCCTTCACTTTTAGGGGTTCCACTGGTGCTGCCGGCATCCCCTCCACCACTGGCACTTTGTTGTAACGCTATCTCGGCAAGTATATGGTCACGGACAACTCCACGCACCCAACGTAACTGGCCGTTTTTTACAGCATAGCGAGTGTCCCCGAACCACTGAATAATATCAGCTCGGGGCAAGGCTGTTTGTTCTACCAGTTGTGTATACTCCTCACTCTTTGGCCAAGGGGAACGCAAAAAGTAATCCTTTAGTATATCCAGTTGCTCCTTGCTTTTTCTCACACGTCCAGCACCTTTTGCAACATTTGAAGACTTCTTTGAAGACGACTGAGGGGTGATGCAGACTGAGGACACAGACGTCTCTGACAGTGCCTCGGTCTCGTGGGTTTCACTTTCATGTTCACTTCCCATGTCTTCATCAAGATCATCATCTTTTGCTAACACTGTTTCATTTTGTTCTGGCTCTCCTTCTCCAAACGCCTCAAGTGTGTTAGATAAGAAGATCTGAAAAAAATGTGAATTACGTGAGAGACTTTTCCGTGACTTTTTACTATGACTGCCTCCTTTTGGGGTAACACTGCTTTGCTGCTTGCCAGTAACCAGAGACAGAGGCTGGAGCTGTGGTGATTCACATTGTTGCTCTCCTTGGGACACTGCAGACGTTAGGCCCGGCATCCCTCGTCCATTTCGTAACTGGTACCGACTGTCACTGAACCATTTCCTTATCTCGTTGCGACTCAGACTTGTCTCTTCTTGCAGGCGCCGAAGCTCTGTCTCATCAGGCCAGTTCTCTTGCAGGAAGCTTTTGCGTAAAGCTGCGAGCTGGGCTTTGGATTTTTTGTATCGTCCCTGCTTTTGTTGCGATCCAAGAGAAGACTCATGGGAGCTAGGTGATGCAGCAGTTGGCGTTGTGGTAGGGGGCGTTGCAGTAGGGGGCGTTGCAGCAGGAGGCGTTGCAGCAGGAGGTGTTGCAGCAGGAGGTGTTGCAGCAGGGTTGTCCGCATCATGGCTGTTTAAAGAGTCCTGCTGAGGAGAATGAGGTGTAGTGGAAGGAGAGACCTTAACCAATTCTGGGGGCTCCATTTTTTGTCTCTTGGATGACGAATAATCCACAGAATCCTCTGCATTGTCATTTTGCTCTGTGTCTACCGGGTCATCACATCCAGACTTTTTTCTCTTCTTACCTTTGTCTTGTACAGATTCATTTATACGTTCTGGTCCTGCCAGCTTGCAGCGTGTCTCTTCAATGTCTTCAGAGGCCCAACTGATTCCATACTTTATACGCTGCACCATGAACCAGACTTTGACTTTATCCAGCGGAAGTCCACAGACAAGAGCTAGAGTGCTCACTTCTTGGGCTGTTGGGTAAGGAAAAACATTGAAGGCCTGTACCAGCTCAGGGATTGCGTCCAGCTCTTTTGTCTGGTCCGACTGGGTCCACACAAGCTTTAGCCCCTCTGATACCAAAGGAAGACATATCACCGAGTTACTGTTGGTACTGAAGCTCGCTGAACCGCTTCCATTTGTGGTGCCGTTGGTTATTTTCGTCTTTTGATCCGAGGGGCTCATGTGTGCCTTTCCATTTGTGTTGAGATGGCTTGAGGTCTTGAGCTGGGAAGGACTGCCAAACTTTTGTCCTTTCTTTACCAGTGACCCTCCAGCAGAGGTAACCCTAACGTGGCCACTGTGCATTTCCATCAGTGATGCAGAGGGATGATTACTAAAAAGAAGGAAGAAGAAAAATGAGTTAGGTTTCTTTACCTGACTTTAAAATTCAGAAGTAGTACATTTTACTGTGTTAAAACGCTTAGATGGTGTCAAAAAGAAACCCCAATAAATTTAAAGGCATCCCATCCTCTTCTAGGTTGCACTAGTATAGTGGAATTATTTACAGATAAAAAAAAATTATATTTACAGTATTTAAATATGGGTACCTGGATCAACTAGAGAAAAGACCTGTGAGATGCCAACAAACAATAAGCCAATATTAATTCCCCTCAGATCTAGGGAGCCAGCTGATTGTGTCGACTCTGAAGTCCTCCCTCACAGTTGCCGTCCATCTCACAAGTCATATGAATTCTGATTTGACTGTTCAGACTGAATCACATTGCTGCATATCGGATGTGTGTTGGATTTCGGTACCATATAAGAAAGAACGCTAATTTGGAACTGACAAGATCATATTCAGTGCGTTTTTGCTGTTCACACAGATAACGCATCTGTGTCCCTTATATAGAAAAAGATGTGGGCCACTTTTATCTGCTTTGTGAACAGAGGCCCCTGAAATGTATTTCTCCTTATTTCCCAGTATAACTATACTGGTGAATACTATTAAATGCTGGGAACTGATACTGGCCTTATTCATACTGGTCAGGCTCCACACTTAGCATCAACAGAGCTAATTAATTCTGTTTTTCAACACTAACCCCATGATGTTCCCATCATCACTAGTGAAACTAGAGGATCTGAGTACAGCAGTGTTGTGCAAGAACTAAACAGTGATCTGAAACAGTTGAAATTAGAGATATTCGATGTCCGCATGTCACAGAAAGCATACACACTGCAGTCTTCTCAGGCCATTGGGACATTGTGACAACTGCCAGGAGATTTAAATGGGAGATTTAAATCAGACAAATTAAAGTACTCACAAATACCTGCCACATCAGCCTTACTGCAACTACTGGAACTTAAAAGCAACTCAGGACCCATTGCGTACCAGAAGCCAGACAGCTATTAACCCCCACTACTCTGATGCACCCAGATCCCAAATATTGGATCATTAACAGCATTTTCCATGAAAAACAGTATATGCCAGAAGTGTAGCAGTGATACCGCTTTAAATATCACTACACTGTTTTAAAAAATTATGTAAAATGTTCAATACTGTATTGAAATTGCTATACTATTTAAATTTATTTCTCCTTGCAGCCCCTGCCTGGGGTTAAACCCCAGTGATCTGAACTGTAGTAGAAGCCAACAGCAGAGTAACAATCAAA
Organism: Megaleporinus macrocephalus; assembly: GCA_021613375.1. Taxonomy (NCBI): domain Eukaryota; kingdom Metazoa; phylum Chordata; class Actinopteri; order Characiformes; family Anostomidae; genus Megaleporinus; species Megaleporinus macrocephalus. The sequence goes on from CM038708.1 coordinate 40,860,764, forward strand.
AAGTGCAAGTGAACAGTATAGTTACACTTTCAGCTGTGTTGCATTCTAAAACAAACTACTAACTACTGTAAAAACTGAAAAACAAAAAGATTGGAAAATAAAAGAATATGAAGTAACATTAAATCTTAACGCTGCTGTAAAATATACAATATTTTGCACGCCCATTAAACAAATTCCTTGTGCTGTTAGAGGAATAATCTTTGACTTTGATGCTACTTGCATAAACCACCAAGTGTACTGATAAAGTAATAACACAGTTTGTGTTAAACTGACCAGCCTTAACTTATTTTCTCATCTGGAATTAGACTGGCCAACAGGTTAAAAATGCTTAATGAACATTCGCCTTTTCTTTTGATCTTTACTTAATAACAGTAACAGTACTCTACTCTAAAGAAACTACATTTCTTGGTGGATATCTTATATGCTGATTATTATTAATAGTATCTTTATTAAGTTTTCTCTGATCTACAATGATTAGAATGTTACCTTACTAGCCTTTTGCCATGCAGGATCTATGCTTACTATTAACAAAGCCACAAATGTGGAATTCATTAAGCCATTTAAATGACACAGGATCAAACATTTGAGTTGGGAAAAGAGGGTAGACACTGATATCTGATCTTTCAGATGTACATGTTTTTTACATCTTGAACTTACAAAACTGCATTCTGTAACACAGTACAGTGGCCGTGCTGCACTGTGCAGAGTCCAAAATTAAGAACCTGTTCTTTTTAAAGGAGCTCCACACCGATGCGCCCCAGTGCTCCATGACGAGTTGAACTGAGAATACTCAAAACTTGCATCATCTGTGGAGAGTCTAATGGATGTCACATTGACACAGTGAAGTTTTGAATATGGGCCTCTAAACTCTCTGTGTTTTGTAGCCCTGGGAGGGCTATGTGGGGAAAGAATAATCACGACAGGGTTTGGTGGTGTAATTTGGCTCAAAATGTTTGAGCAGCTGTTAAAACCCAGCTTCCTCCATGACAGCAGATGATCATCCAGAGCAACTTCAAGATTGCCGTGATAGTGTAGCTTTTGGGGCTGTTAATGTTTGTGATTTCTGATGGAGCTGATCAAACGGTTAAGTAGCTGCATGTTTTGTTTGTGTGTGCAGGTCTGCGGGAGACATTTCAGCTGCACTGTTAAAACGTTCCAATATACAATAAACAAGTCATCAAAAATTACTTTGAAATCAGTCCAAGGCAGAGGGCTTCTAAAAATCATTTATGGGCAGATCCCTATGTAATATGGATGTACAGCTACATGTATATCATGCTTACAGAAGAGATAAACATGATGACTAGGTGAAATAACACTGTGGCTCACGTTTACTGTTTATAATCCTAACTAGAAATGGTTTCCTATGATAGAGAAGATCATCCCAATAGAGACTACCTGTTTCCAACATTATATCAGTATGCTGACATTGTTGATTGATTAAATTATTTTATGTTGTATTGTAATGCATGTAACTTGATCTAACTGTTCAATGTAACTTTTGTAGTTTCCCCAAAATAAAATGTATGTTTTCAAACATTTTTTTACCAATTTTTTAAACAGGTGTAGTTCGTGTTGTGGGTCCGGCAACAAGATACAAAGTACACAGGAAAATATGTTATTAACCGATCCACTTACGAAATAACTGAAATAACTGAAGGCTCAAGTATATGAAGGTCAATCCTGAAAATTGCCATCCCTTTGCAAGTGCCTGAAACTGCTGTGGCAGAGACTGTCAAATGGCTTGAAGAAGTGAAAACTAATGGGGAGTCAGGCAGGTCAAAGATGACCATAGATTCTAAGAACAAGTCTGAACATAAGACTGCAAAAGCAATTAACTCCTCTTGAAATACAGCCGCAGATAACGGCGGTGCAGTGGGGTATCTTTGTTGGAAATGGAGTGCGTGAACTTTACCAAGTGCATCTTAGCCTCAACCGCAGAAACTCAGAAAACTCAGGGCACTTCAAAAGTAAATTGTTCCTCCAGGATCACGGCTAGTTGGGAAGCCCATTGTTTTGCAATCTAAGCACCTGAATCATACCGCTGGGTTGTGTATGAACTACCTGGCAAAGGTTGTAAGCAAACTCAAACCAAAACCTGGAAAGTCCAGTCTTTACACATCCATGAGACAGAACCCCTGTGGGCTGAGTCACCAAAAAGTCTGCTAGCAAAGGTTGTTGAAGATTTAGAGACAATTTTCTTGAACACGTTTTCCTTACGTTTTGTAAATTGTTTCAACCTTCTATGGTAATTCACTGATTTGAGAATTTGTAGAGAAACTTACCAATGTCAACATTGGAAACAACGTCAACATAGTCCCCAACAGTGATAATGGGAACCAGATGTCGGATTTATTTATGCCTCTAAAAACTACCTCACAAAAAACTAAAACATTAAATAAATATGAATATCGCTGCTGTCTAAAGAAAACCAAGTATCTACATTGTTAGGTTTATACATAATTTGAGCTCTATTCTTTATATTATGTCAAAATTTGATGACTGGACCAATAAAAATATTCCAAAACTGATTTTAACAACACACATTTTTATTAACTCACACTGAAAGTAAGGAAGGTGTTTTTGGTCTCGTCTGTAAAGTTATCATTTTGGAGATTCTTCCTTGGACAGCGACGATATGTTACATGTTGTCTGAGACACTGTTTACGGTAGTTGTGCCATAACGTTTTGGCTTAAAATGCTGCACTACATGAGAGGTACAAAATAGGGTATCGCCACTGATTTCCCGGATTTATTAGATCCCGATTCATAAGTTCCCAATTCAATTAAATTTCCGATTCGATTTAATTCAATATCGATTCATTTAGGTATATTTCAGTTACAATAATATGTTTTGTTTGAATATGAAAAGAGATTTTCAGAGAACTAATGTGGTAAATATACAAGGAACACTCAACCTACCATTACTAAAAACATTAGTGTTTATATGTTTATATTCACTGTATTTCGCCACACCCACTTTCAAGTGTGTTTCTTCCGCCTTTGTGTTAAAACTTCCGCTCAGCTGACCAAAATAAATACAGTTACATGGGAGGAGACCAAAGAAGCTATAAGAATTTCGAATGGGACAACAATTTCTTATCCAAGGTTAATATGCTAATTTTAAATACCAATCTCAGGTTTATACGAATCGATATCTGATTATTCAAATGAAGATCGATTTGAATCGAAAAATCGATTTTTTTTAAACACCCCTACAAAACAGTATGCAAACTATTTCTTGTTCAGCTTTTCCACTACTTTACCATCATCAGCATGACTCATAAAACCCCAGAAGACACAAATGTGTAGTTTGGGTAGTAAATAAAGTGACTATATTTGTGTTGAAGACATGGTGACCTCCTGTTTCCCATCACCATCACTGTAAAGACCAGTTTAAACCAAATCACTCTAAACAACTATGCTTACATCTCAAACATGGAATTATGTAGAAATTACAACTGAATTGAATACTTTCAAGACAATGCTAGGTGAAACATGGACAAGTTCAGTGTTCTCACACTTAAGAAAGGAAAACTTATGGTCAAGAAATGACACTGTTGAAGGGAAAAACCACCAATTTTCCCAAAAGAAATCTTCCTAATTAAACAGTTACGATGCAAAGTCATTCAGTGTGGCTTGACGTGAAGCGCTCAATTCTAGAAAAACTTGTTCACAGTGGTGGTGAATGGAACCAGACGTCCAGCTTCATTGCAGAAAGTTTTTACAAGAAATAATTATAAATATGCTCTCAGAGATGCTGTTCTGTGATAGTTTTGTGACTGTTTTGGTCTTGAGATGCATCCACAGTGGAGGGACACATGAGGTTCATGTAGGTTCCCTGGTGGTTTTGATAGTAAATATAAAAACCTATATTTGTGAGCCCTGGTTCCAATCACCTCCACAGAAATCAGAACTATTTTTTACACCAAACCACTGCTTACATCTCAGAGACTAAAAAACTCAATGTTGTGTTGAAGAAACTCGATTAAATTCCTCTTCAAGCCCAGTTTCTGTGTAAAACTAAGGCAGGCTAATGGTGTGCTCTCCTAGAAAGCCCAAGGCTAAAGTCGTCGAGCAGGCTGCAGTGGTCAGGAGCTTCACATTCGCTAGCCGAGGCTAGCTAGCTGGAGATTAAGTGGGGGGGGGCTGTATTTCACGCCTAACCAAGCTCAAGAACTTCCAACGCAGTTACTGTTGCAGTACATCATATAAACTTCAACACAGAAGAGCAGGTGTAGCGTCTTAGGGGTTCTAGTGTTCCGGCTCAAACTGGCCATTGTCCAACAAAAATGTCCACAACAATGCCTTCCCCACCACCCCCAACCCCTCCTTCTCCTCCTCACAGCCAAAGCTGAAGTTGTTTTCTTAATCGCACGCTTCTTGTTCGAATTCCCCGGTCCACCTTAAATGGCGCAGTAGTTCCATTCTGGCGCCTCGGGCGCCAGAATGGAACTACTGCGCCATTTAAGGTGGACCGGGGAATTCGAACTTCAACCTGGTTCCTCGCAGCTTAACATGCCCTTTTGTGGCGCATTAAGTACTCGGACACCACGTTCTCGCCCTCTTCGCTGGACAAAGGCTCCAGAAAGGCCACAACAACAAACTTAACCTGCCCAAAACCAGCGAAAGCCACACCAAAGCAGGACTTTCGACACGCTTTGCCCCCGAATCGTTCACAACAGCGTTCCCTTTAAGCGCCCCCAACAAATGTGCTGCTGCTACTGCTGCTGTAGTAGTAGTAGAGTCTTCCAATCGAACAGAACGAAACCAGATCGCTCCGAAACTTCACCCCAGCGTGGACTCGTGATATTCGGCTTTACCCACCACTTTTAATCCTCGGCACACTAAAGTCTTCACCCCGATCCGAGAGAAGCTTTTGTTCCAGAAATCCCCAAAGTGTTTTTCCTCTGTCCGGCCAAATCGAGGCTAGGCGGAGGATCAGGACAGGAAACAGACCAATCCTCCAATCCTCCTATCTCCTCCTGCGGTGACGGTGCCGAGGGTGTGCCAGCCCAGTCTGGACAAGCAGGGGATTGGATTGGAAGAGGAGGGCAGCTGGCTTCATTAGGGGGATTCCTTATAAAACCGACTCCTTGTCCAGAAGGCCACTCGTCACCATATGGGTTGGGAATTTGGTCACATTTATTAGATCATTTTATTTCTTGGCTTGTGCTGCCCTTTTAGGAGGACTTTAATATATATAGAAATGTACAAATCTATCTAAAGTTTGGAGTCAAAGTTATTAATAAGATATAATGTAATATTAGTATAAAATGCAATATAATGCTGACTCAGATAAACGTGCTGTGGAGCTTGTGCATGTTGAAACGATCAGGCCATTCAACTCTGTTGCAGGTTCTTCATTAGATTCTTAAGTTCAGACAATGGTTCTATATACAACCATAGACAATCAGAGAACTATTTGCATGCGTAAATGGTTCTCCAGATTGATGGTGAATGTGTTGTATGTGGTTCTACATGCAGCACTGGGTGAAAAGTATTTGCCCCTCACCTGATTTCTTCTATTTTTGCGAACTTGTCATGTTAAAATGTTTAAGATCACTCAACTAATTTGATAAACCCAAGTAATCACAAAATGCAGCTTATAAATGATCATTCCATTTATTAAAGATAAATACTTATTCAAAACTTTAATCATACGTGTGAAAAAGTAAAACCTGAAAGTTTATGTGGAGGATTTGGAGGGTTTTCTACTATGAAGTTCGCTTATTAGGTTTTGTCACAGCATCTCAATGAGTTTCTAGTCAGGACTTTGACTTGGACACTCGAAAACCTTTATTTTGTTCCTCTTAAGCTGTTCAGAGGTGGACTTGCTAATGTGCCTTGGATTGTTGTCCTGCTGCATAAGCCAACTAGGCTTGAGCATTGGATCTCATGAAACAGGGCTGGCAGAAAAGGGTAAGTCTCTTTTTTAAATATAAAGGCATTGTAAAGGCCTTTTCTCGCCCTTCCTCATTACTTCATACTTATCACCTACCATTATTTTGCAATTGACACCATATTGTAGCTTCAGGAAGCACAATTGTTTACAAAGCCTCCATTAAGAATACATTGTCTCCCCAAAGACTTTTATTCTTTTGTAAAACTTCCCTTAATTTCAAACTGAGAGATCACATATTTAAAAAACAAAACAAAACAGATAAAACACAGCCAGCCATAGGCCTTTCCTGTGCTCCAATCCAAATTATAGTTGTCAGCCTTTTTGTTGATTATGCCATTTTTCTTGTTTCATTATGAGGCATTTATATAAGTAGGCTGGGTTCCCTCTACATATAGGCACCATTCATGATACATTTGATTAATTCGCTGTTTAAGCATTTGTCGCCTCAGAACATCACACCAAGACCCGCATGTTTCACTGTTGGTATCTTGTTCTTATGGTGGAGTTAGGGAGTGTTAGCATTAAGCTTCCAACTTTGACTCCTCCGTCCACAGAATATTATCCCAAAGTCCAAAATCTGGATGTTTTTGATAAATGCAAGATGAGCATTTGTGTTCTTTTGGTTTGCACCTAGCAGCTCCTACATGGATGCCATTTTTGCCCAGTGTCTTTCTTATTGGGGAGTCATGTACATTGACCTTAACTGAGGCATCGAGGCTGCTGTTTAGATGTTCGTCTGTGTTTCTTTCTGACCTCCTGGATGTGTAGTTGATGCGGTTCTTGGTGAAATTTTGATAGGCTGGCCACTCATGGGAATGTTCACTACTGTTCTAAGCTTTGTTCATTTGTAGATAACAGTTCTCACTATGGTTCATTGGAGTCCCAGAGGCTTTCAATGACTTTGTTTTGCATCTGAATGTGTCATCATGTGCTAGTTTTTAAGACCTTCTTGTTGCTTTGCATGGTTGATGTAGTAGCTAAAGGGTCTATTTCTTTTTTTACACGTAGGGCAGGTAGGACTGAGAAGTGTTGTTCTGAATGGGACCTTTTGTATGCGTAAATGGTTCTTTGATTGATGAAATGGTTCTTCACATTGATGGCGAATGTGTTCTTTATGACATAAAAAAGGGTTTTTCTATTGTACACTACATTGATTTATGAATATTTATGTCCCCAAATTTACATACAACAGCACAGAAGCAACAGCAGTGACAATCGCAGACTGTGTGGAGAAATCTACTGTTTCTTACTGTGAAGAAGATGTCACCACTTTTCAAAACCTTAACAAGAACCAAACTGTTGGTTTGGCAGATTTCTTTGAGAAGCTAAAATTGAGTCTCCTAAGAAGACTTGCTGTTGTCAATATGTTTTTAAAGCTTATATGTAATTTTCTGTTATATATGTAAGTTTCCTGTATTTTTTCCTGAAGCTGAAAAACCTTGTACTGGAAATCTCCAACTGATGCACATTCTTTTATTATCCTCCTGGGACGTTGGAGGTGCTGGAACCTATCTCAGCGCTTACTGGGTGAAAGGTAGTAAACATCCTACAGAGGTCGCTAGTACATCTTGGTACAAATACAGAAAGAAGGTAGGCCACAATGTTTTATATAATAAACAAAACATGTAAAAAAAGTAAATATGACTTCAATAAGTTGTGTATAGTATAAAGTGGGTTTCTGCTCTCACTGGACGAGGGAGTAGAGTAAGAATAAATAACCAACCAACTGACCAACTTTGGGCAGCCACGCTCTAAACAATTGACAGGACTGAACAAAGAGAAAGCAAGTCATACAAACACTTGTTTTAAGGTTAAGATATGGATTTTCCAAATAGTGAATACTCATTACTGGCATGTTTTCAGGAAACAGAATCTTGTATTTATGGTACTCAATTGATGTCACACAGTCGCACTGTCACCATGTTGATAGGCATTTTCAAGTTCACTCACCAGATGACAAAGACTTAATTGATCTAGCAAAGAATGTACAACACTTTCCTTCTAAAACACACAGTTTAAAACTTTTTTTTTAATGTGCATTAACTGATACATCCAAGTGTTTATTTTTAAGTGATGTATTTTATTTGCCTTGTTGTGATAGTGATAACAAATGAAAACTAAAGTTTAAATGGCTGACAATTCCAACTGTGTCCCAAACATAAAAAAAATACTGTGTTTCCTGAAAGTATCACTAAGCAACCATGAAAGTTAGTTTGGGAAATAGCATTTCAATACCAATTACAAATCACACTCACTAGTGTAGTAGGTAAAATACAGAAGTGTGTTCATCAGTGTAGTAGGTGAAGTTTAAAAGTGCACTCATTAGTATAATAGGTTAAGTACATAAGTGCACTTATTAGTGTAGTTGGTGAAGTAAAGAAGTGCACTTATTAGTGTAGTAGGTAAAGTAAAGAAGTGCACTCATTAGTATAATAAGTTAAGTATATAAGTCCACTTATTAGTGTAGTTGGTGAAGTAAAGAAGTGCACTTATTAGTGTAGTAGGTGAAGTAAAGAAGTGCACTCATTAGTATAATAAGTTAAGTATATAAGTGCACTTATTAGTGTAGTTGGTGAAGTAAAGAAGTGCACTTATTAGTGTAGTTGGTGAAGTAAAAAAGTGCACTTATTAGTGTAGTTGGTGAAGTAAAGAAGTGCACTTATTAGTATAATAGGTGAAGTAAAGAAGTGCACTTATTAGTGTAGTTGGTGAAGTAAAAAAAGTGCACTTATTAGTGTAGTTGGTGAAGTAAAGAAGTGCACTTATTAGTGTAGTAGGTGAAGTAAAGAAGTGCACTCATTAGTATAATAGGTGAAGTACAGAAGTGCACTCATTAGTGTAGCAAGTCAAGTACAGAAGTGCACTCATTAGTGTAGTAAGTGACAGAAGTGCATTTATTAGTGTAGCAAGTGACAGAAGTGCACTCATTAGTGTAGTAAGTTAAGTACAGAAGTGCACTCATTAGTGTAGTAAGTTAAGTACAGAAGTGCACTCATTAGTATAATAGGTGAAGTACAGAAGTGCACTCATTAGTGTAGCAAGTCAAGTACAGAAGTGCACTCATTAGTGTAGTAAGTGACAGAAGTGCATTTATTAGTGTAGCAAGTGACAGAAGTGCACTCATTAGTGTAGTAAGTTAAGTACAGAAGTGCACTCATTAGTGTAGTAAGTTAAGTACAGAAGTGCACTCATTAGTGTAGTAAGTTAAGTACAGAAGTGCACTCATTAGTGTAGTAGGTGAAGTATAGAGATGTACTCATAACTGTAGTAAGTGACAGAAGTACACTTAGTGTAGTAGGTGAAGTATAGAAGTGCACTCAGTTTAGTAGATATTTAGTAGTGGATATATATCTAACTTTTAAGTGATTTATTAATGTCTGCAACAGGAAAATAACAAAAAATGACAAAAACAAAATGTTATTGAAATGATTCAATAACATAGATCTTACAACATAGATCTTCCTCTCATATAGTGCAGTTTTGGTCTAACAGCCAGTATGAAAGTAAGTCTGTCAGAATTTGCTGCCGGCCAAGCTGAATACGAACCGTGGCACTCTGATAAATGATGGTGTTATTATGGAGAGCCAGGAAAAGTAAGGAGACTGAGTGAGGAGGAATTTCAGGGAGGTATAATCCAATACGTTGCGACCTTAAGGAGGAGGAGGAGAGAAAGACAGTTTTAGAATGGGGTATCTCACTAAACTCCATCTCTTCTACAAACAGAACACAAAATACATTTAGTTACCATCAACATCCTTTAATCCATAGCGCCTCGCGAGATCACATGTCAACAGCACTTTCCCAGTTAGAGACATCAGATTTTTGTCTGTTTGACCAGAGAAAGACAGATAGTCAGTCATGTAGTTTGTAAACAGGACATATTGCTAAGAAGCACAAAATGGGACAACGAAGTGAAATGAATTATTTTATGCTATATATTTATAAAATTTGTGCTCCAAATTAAAAGATAAGCAAAATATTAGCCTTTAGGCCAGTGATTCTGACTGTAAGTATTGATCTAAATGCTTTGGTTGCTTTCTTGCTGTGTTATTAACTTCTGCCTAGAGGGTTTGGAGACACTGCTTGGACAAAGTTCTGTAGAAGCCATACAGATCAGTAAAGCGTGATGTGCCCTTCTTAACAAGCCCTGGATCACATCATTAGCCTTCAGGAACAAGAAGATATGAACCCAGAATTCACAAGGTTTTTTTCTGTTGTCTGGTGTTCACTGAGGTGCCCATGTTGTTTGTGTTACAGCATGATCGGCTGTAGTCGACATCAAACTTAAAGCATCATCACCGAGCAATAAAATCAACAAGTTTACTAGCCTGTGCAACCACGGCTTTTATTTCTCTGGATATTAAGTTGGGTGTTTTCTTTACAGCTTTAACAGTGTTCTTATCATCATTTGCTCTTATGTATATTCAATACTGTTGTTTTGGAATTCCAGGGTGTTTTACAATAGTTCTGTCTGCTTCAATCTCAACAGTGTTTTCTTAAATGTTCCACACTGCCATGAAGTTTATTTAGTTTTATGGGTTTAGTACCTTTTACATTAAAACAAGACCCCTAATTCAAACTCCAGTGTCCACAATCAACCCTATACTTATTCATCGCTCTCTTGTGTGTTCACATCTGATAACATGGGACACATAAGCAATCAGAATGGTGCCTAGCTGAAATTTGTGGAGTAAACACAAAACAATGGCACAAGCAGCATGTTTTATGTTGTTTGAAAGGCATATTAATAAGCTTAAAGATCAGTGCATTAGTATCATGATCATCATGATTTGATCTGGAATACAATGTTTATTGAAAATAACCCCTTTTCATCTCGATGCCCCAATGTTATATGTATTCACACAACTATATTGTTTCTCCACTATATTTATTATAGGAGGAAATTAGTGTAAGTCCTGACATATGGACAATTACTGTAGATGCAATGAAACAGTGCTTTTAATGAAGTCCTACCTTTGGCCAGTTCAACAATGCATTTTCCACTCAGCTCTGTTGTCTCACCACTAATGTACACGTCCTTCAACTGCAAGATTAAGAAGAGATATAGACTGTATTAGGCAATGTAGCAAGACCCACAATGACTGGCACAGGAAAATGGTATCTGCGTTTACATCTATGAGAAAGACATCAGTAAACAGAGATGGAAATTGTAAAAAAGACAAACAGGGAAACAGCTGAGAATGTCAATGCAGGACACGACCAGCAAGAACCGTTCATCCACAACTACATAGAGAAGAGTGTTATAGTAGGTCTGCAGGGCCTTAACCCCTCTTTACAAAGACAAGTGTCATCAGTGGTGTAAAACCCATCAGCACTGATCTACAAAGAAGTGCTGTACAGCGTTAAGTCATCTTGAGACTGAGCCCTTAGAGCTAAGGGCCACTGCAAATCAATACTATATAATTACCTTTATGCTACGATGAAGGATTTGATCCTGGTGGGAATTTTCTGGAAGGAGCTTGATTTCTGCTCCTAGAGGTGCTCTTTTATTTACAACCAGCAAAACTTATGGGTCACCATAAGCCAACACTAGACACATCGTCAAGCTCAAAACACATACCTTTAACTAAAGAACAACGACATAAACAACAAAATTGACAACAGTAAATGTCCATTTCATGAAGAGGTGGAGCTCATAGTACAGCTTAGCCATGCCTCTAAAGCTCCATCTTAAAATGCACTGAGTTTGAGGAGGACACCACAATGTGATTTGGTCTTGGCAGTCACCAGATCACAACTTAACTCAACACCTATGAAAGATGTTTGGCCTCAGCGCTCTCCACCACCACCACCATCAAAAGACTTTTTGTAGAACCGTGTTCCATCAATCCAGTACAGTTCCAGAGACTTGTGGAACCTGTGAAGTTGTTTGGGTGGATTGTAGTGCCCAACATTTATGCTCATTCTAAATTTGCCACCCAGCTGTAGGTCTTAGAGTTAGACCAACATGCACAATATAAATAAATAGAAATACATTGGCTGTACTAAGTGAATAAAAACAAGTGCATGTCCTTGTTAGTCATGTTGTCGTTTCTTCTGAACTACTTGATCATAGCAAATATCAGGATTGTGATTACTATGGTGGTTATAGGTGAAGAGCCGAAAAGTGACTTCAGAAAAATGGTACGCCACTAAATAGTACACCACTAGAGGGCGCATGCACCCTCTAAAATACAGGGGTTAATGTACTGGCAACACCAACCGCTGTAAACAGACCAGTCCACTGCTCCTACAGTGCAGAGGATACACCGGGTTCCACAGAAAAGCCAGGATGTAGTCCTGTTACTGACATTGCTAATCCAAAAATAGAATTTAGGAAACAGGGTGGTTAAAAAATGGTTGGTTTATGAGGGGAACACAAGTGCACAGGTCTTTGGAGATTTTGGGGGATGCACAGTTGATTACCATATTTAATTTTATTTGGAGCCCAAGAGCTTTGGCCACTGTTTAGCATCTTAAAACATCATATTGTCTCACACTTGCTGGTCACCAGTGTGTAAGTGTTGTATTGTTCGAAAGCACAGGCTAAAAGACATGCTTTCAGAACACTCAACTTTGAAAGAAAAATACTTTGATTGTTGGTGTGATCGTTACATAGAAGTCTTTGAGCTTTTAATGCTTTTAATGATTTCCATATAGTTCAGTGGCTTACGTGTAAGCAGAGTCATTCAGAGTGGTTCAGTGTAAAATGGTACCAATGTTTTTACAGTGGTGTTGAGTGGAACCAGGAGTCACCCTATATACAACACAAATATAAGTTTATTAACTATCAAAACCATCACTGAACCTACACGTTTATATCCGTAATGTTGATAATGGTAAAATGATGTTAAATCAAAAATATACACTACTGGTCAAAAGTTGTAAAACACAGTTTTTAGTACACTATCAATCAAACGTTTTAGATACACTACCAGCCAAACGTTTTAGATCACTACCAGCCAAACGTTTTAGTACACTACCAGTCAAACGTTTTAGTACACTACCAGTCAAACATTTTAGATACACTACCAGTCAAACGTTTTAGATACACTACCAGACAAACGTTTTAGATACACTACCAGTCAAACGTTTTAGATCACTACCAGTCAAACGTTTTAGATACACTACAAGCCAAACGTTTTAGATACACTACAAGCCAAACGTTTTAGATACACTACAAGCCAAACGTTTTAGTACACTACCAGCCAAACGTTTTAGATACACTACCAGTCAAACGTTTTAGATACACTACAAGCCAAACGTTTTAGATACACTACAAGCCAAACGTTTTAGTACACTACCAGCCAAACGTTTTAGTACACTACCAGCCAAACGTTTTAGATACACTACCAGTCAAACGTTTTAGATCACCACCAGCCAAACGTTTTAGATACACTACAAGCCAAACGTTTTAGATACACTACAAGCCAAACGTTTTAGATACACTACAAGCCAAACGTTTTAGATACACTACAAGCCAAACGTTTTAGTACACTACCAGCCAAACGTTTTAGATACACTACCAGCCAAACGTTTTAGATACACTACCAGCCAAACGTTTTAGTACACTACCAGCCAAACGTTTTAGATACACTACAAGCCAAACGTTTTAGTACACTACCAGACAAACGTTTTAGATACACTACAAGCCAAACGTTTTAGATCACTACCAGTCAAACGTTTTAGATACACTACCAGTCAAACGTTTTAAAGTTATAAAACTTTTGACTGGTAGTGTTCTTAAACCTTTAAAGGTAGTGTTCTAAAACGATTGACCAGTGGTGTTCTAAACCTTATATATTTATCACTATGGTGGTAAATGCTGAGGATAGGTTTGTGGACAGGTGATTTCGGAAAAATAGTGTATTCGACCAAATATTTCTGCACACATTGAGTAAAAGTTTAGTAGTACAATAGTACCATGCTAGTGCAACAAATACTGTAATTAACTATGACATCTTGCTGCCAGTTCAAATTCCACATCAGCTTTTTACTAGACAGTAAGGACAGTGGCTGTGATGACAAGTGTAGCTGTATATAATTAGAATGACTTACCTTTTGGTCAAAGCCTGGAGGCTTTTCTTTCTCAATAATATGCTGGGAAACCAATTCGGTCTGCACGGCACCCGGCCAGAGACTTACAGAAGCCACTCCACTGCTCTTTAGCTCCACTGCAGTATCTGCTGCTAGTCTGTCACACTGGGAGAGATGATACAGACCATTAAGGACTCAATTAATTTGACTCAACGCCAGACTGTACAGTACTCATGCTTACTGAGTCACAGAGATGGTTTGAAAAACTAACAGAATAATGAAATGTGTTGAAATAGCCATGCCAAGTGACTCACCGCAGCTTTACCAACCCCGTAGGGCACGTTGAAGAGGTACCTTAAGCCCCCCATGGACGATATAGTTACTATCAGGCCCTTTCCTCGAGCTACCATCAAGCGGGCAGCGTACACACAGCAGAAGTAGTGTCCCCTGCAGAAGATGGAGAGACACAACTGACATGACTGACAGCATTTACATCTGAGTTAATTACAAATGGTGAGTTATTAATCAATAGAAGTCAACAGTCATCCAAATCTTGTCCACAAAATTTCACAACTCACTCATAACACCGCCAGGCCTTCTTTAAGGTCACTCATACTTGTTGTCAAAGTGATTTAAAACACAGCACAACCTTAAAAATGAACATTGTTATTTTCACCAGTAAGAACTCCAGATATCATTAGAACAGATGTAAACATACATACAGTAGAAAGTAACATGAATATCTTAAAAAGAAGTAGATCATATCTTGAGCTCCAGTTTGAAGAACAAAGTGTAGTTCCAGATTTCTCCTGGACGCCCCAGACATTGTATGAATGTATTCAGTTCCTTCAGCAGCAATCTTGATTTAGCTTAATGAAGTACTGAGCAGTCAAAGCAGGTATTAGATGAGAACTGTATATAATACTGGGTTGTTTCCACAAGGAGAAGCTTGGAAAGGTTTTTTTTTTACCATCTGACATATATAAAAACGCTACTTTCTGTATTAATACTGTTCAAATATGTAATAGTAATATTTCACTATTAAGCAAATAAAAGCTTTGTAAATATAATGTGCCCAAGTTCCTAGAACTTTTCCACAGTACCCTAGTTTTGTTTGTTATTGTTATTATTATCGGTCCAGTAAGTAAATAAAGAACTGCAATGCAGAAAGAAGTTTTAAGGATGTATTTGCAGAAAAGCTCTTAGTGACTAATGACTTCTAGTGTTTGTTAGCAATGTTAGACTTGTTGCTTCAGCATTAAACTAAAGAAGCCAAATTTAGAGACCAATGTCTCAGCTGATTGACTAAATCTGGGGTCACTGGAAGATTGTGTACATATAAAGATTGTGTACAATCCCCCAGCAGAAACTACATTACTACCACTAAAACTACCAACACTGATACAGAGTTCATAAGTTTGCTACCTGAGGCCAGTATTGTTGGTGTCATCCCAGACAGTTGGCTCTATCTCCCAGAATTTATTCTCCATGTTGTCAAAGATTGCCTATAAAAACATTCAAATATAGAATGAACGACTAAAGCTGGCTCTTCTGTATCACATAGGTTTGCTGTATAACTGACCTGTACTCCGGAAAATGCATTGTTCACCAGGATGTCCAGTCTTCCGTCTTGCTCACGCTCAATTCTTTTAAACAGCTCCTTTACGTCATCGGCATTTGATGAGTCGCAGATCACCGGCAGACATTGCCCACCTCTCTCGTTCACCTGTGGTCATAATGCATATGTGGTGGCTGCTTTTGTTATAAATATGAGAATAACACAACTTCTAAGTGTGAATGCTACCATGTATCAAACTCTACCCAAAACATCTTGTTGCATCATCCTTTATATATTTTTTCCCTCTTTTTCTCTCAGCTGCCATTATCCACCGTACAACCACTTTCAGTTCATTCTTCACACAGGGCCAGAGCAGTAGTGTAAAGGGGCTGTTTTACTGGAAGTGCTGAACTAAAAAAAAACCAACACTCAACAGGTCGCTGGTGCTATCCTTTATATAGAAGTCTTTGAGTTTTGTAAGGTTTTAATTATTTCTGTATAATTTGGCGGTTTACATGTAAACGGCATCATTCAACGTGGTTTGGTGTGAAATGGTTAAAAGAAATTTGTTGTGGTTTTGATGGGAACCAAGGGTCTCCATATATATATGCATAACACAGACACACACTATATAAATTTAATTGATATATATATATATATATATAGAACAGACACTGATATATTTGGAATGAAGATGTTTGTTTGAGGTGGTTAGAGTTGTTTGAGGTGTAGAGTTTAGCAGTACAACCTGATAAACTGGCCACCCCATCGCCATTACTGAAGTGATAAGTGCATCTTTCAGTTAATCTGTGGCATGCATGTTGAGTTTTGTTTGTTGGAGACATGGCTCTCAACAGTCACTGAAATGTTTAGTCCAGACCCAAGCACTACTGAGATCAGCCTGGAGAACATAGTTTCCTACAAAACCTGTACCCCAGTCAAAAAAACACATACATTCTGCCCATGCAAAACTACAAACATCCACATCAGTGATGAGCTTACCTCTTCAGGTTCCTGTAAGACTCTCAAATGAGTTAGCATCACAACACTTTATAAACACTCACGGTCATAGTCCGATTCAGTCTACGTCTCTGCAATGAGTCACGGCTGATAACATTAAAAAACATTCCCAGATCTTACACAGTAGGTGAAAGGAACATGATTTGTTTGTTTCTCTTAAAGCATGTACTCTGTAATAACATCATAACTTCACGCATACACAAATGGAATGAAGATGTTTGTTTGAGGTGGTTTTTCTGGTTTCTTTCACCACCCGTTCTGACTTAGCTTGTCTAGCAGAGACAGCAATGTCAACCACCCTAGTCAACAGTGTTATATTCGTCAAATTCCAGTAACAGTCAAACCAAGTTAAGAGCAGGAAGATCAGAGAAATCCTGGAATTTCTTAAACTTTCCCCTTTATACCGTCAATAACAGTCCATTGAGGTGTTCTAGAACAAAAACGTTAAAGATGTTCTGAATCTTTCTAGAAAAAAGCTGGGTTACATTTTTCTTATTTAGTAGATATTAGCTAGTGATGGCACAGTAACAATAGTGTTTCTCAAACTGCACAACTCTGAATCCAGTTAAACAGGAATAATCATGTTCACTTTGTGATGAAACGTGTTTCATTGGTGACAATGACAATATACATGTACATAATTGATCACAATAACAGCTGAAGGGTATTTTTTCATATATATATATATATATATATATATATATATATATATATATATATATATATATATATCCTTTTTAAATGTATATTTATTAACATTTTTCTAAAATTTTTGTGCAAAGGACATGCATGCAAAGGAATGTTTTGCAGAGAGACTTAGGGTCAGAGGTCAATGTATGGTAGGTTTGGGAAAACATCTGGCTTAGCAATTCTATACCATGGGGGCTTTCGCTGTTTTGCACATCCTATATGGAAGGTGATTCAAACCATGTGGGTTGGGGTCCTGGGTATAACAGACCAGGCTCACAGCAGAGACTTGAAGTCCTTATTTGACTACAGGGGTTTCCCAGATAGAGCGCAATGTCTGGAAACTTGAGTGCTTTCACATCTCGACTAGAAGGCCTCTCTCTGGCAGAAGAAGATTGGACGTCGGATGTCAGATAAGATGCTATACTTTTTTGTATAACAAATTAATTTATAATTAAAGTTGATATCTGCAGAGTTTTCTTTAAGACACCAACAACACATCGCTACAGAAGACAATTCACTACACAGCATATACTGTTATATTGCTCATCCTTATCTAGTGATTCACCACAACTTTCATTTTTACATCACATCAAACAGTTTTAGATTGAAAGAACTGGTCTAAATTGGTGCTTTTCATTATGTTATACTGACCTCTTCTGCGGTCCGCTGTAGGGTCTTCATCTGTCTGCCAGTGATGTAGACAGTAGCGCCCGCTTCAGACAGCTGTAAAGCGATACCCCGTCCAATACCCCGGGAAGCACCAGTCACCACGCACACCCAGCCAGAGAGCGCCATCTGACACAAATGTACAAACTGCTGTCATGAGAAAATCCTCTTTCCTCAAAAAGACTTCATAAAAGAACAATAACTTATAAAACATTCTGGTTTGTTTTGTCCTTGTATCGACAAAATGATCATTTTACAGGAGAAGGGAAAAATCATACTTCACTTTGAATGTAAGTCAATGGAACCAGACTTTCTCCAAAGTCACTTTCAAATCAAACCAAACCAAAGGTACTTTCAAATCAGGCCAGAAGCTGAAAACAGCAAGAATGGAAATGGAAGGTTTTGTTCCAACAGCAACAACATACTGGACTTTTTTTCATTTGTATGAAATTTTATAGTTTAGCAGTACAACATGATAAACTGGTCACCCCATCGCCATAAACTGAGGTGATTAGTGCATCGCACAGTAAATATGTGGCATGTAAGTTGAGTTTTGCCCAAAAACTCTTAGCATTTGCTGCTATCTCATGATTTCATATCTCATGATATGTGGAGAACAGAGAGAGATGCACCAGAGCCAATTTAAAGCCCATGGCTTCCGGGTCCTTAAATGATTTTTCTGCCATTTTCTTTAGTTTGATTTGAGTTGGTGGGACTAAATCTGGCCCAAGAGACTTCAGATCTGTCAAAGTACACGTTATCAGTATGGAAATGGCAGCTACTCACGTTTCTCTCCCTCATATGCAGTAACTGTATATATACTGTAACTGTATATGTACATTAACAACAATACTCCTAGCAAGTAGCTTATTTAAGTTTTTCTACATCTGTTAACAGTGTCTTCTTTTTTAATGATACTATTTCCACAGATTTCATTATAGTTTAATAATACTCTACTGTTTACAGCCCCTTTAAGCTTACTTTATTATTTTTCTATTACTTTTTATTACTTTTTTCAAACCAAACATTTAAAAATGATTGAAAGCATTATTTTATTAATTAAGATTTTATTTTGAGTTTTCTGCATCATATAAACACACCAATGGTCGTTTACATTGTGTGAAGATTTCATGGTGAATGGACCAATAGAAGTGCTCCAAAACAGCTTGGAAAAAATCTGGTTCCATTGACTTCCATTGAAAGTATGTTTTTGGTCTCTCCTGTAAAATTGCAATTTTGGAAATACTGGTTTTTCATTGGACAGCGACGATATACATGTGCATTTCAAATGTTATTGAAAACCAGGAGGTTGATATTATGTGCCTTTAACTGTATATGCTGTAAGGAATAGAGTAAAATGAAACTGTAATTATGGAAATATGAAAATGGGTAAAACATTTCTCCAGGTAACCGTGTAACTGCAGCTTGATGTGCGTGCAGAAACCGTGATCTTCATATTCGTTAATATGACAATTAAGTAATAAATAAGTGCGGTTTAACGAAGGTTGAGGTTGCAGCGACGAATCTGCGAGCTGTGTGCTGATTGTGAAGCCCGCCTGGGTCCTCATAACCCAAACCTACACCTAAATAAACCCTAACAAATGAACTTTTATACATTAGCACACAAATCTTGGCAGATTAAAACCCCTCAGACAGTTTCAGGAACCGGTTAGCCTGCTTATACAGTGAGCCCATTTAAACTGAAAGCATGAAAAACTAGGAAAACAAACAAACAATGTGTTAATCGAGGAAACGAATAAAGAAAATGTACAAGTCTGTGCACAGTTAAAAGTAAACGAATGAATTGTTAATCTGGGAATTTAAACAAAACAAAAACATACACACAAATTGCAAATTTCTTATATAAAGGAGAGCCTGGCCGCTTCCAGTTTCTCCTGTAATATTAAATACGTCACAGTAAACAGTCTGTTGTTTGACTTTCAAAATATTTTTAAAAATATCCATTTAAAAAAATCAAATAATTTAAACTGCTCCCAAAACCTTATTTAATTAATTTAATTACCGTAATGTAGTAAAAAATAATCTGGAAAGACTCAGATTTGTAGTTGACCATATTGATTCTGATTTTGGTTTGAATAATTTTTCTGAAGATAAAACAATATTATTATATTATTAATCTGATCATAACATTAGCAACATTTTACATTCATAAACATAAATTTGGTAATGTCATGATGGAGCAAGTCTTTAGTAAACTGATCTCTCCAGGGTCCTTTCATTTTGGAAAATTGAAGGAATAAAGCTGGTATACTGGTTGGAAATCCCCATCAGGTTTTTTGCCAAGCCAGGGTGCCACAAATAAATGTTAACGTGGCGTACAAACAGTGCTAATGCTAATGAGAAACGAATGCGTCAGTTCTGTGAAAAGATAAACCACATGTAACAGTTGTGAATGTTGTTTGTGTAATCAGTAATGTGATCTGTAAAACTTAATGAAAGTAAAAACACTCCAAATGAAACATGTACACTCAAGCCTCAACCACCTGCTGGTACCTGGCACTGGTACTGACCACCACTGACCAGGAGTTTCATCTATAGAGGTTTACTTACACTAAATTTATGAGCACACATAATATAATGACAGTAAAAACAATAACAGTTAGGTTAAGACCTGGTCAGAAACAGCAGAGTGATCAAGAAAAAGAATGAAATTGACATGTACAGACTAGAAGACAAACCCCTTTTAGTAGCTAGACCTATTTAGAAGGTCTTGTATGTGGTCTAAAATCTCATAATTTAGTTAGAATTATGTCTCAACTAGTCTTTATATGCTTTCTGCCCAGATAGTTTTGGATGTTTGTTGGAGACTTGGCTCTTAACAGTTACTAAAATGTTTAGTCCAGACCCAAGCACTATAGAGATCAGCCTGGAGAACATAGTTTCCTACAAAACCTGTACCCCAGTCAAAAAAACACATACATTCTGCCCATGCAAAACTACAAACATCCACATCAGTGATGATCTTACCTCTTCAGGTTCCTGTAAGACTCTCAAATGAGTTAGCATCACAACACTTTATAAACACTCACGGTCATAGTCCGATTCAGTCTACGTCTCTGCAATGAGTCACGGCTGATAACATTAAAAAACATTCCCAGATCTTCCACAGTAGGTGAAAGGAACATGATTTGTTTGTTTCTCTTAAAGCATGTACTCTGTAATAACATCATAACTTCACGCATATACAAATGAAGCGAATGGCCTGTATTAATGAAATACACTGAAATAAAACAAGACAAGACTTGAAAATGGACTCTCAGTTTAGAAGACCTCACCACAACATGTAAATAGCTGTGTCATTGTTAGGTTGGCGCCCTAATCCAAGTCTGATACTGGCCAGATCACTGGATCGGTTATAAGAACTGCAATCGTATGGTTTATTGTCCACACTTGCTCATCAGTGGCATGCTGTATTACATGTTGGTCAAGTCAGAGGTCAGCCATTCAATCTCCCTTTCAGCCTAGAAATATCTCGAGCTTCTTTGAGTCTAGACATGCATTTTAAGGCAGCTGCTAAATCTGAGAACCACTCTGTATGCTGTTATATTCTCCCTTTGCTTGGCTGGTGACTTGACCCTTGACGTTCTAGTCTCTCAGTGAGAAGAACACTGGCTAAACCAGTCCCCCTATTACATATCCATTAGTTTAAATGATCAAGTTAATGTATATGCACTATACGTTTCGTTATGAATGTTTGATGGTGATGACCAATGAGAAATGCTGCCAAAAGTTCTGTAAGTGAAAAAGTTGAAATAATAGCAACAGCAGTGTATAGCTGAATCGTTAACTGATGTGTTCTACATATGTCTTCCGTTAGGGGAGGAGAATGTCTGTTTCACAGTTCAATCATGATATTATTTGGATTGGTTGAGCAAAATCCACTAAGATTAATGTTTTCTTATCTGCCTACTTGTTGAAAGAGAAAAAGACTGTGGAATCAGTCTTAGACATGAAAAAGTGGCATTGTGTCACTCCTAGTCATCACTACTCATAACTCTTCAGTGTTTAATAACTGATACAGCATTGCTAGTTTTGACTAATACATCTCTCTGATATGTTTACCTGAAACATTGTATAAAGCCCAGATACAGACTAAACACTGTATAAATCCCAGACACAGACTAAACACTGTATAAATCCCAGACACAGACTAAACACTGTATAAATCCCAGACACAGACTAAACACTGTATAAAGCCCAGACACAGACTAAACACTGTATAAAGCCCAGACACAGACTAAACACTTTATAAAGCCCAGATACAGACTAAACACTGTATAAAGCCCAGACACAGACTAAACACTGTATAAATCCCAGACACAGACTAAACACTGTATAAATCCCAGACACAGACTAAACACTGTATAAATCCCAGACACAGACTAAACACTGTATAAAGCCTACATACAGACTAAACACTGTATAAAGCCCAGACACAGACTAAACACTGTATAAAGCCCAGATACAGACTAAATACTGTATAAAGCCCAGATACAGACTAAATACTGTATAAAGCCTACATACAGACAAAACACTGTATAAAGCCCAGACACAGACTAAACACTGTATAAATCCCAGACACAGACTAAACACTGTATAAAGCCCAGATACAGATTAAATACTGTATAAAGCCTACATACAGACTAAACACTGTATAAAGCCCAGACACAGACTAAACACTGTATAAATCCCAGACACAGACTAAACACTGTATAAAGCCCAGATACAGACTAAACACAGTATAAAGCCCAGACACAGACTAAACACTGTATAAAGCCCAGATACAGACTAAACACTGTATAAAGCCCAGATACAGACTAAATACTGTATAAAGCCTACATACAGACTAAACACTGTATAAAGCCCAGATACAGACTAAACACTGTATAAAGCCCAGATACAGACTAAACACTGTATAAAGCCCAGACACAGACTAAACACTGTATAAAGCCCAGACACAGACTAAACACTGTATAAAGCCCAGATACAGACTAAACACAGTATAAAGCCCAGATACAGACTAAACACAGTATAAAGCCTACATACAGACTAAACACTGTATAAAACCTGCATACAGACTAAACACAGTATAAAGCCCAGATACAGACTAAACACAGTATAAAGCCCAGATACAGACTAAACACAGTATAAAGCCCAGATACAGACTAAACACTGTATAAAGCCTACATACAGACTAAACACTGTATAAATCCCAGACACAAACTAAATACTGTATAAAGCCTACATAAAGACTAAACACTGTATAAAGCCCAGATACAGACTAAACACTGTATAAAGCCCAGACACAGACTAAACACTGTATAAAGCCCAGACACAGACTAAACACTGAATAAAGCCCAGATACAGACTAAACACTGTATAAAACCTGCATACAGACTAAACACTGTATAAAGCCCAGATACAGACTAAACACAGTATAAAACCTGCATACAGACTAAACACTGTATAAAGCCCAGATAGAGACTAAACACAGTATAAAGCCCAGATACAGACTAAACACTGTATAAATCCCAGACACAGACTAAACACTGTATAAAGCCCAGATACAGACTAAATACTGTATAAAGCCTACATACAGACTAAACACTGTATAAAGCCCAGACACAGACTAAACACTGTATAAATCCCAGACACAGACTAAACACTGTATAAAGCCCAGATACAGACTAAACACAGTATAAAGCCCAGACACAGACTAAACACTGTATAAAGCCCAGATACAGACTAAACACTGTATAAAGCCCAGATACAGACTAAATACTGTATAAAGCCTACATACAGACTAAACACTGTATAAAGCCCAGATACAGACTAAACACTGTATAAAGCCCAGACACAGACTAAACACTGTATAAAGCCCAGACACAGACTAAACACTGTATAAAGCCCAGATACAGACTAAACACAGTATAAAGCCCAGATACAGACTAAACACAGTATAAAGCCTACATACAGACTAAACACTGTATAAAACCTGCATACAGACTAAACACAGTATAAAGCCCAGATACAGACTAAACACAGTATAAAGCCCAGATACAGACTAAACACAGTATAAAGCCCAGATACAGACTAAACACTGTATAAAGCCTACATACAGACTAAACACTGTATAAATCCCAGACACAAACTAAATACTGTATAAAGCCCAGACACAGACTAAACACTGTATAAAGCCCAGACACAAACTAAATACTGTATAAAGCCTACATAAAGACTAAACACTGTATAAAGCCCAGATACAGACTAAACACTGTATAAAGCCCAGACACAGACTAAACACTGTATAAAGCCCAGACACAGACTAAACACTGAATAAAGCCCAGATACAGACTAAACACTGTATAAAACCTGCATACAGACTAAACACTGTATAAAGCCCAGATACAGACTAAACACAGTATAAAACCTGCATACAGACTAAACACTGTATAAAGCCCAGATACAGACTAAACACAGTATAAAGCCCAGATACAGACTAAACACTGTATAAATCCCAGACACAAACTAAATACTGTATAAAGCCTACATACAGACTAAACACTGTATAAAGCCCAGATACAGACTAAACACTGTATAAAGCCCAGACACAGACTAAACACTGTATAAAGCCTACATACAGACTAAACACTGTATAAAGCCCAGATACAGACTAAACACTGTATAAAGCCTACATACAGACTAAACACTGTATAAAACCTGCATACAGACTAAATACTGTATAAAACCTGCATACAGACTAAACACTGTATAAAGCCTACATACAGACTAAACACTGTATAAAGCCCAGATACAGACTAAACACTGTATAAAGCCCAGACACAGACTAAACACTGTATAAAGCCTACATACAGACTAAACACTGTATAAAACCTGCATACAGACTAAATACTGTATAAAACCTGCATACAGACTAAACACTGTATAAAGCCCAGATACAGACTAAACACTGTATAAAGCCCAGATACAGACTAAATACTGTATAAAACCTGCATACAGACTAAACACTGTATAAAGCCCAGATACAGACTAAACACTGTATAAAGCCCAGATACAGACTAAACACAGTATAAAGCCCAGATACAGACTAAACACTGTATAAATCCCAGATACAGACTAAACACTGTATAAATCCCAGACACAAACTAAATACTGTATAAAGCCTACATACAGACTAAACACTGTATAAAGCCCAGATACAGACTAAACACTGTATAAATCCCAGACACAAACTAAATACTGTATAAAGCCTACATACAGACTAAACACTGTATAAAGTGCAAAGTAAACACTGTATAAAGTCTAGATACAGACTAAACACTGTATAAAGTCTAGATACAGGCTAAACACTGTATAAAGTCTAGATACAGGCTAAACACTGTATAAAGTCTAGATACAGACTAAACACTGTATAAAGTGCAAAGTAAACACTGTATAAAGTCTAGATACAGACTAAACACTGTATAAAGTCTAGATACAGACTAAACACTGTATAAAGTCTAGATACAGGCTAAACACTGTATAAAGTCTAGATACAGGCTAAACACTGTATAAAGTGCATAGTAAACACTGTATAAAGTCTAGATACAGACTAAACACTGTATAAAGTGCAAAGTAAACACTGTATAAAGTCTAGATACAGACTAAACACTGTATAAAGTCTAGATACAGGCTAAACACTGTATAAAGTCTAGATACAGGCTAAACACTGTATAAAGTGCAAAGTAAACACTGTATAAAGTCTAGATACAGACTAAACACTGTATAAAGTCTAGATACAGACTAAACACTGTATAAAGTCTAGATACAGGCTAAACACTGTATAAAGTCTAGATACAGACTAAACACTTTATAAAGTGCAAAGTAAACACTGTATAAAGTCTAGATACAGACTAAACACTGTATAAAGTGCAAAGTAAACACTGTATAAAGTCTAGATACAGGCTAAACGCTGTATAAAGTGCAAAGTAAACACTGTATAAAGTCTAGATACAGGCTAAACACTGTATAAAGTGCAAAGTAAACACTGTATAAAGTCTAGATACAGGCTAAACACTGTATAAAGTGCAAAGTAAACACTGTATAAAGTCTAGATACAGGCTAAACACTGTATAAAGTCTAGATACAGGCTAAACACTGTATAAAGTGCAAAGTAAACACTGTATAAAGTCTAGATACAGGCTAAACACTGTATAAAGTGCAAAGTAAACACTGTATAAAGTCTAGATACAGGCTAAACACTGTATAAAGTGCAAAGTAAACACTGTATAAAGTCTAGATACAGGCTAAACACTGTATAAAGTCTAGATACAGGCTAAACACTGTATAAAGTCTAGATACAGGCTAAACACTGTATAAAGTGCAAAGTAAACACTGTATAAGGTCTAGATACAGGCTAAACACTGTATAAAGTCTAGATACAGGCTAAACACTGTATAAAGTCTAGATACAGGCTAAACACTGTATAAAGTGCAAAGTAAACACTGTATAAAGTCTAGATACAGGCTAAACACTGTAAAAAGTTTAGATAGAGGCTAAACGCTATATACAGCCCAGATGAGTGCTTTAAGCTTTGTTCAACGTCAAGTCTGTATCTAAAAATGTTGTGATAGATGTATGTTCAGCACTGGGTCATATGACCTTTTCTCTCATCCAGCCTCACCTTTAAACTAGTTTAACCTTGTTTCTGCTTTGTAATCTAGAGCTCATCTATGACTGATATCAAAGTACTGTGAGCCAACGGTGTCGCCAGCTCTGTGTTCAGCCCTGCATGAGATGTGTGTCAAAACAAACTGACTTCATAACAGGCCGTCATGTCAGGCTCTGTGCTTGTGTGTAATGAGTTGTCAGTTTACTGCTCCTTAAGCTTTCTAATGTAATTTAGCTATAGAAAATAAATTGTAATTAGACTTCAGCACACTTCTATATAATTTCTTTAACTGGGCCACCAATCTTGTTGATAAACACAAGAAGGCCTCTCCGTACTCTCAAAACCTCAAAAGCCTCAGTTCTTTATCACATGGGTTTCATGAAATGGTTGCAACATTCTTTTCTGGCAGAAATCAAGGATACCGATAACAGATATTTATGGCAGATATTCATTAACCTTAAATTTGATGTGAAAATGTACAAGCATGCATATTACATTGTAAAAATAAATATTATAAAAATACAAAGGTGTCAAAAGTATTCACATTCATTACTCAGGTGGAAGTATAGATACTAGGGTTTAAAATATTTCTTAAAACTTTATATAACGTTAAATCTATATCTAAAAATGTTGTGACAAACCTTTCCTCTCACCCAGCCTAACCTTTATACTAGTTTAACCTCGTTTCTGCTTTGTAACCTAAGAGCTTATTAATGAATAACATCATAATACAGTGAGCCAACACACCAGCTCTGAGTTCAGCACTGCATGAGATGTGTGGATGAAGCTCTAAAGCTATTTAAAATAAATTGTAATTAGCTACTAACTCCTAACTCTACTAACTCCTGGTAAGTAACCAACTGATTTCCTGATTTCGCGTCACTTGATTGTTGGCACTCAGCCTCCCTTGCTTTTTCTTGCACTAAATAATATGTATGAGTGCTTGAAGTGGGCCGGTACCTTTTCTTGTGTGCCAGAACTCCATGTAAGCTGATGGTGATGTATACTTATATTTACTATCCCTTTAGTAAGTTTCCACTTCAAACACAATCCTACCCAACATTTGGATTTTTAAATTTCTCACCATACAGTAATTTTTCTCCAGCACTGGTTCTAGTTATGTATTCTACCTATCGAGGGCTCCTACGTAGGATACTCAAATTATCAGTATGGTGCTGTAACTGTAAATAATCACCACTTCTTCACTGATAAATTGATTAAAATTATCAAAACATGCTATTTATTGCTTTACTGATTCTCGAGGAACAACTCTCTGGAGATTTCCAGAACAAAAGCTTCTCTTGTATTGGTGTTGCTGAGTGTTCAACACTTTAAACAAATAGTTCACCTAATTTTTAGAAATATAAAATACATTTCATAATCCAGAATAGGCAGCTTAGAGTACTTGTGTTAATCTTGAGCTGTACCAGGCGACTACAAAGAAAATATATCAGTTTTTAACACCCCCTTTCCCTCCCAGTTAATTTTTTCTTATCCTATTAGAACCCATTATTTTTTAAAAACATAAATTTTAACACCGTTAAAACAGTTTGAACCACATACTATGAGATCATTCCCGTTTGGAGGTTTTCCAGTTTTTAGTCGTCCATATCTCCTAGCAAAAGGCCCCTACTTTTTCCCACCAATTAGTTATTCAGCTAACAAGAATACTTATTTATGTCATAGGGATGTGATACTTATCTCATATCTCAGAGTCAAATCTTACTTTTAGTTCTGTCTGCATCAAGTGTCCTTGGTCTGCTTATTGTCCAACGTAACGCTTGTTATGGATTGTCACTGCTGCTTGCCTAAACAACAAACAATAGCAGTTATAGCTCTCACTACTGTTCGGTTCTAATAATGACTAATGTTTAAAACCAATCCTTTTCCGTAATAATTAAATTAATTTAAAGATCTTTTATATATATCTCATGAATATTCCAAAAGAACCACAAAGAACCTCAGGGTAACATCTAAAGATCTGTAGGCTTTTTTTTACACTTAAGGGTATACATTTTTGACCTGGGGGTGGCGGGGGAATCAAAACAGAACAATGCATTCCAGCATTAGAACCTCATCTTAACTTTGAAACATGGTGGTGGCAGTATTGCAGTTTGTTGCTGGTTTGCTGCTGCTGTACCATGACAGCTTTTGAGCTTCTGATTATATGATGGTGCTATGAATTCTGGATGGTGTCAGGAGTGTGTATCCGGGTGTGAGAGTGTGTGGTAATGTGTTTGTCTGTCTGTCTGTCTGCTCTGTGATAGATTGGGAATGCAAGAAAGCCCACCAGCATAATAGAGTGGAAGCAGTTTTGTAAATAGAAGATGGGTCTGATCAATGATCATAGATACCCTTTGTTTGCAAAGCAGAGGTTGACATAATTAAACAGACATGAAATGTTGCTTCATTTTGTTTATTAAATGGCTAGAAATTTAAATGTTGCGTTATTTGTATAGATAGAAAGATAAAGAGAAACAACACAGTTAGGTAAACAGAGAACACAGATAGATTATAGACAGATAGACAGATAGCTATACAGAAGGTTAAAAACCTGGTAAAACTTGTTAGATCAGTGCAGTAGTCAACCATCAGCCAATAAATACTCAGAATACACAGAACTAAAGTTCAAGACATAAGTGACATTGGTTGAGATAAAGTGACCTGGTGTGCATATATACAAGTGTGTACATCAAAGGCGTACGTTTGCTCTAGACATTCGTGAGGACCTATGAATCTAGCTGGCATCCTCGCTCGCTTTGGACAGCAATGTGTCTCACGTGACAGCAAGAAAAAGCACAGCCTGTCACACTGGCCATGTGCATCACGGAGAGGAAGGACTCCAGTAGAGAGTGTGATTTAACCCTTTCTGCACCTCTAGTTTAATGAGACGTTGACAGATCGGGGTTTTTTTGGAGGGCATCAAATTATTGGTGGGGACAATTCAATAACCGCTGGATATTGGTGGGGACTCGTCACTCCATCCATGCTTATTCTCCGCCCTTGGTATACATAAGCGTGTACACATAGATGCACACTCCATCCATATGTGTGGATGAGTAAAAGACAATGAAGTGTAACTGGATTTATCTCAGTCTGCAGCACTGTTGCGTCCTCGATTTTTATGAGTTTAGTGATGATTTGATAAGATTTTAGGGCATATTTATATAAAATACATTTAGTATTTCCAACATCACTATATATACAGTGATATATACAGTTACACAAACATTAGAGATTATGGAGCTACTTCATTGAGCTGAGGAACCATGGCCCACTCCTTTTGCATGTGGGTTTTGGGCTTATTAAAACATACAATAATTAATTATTAAAGAGGGGTTTTAGATGCAGAGGCAACAGCAATGCAGCCTGCATTCTATCAAACCTCATGTACCCCACTGTAAAAGATAAATTGAGCCTCTTTGTCAAAGTTGCATGGCAGCTCTCTTTATTTTCAGGATAATAATAATAATAATTTATTATTATTACTTTATTGCCCTAAATGAAATTTTACTTTCTACATGTATTTGTTCCAGTTTACACCACTCAAGATACACTGGTTCCAGAGTTCAACTCAGACAAGCAGCTGATGACCAGTAGATGCTTTTTTTTATCAGAGAGTAAATTTTACACTCACACAGCACTTTATTAGGAACACCACCTAGTATCTCCACTTATTGCCCATTTTATCAGCTCCACTTAGCATATAGGAACACTATGTGGTTCTACACTTACAGACTGGAGTCTAGTTGTTTCTGTCTGTTAGGAACTATAAGCAATTGTGAATCAACTTCACCAGCTATGGTGCAAATGTCAGTGATAACTGGTGCACTAGAGACACAGTGGCAAAGACATCACCAAAAAGTAAATGGTAATGTTAGTTATCACCAAAGTTACTATCTACTTATCTTTTCTTCTGGTGCCCTTGTTACTGCTTTCAACATGAGCCAGTACCTGCAGCCCATTCAGGTTGCACAGGAACTGACCAGAGAACCAAGGTTTTGCTACAGTCATCCCAGTCCCCTGATCTACACCACAAACCTGTACCCTCAGATCTGAAGAAATGGACTTTTAATCTTAGAACCTTAATGTACTTCAAATTAAAAGTAAGTTTCATTAATATTTTAGTGAAAGATCAAAAGGATAAGCACTAACGAATATAAAGACTATAAATAAGAACTTTCAAAATTTTCTTCAAAATCCTTTTGCTGCAATTACACCTTTTGCAAAAACAGCCTTGTTGTGCTGTTTCTATTAGCCTAGCACATCTAGCTACTGGGATTTGGGCCCAACTCCAGCTCCTCCAAGTTACATGTGTTGTGATAGTGTACAGCAATCTCCAAATCATGCCAGGACTGAGATCTGGGCTTTGACTACACCACTACTAAGATATTTCAAATGTCCCTTTAAACCTCTCCAGTCTAGCTTTAGCTGTATATTTAGGGCCAATGTCCTACTGGAAGGAGATCCTTCAAACCCAATCTCAGATCTCCAGCAGACTGAATCTGGGCTTTCCTAAGAATGGGCATGTTTTGCCGCCATCCATATTTACTTCTATCCTGACCAGTTCTCCAGTGCATGCTAATAAAAAACATCAACACAGCAGCAGGACAGCACCTGTTTACTTGTTTATCTTATCATAGCAGATTATTTTAAGATTATTAACACGTGTTCTTTCAGTAGTGTCACTTGAAAAGTCAAATTGATAACTGTTTCTTAACAACCTGAGGTTGTTTTCGATACTGCGGGAGCTTTAAAAACACACGTAGCTGGTTTTCGAATGACTCCCTGCCAAAATATATAGTCACAAACTGTCTGACTTCTTGTGTGTGAGGCGTGTAGCTACGTGTTATTTGTGCCTCTAAAAGTCGAGTCAGAGCTCTTAGCCTTTAACCATTTATAGATCACATGCGTCTAAAATGACCAAAAAAGCATCCATTGGTGACAAATCCAAAACAAAATAAAAAAATCTAATTCCATTAAAGTAACATTAGATTAATCGACAAAGCAAAAAAAAGATTTGTTAGATTAATCGTGCAGCCCTACACGGGTTGGTCAGAAAACCTACCAACCACCTCTGACCGATTTGGAGAGCTGTTTGTGGTCTTCGTATCGTATTTATAATGACATCATGTGACAGATCGTGTTACACTTTGCCGTATTCACTTAATTACATGAATTCTGACGTTGTTGGTTGGACTAGATCTTCTTAAGGGGTTTCATTAAAATGGGGCTGAATACATATGTACTCAGACTTCAAAGTTTTCATTATTTATTTGAAAACATAATTCATTTATTTTTTTCATTCAAGATTGTGGCAGAAATAAAGGCAAGAGAGTTGGTCATACAATTTAAGCAGCTTTAATGAGAGTAACTCAAGCTATAGAGTGTACACTACAGCCGACGCAGAATCTGGCCGTTCTTAAAGATAGACAGGTGGCTTCAAGGTAGACAAAGAAAAATGAGACATGATCTAAACGGAAAGGAAAGACGCCCCCCTCCTCATACAGCTGTTCTCCGGTCTTTGTGGTTAGGTCATGTTCTGTGGTCTAAACGTACAGCACTCCGTACCCCTCGCTAATTACAAGCTCGAGATGCTACTTCAAAGCAAACAATTGAAAAGCACCTTCATGTATGGTAGCCAAGGTACAGACAGCTGAGATATTTACACAAAGGTCAAAAGCATACGCACAAAGGTTTAATATGAGTATACATACAACATGAGTATTATAAGTGTACACACAGAAGGAGTATATAAAAGTAATATAAGATATAACCATTTGGACTATTTTGTTAGAATCATATTTTAAAATCAAAATAAAAAACATTTGATTTGTTTAGAGACGCATCATGGTCTATGATGCTATATTGTTATACCCTAATGTGAGGGGTAAACTGAGTATACAAAGCCTTGTTTATATCTGGTATTGACTTTTGCTTTGGGTGATCAGATCCTAACACAGTGGCACCAACTTCAGGTGTGATCCTGAGAATTCCCTATCCTGGTCACGCCTGAGTGTGCCAGCTCCAGAGAACAGCCCTGTAAGAATGTCATGGAGTCAGAGATGCAGAGGAGTTCCTGAGTTTATTATTGAGTTGCACAAGCACTCTTGAGTTGTAGCTCGGTTTTACTCAAGAGTATTTATACTTTTCTTGGGGCGAGAAAGAGTATCTCATCTCACCTTCATTACTTCTTACTTATCACCCACCGACCCACCCACCATTATCATTAAACCTACACCCAAACCACTGTTTCCAATTCTTCCATTGAAAATATATGGTTTCTTTGAAGAGATCTCCCATTCGTCTTGTAAAACCTTCCCTTATTTCCAAAGAGAGAGAAAGAGATTGTGTAAAAAGGAGTTATAGTCGTTCTACAGATACCAAATCAAATATCTGTATAGGGTAAAATATATCTGTATAGGGTAAAATATAAAAATATAAAGGATAAAATATAAAACGTATACATATTTATGAAATTAATACTAGACAAACCAGTCCCTTCCCCACAGCCATACATTAGACAAACGCTTCGCCAAACAACATTATTAATTCAACTTAGTTTTCATATTACAACCTTTTAATTACACAGCGTCACAGGCTTACGGCAGAGAGACCCAACCTCCACCAAATGCAGAGTTTTGCATTTGCAGTTGAGTCCACTTAACAGCTTTGTTCCCTCATCCACAAAACAATGCGGTCCCTTGGTGCTGATTTGCCACCGGCCGGGCCCTTCCACGTCCCTGTGGTACGAGCCATCAATAAAATTCATTCCTGCAATACTTAGTGAAATAATAAAGCTGTGCGCAACATAGCTCCCGATCACTCTCACTCTCACCCTCTTGATCAAGGAAAGCCCACGAGATGAGATTTTGCATGGAGCCCCAGATCGAGGTCGATTGACAGTCATTTTGTATTTCCTTCATTTTCTTACAATGGCACCAACAGTTGTTTCCTTCTCACCCAGCGTCTTACTTATGGTTTTGTAGCCCAGTCCAGCCTTGTGCTGGTCTATGATCTTGTCCCTGACATCCTTAGAAAGCTCTTTGGTCTTTGCCCATGTTGGAGAGGTTAGAGCCTGACTGATTAATTGAGTCTGTGGACAGGTGTCTTTTACACAGGTGACAATTTAATTTATTTTTTTATATTTTTTTTTACAATTTAATTAAAATCATGCCTCATGTTACGTCATGCCACGAATGTGTACTAGCGCTCACCAGGGCCTGGTACTTTCTTACCTCGGGGTTCAACACACAGGCTGCAGACTATACTTTATTTTAATACATATTCGGCCAAGTATGACTATCTTTTAATACTTAATTCCATCAAGTTTCCACCGCACTCCCAGCACATTTGTGTGTCCTTAGACTATTGGGATGCCCGAAGCTCCGCCCACACTCTGAGCAGTTATACGGCTTCCCTCCTGTGTGAATGAGCTTGTGTACCTGGAGATAACTTCTGGTCGTAAAGCTCTTCCCACACTCCGAGCAGTGATGAGGTTTGACTCCCGTGTGAGAGCGCTGGTGTCTTTGGAGAGAACCTGTGGTGCTGAACGCCTTCCCGCACTCCGAACAACAGTACGGCTTCGATCCGGTGTGAATGCGCTGGTGTCTTTGGAGAGAACCTTTGGCGGTAAAACTTGCCCCGCACTCCGAGCAGTGGAACGGCTTCTCTCCAGCGTGACTGCGCTGGTGTCTTTGGAGGCTGCTCTTTTCAGCGAAACTCTTATCGCACTCGGTGCACAAGTACGGCTTCACTCCCGTGTGAGTGCGCTGGTGTCTGTATAAGTTGTTCAGTGCAGTAAAACTCTTCCCACAGTCCGAACAGCAGAACCGTCTCTCTCCCGTGTGAACGGACTGGTGTGCTTGGAGGGCACTCTGTTGAGCGAAACACTTGCCACACTCGGTGCAGCGGTGTGGCTTCAGCCCCGTGTGGACGGCCTGGTGCACTCTGAAAGAAACCCTTTCTCTAAAGCTCTTGCCGCACTCGGAACAGTGAAACGGTCTCTCTCCCGTGTGAATGCGCAGGTGGTCTCTGAGCGAACTCTTCGTCCCATAGCCCTTCCCACACTCGGAACACTCGAACGGCTTCTTTCCGGAGTGAACGAGCTTGTGCTGGTGGAGGTACATCTGTCGCCCGAAGCTCTTCCCGCAGTCTGAGCAGTGATACGGTTTCTCTTTGGTGTGGACGTTTTGGTGTAGCTTGAGGTTGCGCAGCAGAGAAAAGCTCTTCCCGCACTCCGAGCAGTGATGCGGCTTCACTCCGGTGTGAAGGCGCTGATGTGCCTGGAGGCTACTCTTCAGAGTAAAACTCTTTCCACACTCTGAACAGTGATGCGGCTTCACTTCTGTGTGAGTGAGCTGGTGCCTTTGGAAATTACTCTGCTGAGTAAATGTTCTCCCACACTGCGCGCACTCATACGGCTTCACCCCGGAGTGAATGCGCCGGTGTCTTCGGAGAGTGTCTGTGCTACTAAAACTCTTCCCGCACTCTGAGCAGTCGTACGGCTTTTCTCCCGTATGAGCCCACTGGTGATTCTGTAGCTGGCCGGGGCGAGCGAACCCCATCCCGCACTCTGAGCAGTAGTGAGTTTTCTTCCTCACTCTGTTTTTCTCCGATCGTTTGGGAGGCGGTTTAGTACCCGGAGCAGCCGAGGAAGGGTCCTGAGGACCAGAGCGTCGTCTGGCTGCCATATTCTCACAGTCAGCGATGTTTAATATCGTCAGCTTGAGCTGCAGGAAGGAAGAGAAGAAAATGAACAGAGTGTCACTCTGTAACTGAGTGGAGCAAGCATAGTGAAACTGTAACACACTAACAGTAGCTTCGTATTTGGACCTTCACTGGCTAAATCTGACCATCTCAAGACCATAGATCCCTCAACTCCTGCAGTCTGAAGTAATGAACACTGTTGGAGCCTAATTTAGTTAAAAGGTTTGGTTTAGACTCTTATTTCGCTTGCTGACTTTCGGGCCTGGAGCTGTTATTTTGACAGCCTTAGGCCACCAGTTCAGGTCAAGAGGGCGTCTTCCACATGGTGACCAGTCTCGGTCAGGCAGACAATGGCAGATGCAGTATCTGAGTAGTTTTAACCTAAACATGTGAACTAAAGTCAATTAGAATTATTTAGAAAATCTGTTAATAGGTGTTTTGTAGTGATGGCCAGATGAAGCCTCTAGAAGCTTTGAAGCTTTCCCTCCAGATGGTTAAAAAAAAAAGTTAATTACTCGAAGCTTCATGTGCACACGAACCCCCCTGCTGGCCAAAACTGTTATTGTCATTTCAAT
The DNA here is from genome assembly GCA_021613375.1 of Megaleporinus macrocephalus. Classification (NCBI taxonomy): domain Eukaryota; kingdom Metazoa; phylum Chordata; class Actinopteri; order Characiformes; family Anostomidae; genus Megaleporinus; species Megaleporinus macrocephalus. The sequence goes on from CM038708.1 coordinate 40,896,616, forward strand.
TATTTGCGATGGCCTCTTGCAACGTTGCCAGCATGGAAACAAGTCTATACATAAAACACCTTAATTTCATTTTCTGTGGTTAATTCATTTGTTTATCTGATCTGTGTTTGATTGTGTGGATCTGGTAATTTAAAAAACCTGCCAGTATGATTTCAGTCAGTAAATAAATCCAATAGTATGTGAGATATTGATGTTATAACTGTTACAGTGGTTTTAACAGATGGGACAGTGATTGTGGGGTGATGATGACTTTAATTTTTATTAAGAAACTATATGGTCCTGGAGAACTGTTGTTTCGTTTGACTGAATAAGTGAATATAGCTTAAATGACAAAGCCTCTTTAATCTTGAAGTCCGTAGCGACTTTATTCTGTTTAACTGAATATAATAGCGACATATACATATTTATACAGTAAGTTTTTAAAACATTTTTTGTAATAAAAAAAAAAAAGCTGTAGAGGGACCATGCTATCTAAGCCTCCCACCAATCCCACCATGGTAAAAATTAGCCAGAACCACCACCGTTACACAGCGCCCTTCTCCTGAAAGTGTACGCTTACCAAAACCAAAACATCATTTCATTACTAAACTCAAAAACTAAGTTTTTAGAACATCAGACGGTTTGATTAATGTACTTGAAGCAAGTTGCATGTATTATTCTCACACATCTTATACTTTCAATATAGGGTCATGCTTTAGTGCAGCTCTCCATGTATCTGTGACAAAGTCTTCTAGTATCAGGAAGCGTCTGTCAGAACTGGGAGAAGATAACAAACTCTGCTCCAGCCTTAGATGCTTACACAGGAAGAACATTAGATTTATTATGTATCGTGCATATACGCAGGAGTATCCCAGCCCATTCCCAAATAAACATTTATAATGAAATGAGAAACAAAGGACTGAGTGCAAACGTTTGGATTAGAGCCCAGGAAAGGCCTATAGCTGACGTTTCATTTGGGAATACATTTTGTTGTTCCTTCAATGCTATACTTAAGAATTAAGTCTCTAATAAAACACACTAGAAAGCTAAATAAAAGGTTTATACATCCAAACATTAAGTAAACTACTAGTATGCCCAATCGATTCAAGCTAAACCTCCCCATTATAAGATTTTTGGTACCATCAATGTCCCTAGCCTAAGATCTAAGACACCATTACATTCAAATGAACTTGGGGTCTCCTTTATAAAAACAATGTCTCATTTTACCTCATGATATGTTTTATGGCACCCTTATTTACAAATTAGCTCAAGGTCCCTTTAAAAAAACACCACATATTATCACACAGCGTCTCCAAAATGGCAACTTTACAGGAGAGAACAAAAACTGTCTTCACTTTCTATGTAAGTCAATGGAACCAGAATTATTTCTCAGCTATTTCAGAGCGTTTCTATTGGTCCATATATCAAGAAATGTTCCCACAACGTAAACGGCAACTGCTGCATTTAACTGATGTATAAAAATGAAAATTGCCAAAAATGGAGATGGTTTTCATTGGACGGCGACATCAAGACACAAATATGTACCTAGCGCTATGCAGATCTCCTCAGGGCTTAGAAGTTCAGTGCCCAACACACAAGCTGTATGTTTCATCTTCTTATTTTAATACATGTTGGCCTGTGGATGACTATTCTTTAACATTTAGTGCTAACAAAATGATAAATGGTGACATCTTTAAAGAAAGACACCAAAGAAAGAAGTGGAAACAATGGTGGTCTGCAAAGCTGCAATGGGGTGTGAATTTGTAAATAATAGTGGATGGGTGGCGGGTATGAAGTAAGGAGGGAATGAGGGGCGAGGAGAGATGGGGTAAATGTAGAAATGCTGGAATGAAAGAGTTAATATTGGTTACAGTTAACTCTTAACTGTATTGTACTCTTATTTTTGTACATTGCCTTCATCTTTAAGAAAATAAGTTGACCTTTCACCTGCAAACACAGTTATGTTGTGACAGCCTACGGTTTTAGTGTCCACAACTCTAAATGTAATTCAAGGTTGTGCTAACGTTATCTGACAACGTTGTGATAACGTAGCAGCTACGTTGTCAGTACGTTGTACCTCGTTATCTGTGCAACAAACTCCGTTGGATGTTACTAAGAGGCCAATAAGTAGTTATAACAGCTCATAATAGCACAAACAACGTTCTTTAATAGTGACGACCTTGTTTAGACCACGTAGAAAACGTCGAAACCGCGTAGTGTGTTCGCTGGGTACTGGCAACCCTGCTTCTAGTAATTTCGAGAGTAAAATTTAAATAACCACGTAAACATAAACAATACTCACCTCCGTCTAGATGAAGACAGCTGACATAATCTTCAAACCCAGCTTTCCACCGCACCTAACTTCCACTCCCCAAACTCCTGCTCCCCCCAACATTCCCCGGCCGTATTGATGGGGGGAGGGGCAGGGGTTCAATTCTAAGGGGGGCGAGTTTGAAGGCTGAGACCACCACCACGAACATTCTGCTTCTCTGAGGTAACGGAGTCTGAGAAGCACAGCGCCATCACTTGACCTGGAGCGCTTCACTCGCTTTTCATTCATTTACTCATCACTCGTTACTTCATCACGGACGGATAGATTTTATCCCTCTTTCCAAATCAGGGACAGTGTTCGGTTTTTACTCAGAACTCCGTGATTATAGACATTTCTACATATGCTTTTACCGCACATGTGTATTAATCTATTTATTTATAACTTTATAGTTCACACACTTTCGTTTCAGCCATCTCTCTCTCTCTCTCTCTCTCTCTCTCTCTCTCTCTCGTTCACTCTTTTTTCTGGTTTTTTTTTTGGGTGTGTAAAAAGAGTGTTTGTTGTTTGTGTTGTTTGTTTTGTGTTATATGTAATAAAGGGTTTTGAAAGTCAGCCAGTCTCTCTCTCTCTTTTTTTTCTCTCTCGCTCTCTTTCCCTCTCTCCCTCTTCTCTACCCCCCTCCCTCCCTCTCTCTCTCTCTATCTCTCTCTCTCTCTCTCTTCTCTACCCCCTCGCTCTTTTTTTCTCTACCCCCCTCTCTTTTTCCCTCTCGCTCTCTTTCCCTCTCTCCCTCTCTCTCTCTTCTCTATCCCCCTCTCCCTCTCTCTCTCTCTCTCTTTTTTCTACCCCCCTCTCTTTTTCCCTCTCTTTCTCTCTTGCCCTCTCTCTCTCTCTCTTTTTTCTACCCCCCTCTCTTTTTCCCTCTCGCTCTCTTGCCCTCTCTCTCTCTCTCTCTCTCTCTCTCTCTCTCTCTGAACTATAATAGTTAACTTCAGTCCTGTACATTTTTTACAGTTATTCATGTGGAGTTGCACATATTCATATTTATTCTCCGGATGTTTAGTATGTCTTTTTTATTTCTGTACATATTGTGTTGTTTATGGAGCCAAATTAATGTATGTACAAATTAATATACTAAATACTAATTTTAATGAGTGGCCTCAGCCTTAATAGAGCAGTGTATTAATTTGTGGCCTTAATAATTATCTCTTTCCCCTCTTCTATGTAAAGGATCTTTGGGTTTGTGAAAGGCACTGTATAAACTGAACTTAATAATAAAAATAATAATAATAAACAACAACAACAATAATAATAATAATAATTATTATTATTATTATTATAGGGTGGGACGGTGGTGTAGTAGTTAGTATGGTGGTGTTGTGGTTAGTATGGTGGTGTAGTAGTTAGTATGGTGGTGTAGTGGTTAGTATGGTGGTGTAGTGGTTAGTATGGTGGTGTAGTGGTTAGTACGGTGGTGTAGTGGTTAGTACGGTGGTGTAGTGGTTAGTACGGTGGTGTAGTGGTTAGTACGGTGGTGTAGTGGTTAGTACGTTGGTGTAGTGGTTAGTACGGTGGTGTAGTGGTTAGTACGGTGGTGTAGTGGTTAGTATGGTGGTGTAGTGGTTAGTATGGTGGTGTAGTGGTTAGTAAGGTGGTGTAGTGGTTAGTAAGGTGGTGTAGTGGTTAGTACGGTGGTGTAGTGGTTAGTACGGTGGTGTAGTGGTTAGTACGGTGGTGTAGTGGTTAGTACGGTGGTGTAGTGGTTAGTATGGTGGTGTAGTGGTTAGTATGGTGGTGTAGTGGTTAGTATGGTGGTGTAGTGGTTAGTATGGTGGTGTAGTGGTTAGTATGGTGGTGTAGTGGTTAGTACGGTGGTGTAGTGGTTAGTACGGTGGTGTAGTGGTTAGTACGGTGGTGTAGTGGTTAGTACGGTGGTGTAGTGGTTAGTATGGTGGTGTAGTGGTTAGTATGGTGGTGTAGTGGTTAGTACGGTGGTGTAGTGGTTAGTATGGTGGTGTAGTGGTTAGTATGGTGGTGTAGTGGTTAGTATGGTGGTGTAGTGGTTAGTATGGTGGTGTAGTGGTTAGTACGGTGGTGTAGTGGTTAGTACGGTGGTGTAGTGGTCAGTATGGTGGTGTAGTGGTTAGTAGGGTGGTGTAGTGGTCAGCTCTGTCTCCTCACAGCAAGACCATCCGGGTTGTATTCCAGGTCCGGGTGGTTCTGTGTGGAGTGTGTATGTTCTCCCCGTGTTTAAGTGGGTTTAAGTTTCCTCCCGAAGTCCAACATGCACATGCAGGTTAGGTTGATCGCTCACTCTAAACTGGCTTTAGGTGTGAGTGTGTGTATGAGTGGTATAAAGCGGAAGATGATGGACAGATATTATTATTATTATTGTTGTTGTTGTTGTTGTTGTTTTTAGGTAAAATGGCCTCAATCAGTACAGTAGTTTGTAGCCTCGATGTAGTTACTAATAAACGTCTATAATTCGTAATTTAATAGAATAACTTGTGGTCTCAATATGCTTATTTGTTTGCTTTATTAATGCAACTTTACAATAGAGACCAAAAACATACTTTACTTTTAATGTAAGTCAATGAAACCAGTATTATTTCCAATTAATTGACACAATGTAAACAACCATTGTAATGTTCAAATGACGTAGAAAACTCAAAATCGACAAAAAATGGAGATTAATGTTTTTTTTATTGGACAGCGACAAAAAGTTGTAGCCTCACTGCAAGCCTCATCTGAGCCTCACAGCAAGCATTTCAATGTATACATGTCTTTAACATTTTTTATTGTATATACAGTATGACAAATACATTTGGACTTAAGAATATTTTTATAGTAATATCTATATGTTATATACTATTAGCTAGCTGGCACAGTATAAACGTATATCTTCACTTTCATTACTATATGAAAATACACTGATCACCCATAACTTTGATTCCCTGAGCTTCAGTGGATTAGATACAGCAGTGCTGCTGAAGTTCTTAAACACTGTGTCCACTCACTGTCCACTCTATTAGACACTACTACCTTGCTGGTCCGCTGTGTAAAGGTAAAGTCAGAAACAGTAGCTCCTCTGTTTCTATACAGTTTGTGTTCCTCTAGTCCTTCATCAGCGGTCACAGGACGCTGCCTACAGGACACTATTCTCAGTCCAGCAGTGACACTGAGGTGTTAAAACACTCCAGCAGCACTGCTGTATCTGATCCTCTCACACCAGCACAACACACTAACACACCACTACCACGTCAGTGTCAATGAAGTGCTGAGAATAATACACCTCCCTAATAGCACCTGTTCTGTGGTGGTCCTGTGGGGGTCAAGTATATGGTTCAGACATGTATTCTACTATCATACTGCTTTCATAATTACTAGGTGTGTGGTTACAGTGACTGTACCGGCAGATGGCGTAGTTCTGCACTTTCCCTGAACGAGTGGATATTTATACAGATATTTATAGTCTTACAAAATCTGTATTTATTCTTTATTAATCTCTCTTCATAATCAGTTACGGAGGTTCAACAACGTTGACGTTAAAGTTAAAGGGCTCATATTCTACGTTTTCCTTTTATTTAGAACGTGTATTTATGCCGCAAAAAATATGTTAATTAGTTTTTACATTGTCGGAGCTTCTCCGAAAATTGTTTCTGTTACCGCGTCCTTAAGACTGAACTGTGTTCTGATTGGCTGTCTTATTTATAAAGTGCTTTAAGCAACAAAAAAAACTCCTTAGAAGTTCAGCGCGGTGGGCAGGGCTAATGTCATATGGGCGTGGTTTATGTAAATAAGGCCATGACATCATCTTTTTGCAGTTTGCAGCTTTCCAGCAAACACACATACAAAGTTGTTCTTACAGTGTACTTGTCTTAATAAGGTTAAAGGTTAAATAACGTTGTTGGTATTCTGGTATTCTGAGGTATTATGTCTACTATGTTGTCACAACGTTGTCCGGCAACATTGTCACAACTTTCTACATTTTAACGTTGTGGGCGTCAAAACAACATGTTGTCATAACGTTGCTGTGTTTGCAGGGTGATAGTTAAAAAAAGCAATAACTGCAGAAAATCTGATTTGGTCAGTAATCCAATCAACATGTTATTCCACGAACTTAAATAATCAGATAATGGGAAAATTCCAGGCTCACAAAAATCTGACAATAAGCTCATCTAAAAAGAAAACGTCTTAGACGTCTTACCGTGTTTTAAAGTCACTCCACTTGCAAAATATGAACCTACATAATGAATTAAATTTAAACGTGTAGTTTTAGTATCACTCTGAATGTGTTTTGCTGCCATCTCGTGGCTGCTGTGTTAATCGCTGCTTGCTTTTGCACATGCGCAGTCTGAGAAATCCGACAGAAAGCAGGGAAGTGAACATGCGCTGAGAAATCTGGTTACTCAGCTCTCTGTATCAGATTTAATAATCGTGTTTATAGGCCTAAATCCGATCTAGGAAATAAAAGTATGCTGTTTACGTGATCTCCTGAATAATCAGATAACTGCAGAAACCGGATTATGCACTGCATGTAAACACTCTCATTATATTTTCCTATAGAGAATAATATGAACAGACTGATCTGAGATCTACAACATTGCATATAATCAGTATAATCAAATCATTGACATGTAAACACTGAGATGTGAACCTTGGAGTACCTTGTCACCTGTTGTGGTCCTGCCACATTAACTCCCTGGCGAAGAAGGCCCGCCAGCGTCTCTACCACCTGAGATGCCTAAATGTCTTCAGACTGCCCTCCAAGGTGCTGTGGAACTTCAATACCTGCCCCATCGAAAGCATCCTCACTGGGAACATCACAGCCTGGTTTGGGAAACCACGTGGGCTCTACAGAGAGTGGTGCGTTCACTGAGCTTCCTGACCTTCTGACAATCTACTATAAGTGGTGCTGGACGAAGGCCAGGAAGTTTGTGAAGGGCCCCAGCCATCCCAACAATGGACTCTTGTCTCTGTGGAAGTTGGGGAAGCACTTTCACTTCCTGAAGGTGAACACAGAGAGGATGAGGAGGAGCTTCTTCTCGCAGGCCATTCGAACCACCTCATAACTAGAACCACCTCACATGCACATCATACACAGGACTTCTGCTGAGTTGCACAGCACTAGTTGCACTTTCATTCACTTCAGTCATTGATTTCATCCACTTGTTGCACATTTTGCACTTCTATATTCCTCATCCCCACTGCACACTGCTGTTTTCTACAATGTAAATTTAAACTTTTATTTTTTTCTGATTATTTTCTGATTATTATTTTCTGATAATTTGTTATTATTTCTTAATAACACACACACACACACACACACACACACACACACACACACACACATATATATATATATATATAATAAAGCATTTCAGGTTTTCCTGCATTACCAGTCTTTTGGGGTTTTTTTGCTGATTAGCATTGTGTCAGCAGAGGCCCTTGTTTATTGTATTACCAGTTGTGTTGGTACTTGTTTAACTTATTAGTCTCTCGCCAGCAGAGGCCCTGCGCTCTCATTGTGTGTGACGTGTTTGAATGAGTTCGGACTTGTTTGTGAGGAGATCCAGCAGAGAGCTCATGACTGTTAAGAAGTTGGAGTTGATTTGAGGTTAAACAGCACAGCAGGCACTGACAGCGGCCTGTTCTCAGAGCGGCAGCTCTGAGGCCCCTCTGAGCCAGAGGAAACCCTCAAAGGGACTAAATGCTGCTGGTAGGAGGGGTTTAAGGATCCTTCTGAAACAAGGCAATTTGGAAAATTATGGGAAACACACTGGCGTAATTGTGCTAATCAGTTGGACCTCCCTAAAGGGGGCCCAGCTATTTTGAACACGATGGAAAAAAACTCATTATTTTTTAAAATAATAGTACTTTATTCAGAGAACATGGTCTACTTGGTGAGGCTGCATTGTAAGTTTCAATGATTTACATGTTTAATATAAATACAAATATTTGGTACTATTTTAATAACACGTTAGTATTAATGTGCATATGTTATTAGATGCATTACGTTGCTGCCCCTAGAAAAAAACATGTAGCTCATCACCAACATAGCAACTCCACAAGAAAGAAAAAAAAATGTATTACTTTCAATGTAAGTGAATGAAACCAGAGTTATTTCAGAGCTATTTTGAAGCATGTTGCATGTTTTTCTTTGTACAGAGATTACTTGTTTATTAAATGTATTTTCCATAATGTCCCATTATTCCACCTAAGCTTATTCCTAAATACCAATAATGTACATACCCTATCTATTAAATGTTAAATACATTATCTAACCAAACATCTTAATCATATTACTAATCAAACAAGTCCTATAGATGATAAATGTATTAGTAGAATATCTACTTACAACACTATATGAACTGTAGTATTATAATGTAACATATCATCGCTGTCCAATTAAAAAATAAGTCTTTCAAAAATGGCAACTTTACAGGAGAGGCCAAAATACTTTACTTCCAATGTAAGTCAATGGAACCAGAATGTTTTCCAAACTATTCTGGAGCTTTTCTACTGGTCCATTCATCAAAAAAATGGAAATACATGTTTTTCATTGGACAGCGACAATATGCACAGTTGTCGACCACATATACACAACAGATTAACTGAAGATTACCTAGTTATGCTATGTTGGTTCATATTCCATCATCCTTAGAAGACCATACCTTAGAAAATAACTTTTTCTTATTTGAAGTCTGCACATATGAAGAAATACATGCTTTCTTGGGCTCAACCCATTGAAGACCCCCAAAGAAACTGCACAAAAAGCCCACACAGGTCTGGGACTAGCCTTGTTGGCAATGTGAAGACCACTAATTATGCTTAAGCTTGTGTGTTTAAAAGCGGTTTCGTGTTGAATGGGCTGGTTTGTGGGATTTATTTGATCTGAGGCCCACAGCTGTGTTTTAATATTCCCTCTTTGTGTCCAGACCCTCTTATCAAGCCCTTCATGTCGCACCCATGGCAACAAAATGGGCAGAGAGAGAACGAGGGGCAGCAGAGGGAGATCTGTAGAGATGAAACGTGCAAATGACAGCCTCTTGAGAACAGGCAAGGTTGAAGCTCTAAACTCCTGATTAAGGCAGCACATTATGGATAAATGTAACGTAATAGGTATACAAAGATTTGTGAAAATATTGATCTGCATTGTTAATCAACATATTTTTAATTAAGATGGAACACGTAAAGCCCTGCATTTATCAAAAGCCCCTCATAACCTTATCCGGAAATGCGATTGGTTGAGCGCACAGTGAGTGAGCGCAGTGCTCATTTGCATTCCTTGTCTTCTGAAAATTCAGTTTTATTCAATAAGGTCACTATCACTTTTAGAATGAACAGGGGTTATATTGTGCAGCCCGGCCTTTCAGTCTGAAACAAGGTAACATGTCGATAGATAAACAGATTCCACGTCAGCTCCAAGGAATGGCATGTGCTAAATCCCATAGAGGAAATAGATGAGGAACAATGAGCAAACACTGCAACAATGGTGCACCTCCCGACATATGTTGTAACCCAATTGATATGATACAGGGAAGTAAGAAATGAAAAATTCCTTGGAAGTATGAGCTATAAAGGTGGAGCCCTGTTACCTGCCCTGAAATAGAAGTAGCTCACACTGTTTAGTGGTTGGGATGTCTACTTCCACATAGACACAATAAAGAAGCTCCAAAGCTCTTCTAAGGCCATGCTCCTTTGCTGACACTTCATAATGTAGGCCTCACAATTTTAACCCCAACACTAATAAACTGCATTTAAGGATTATGATTACACCGGCTGTGCTCATACACCATTCAAAATTCTTCTCCTCACTTACAAAGCTCTACATAACTTCGTATTTGTCTGATCTGTCTGCCTGTTCTCTAGACTAATTAAATGCATTTAAGGAATATGATTCAACAGGCCTATAAAATATTACAAAATATTACAAAACTCTGCTGTTTTCCTCCTCGCATCACTTTACACCCTGCAAACATCTCCTGCAATCACATACAGATCAATCTTTGTAAGATCTCCTCACTTACAAAGCTTACAAAGCGTACATAACTTTGATAACCTATTTGTCTGATCTGTCTGCCTGTTCTCTACTAACCAGCTCACACTCTCAGGTCCTCCTCTGCTGGATTACTCTCTAACCCACCATCCAACCTACATTAGTAGGCTAATCTTGCTTTCTCTAGGTCGACTCCCCAACTCTGGACCTTCCTTCCCCCACGTCCAACACATCAACTCTATTTCCCTCTTAATTCTAAACTTATAACCAAGAAAGAAGGAAAGAAACTATTTTAACTGTCCTTAACCTTAAATCAACCCGAAATATTGCCATGTTTTTGCTTGGGGTCCTAAGTGTTTGTAAGTATCGTTGTAGTATAATAATAATAGTTCTGCAAACAGGAGAAATAGAAATTGATCCTTTGAATACCCCAAGTTTTTTAAGTGATATGTTCCATGAAGCACAGCTAAATGGATTGATCTCATCTATAAACTAATATCTTTATATTTAGTGTACGATAATGACTCCACACTTGGTTCCTGATTCATTTTTGGATCTAATTTCATTTTGTTCTTGTGGCTGCTCTCACTTTTGGTAGACACTAAGAAGATCCACTGCAGCTCTGTAGCAAGATATTTTTTACCTTATACTTCATCTTACTACTTCTTGTATCTTCCTTTTACCTCCCTGCTGAAAAAAACATAGACATAGAATCCAGAAAACGTTAAAAAAGCCGGTTCCTGGTGCTGGTATTTGGTGATTGCCTGATATCACAGTGCAACAGGTGGTCCAGATGCGTGTTATGGTTTCCTTGTGGGATCTTAAGATGTCCTACAGGAAACTAGGGGTCTGTTATAGTACCTGTTAAGCCAGTTCCCATTAGAAAGCATATCCATCGACTTTTAATGGTCATGTTTTCACCGGGGATTTACTCGAGTTATCACTGAAGCTATTACTTCACCACAGTTTGACTTGATTGTGATTTTAGGACACTCGGAACTTGTTTGGCAGCGAGTCCAGGAGTTGCTCTCTTTGACGCTCTGACAAAGAGCTCCTGTTTCACTATTCAGAGCAGCTGAAACTTAAGACGTGTCACCGATTTGACTCAAAGAAAACGGCACTCTTGTTTCTTCCGTGTCTCCTCGGCACTTTAACTCAAAGGAAGTGGACCAGAAATGTGCAAAGTCATGCTAACACAGACAGAACTGCCCAACACGGTCATTACTCTCCGAGCAGTGGACGCCGAGAATCGTACTAAGTATCGCGAGATTTCGCCAGGCTTCCGTACTTTGGACTCGAGTGGCGCCAAGCATCGCGAGATTTCACTGCCTCTATAAAACTAGAAGCACAACCGTCGCCGGCTTGCTTCGAGTTCACACAGACGGCGGAGCGGCTCAGGGTACGTACACCACGTTTTCAGAAGTTTGCTTTACTTTTATGTAATAAATGTATCTTTAAGGAACTCTTTGGTGAGAAATAACCCCTTTTACGCTGCTTTTGCTTGTATGATGTAGAAAGTTACGTTACGGTATCAACAGGTTTCAGCAAAACAGCCTCGTTGGTTTAGTCATAATTCAGATAACTGTAAACATGTTGACAAGTTTCTTTGCAAATTCTTCTTTATGTGCACTAATTGAAACATATTGTCTATTTAATTGAACTAACACTCCTAATATGGATAGTTCGTGAAGCGTTCTTAAGACACTGCTTCTGTATAGAACTGTGGACCTGAACTATTTGCATGTTTAAATAGATTTTTGCATGTTGAAATCTTCAGATTAATGGAGAATGTGTTACATATGGTTTAGTATCTTTCACCATTAAAAGCCTTGTGTGTGTAATATCTATCTATCTATCTATCTATCTATCTATCTATCTATCTATCTATCTCTCTCTCTCTCTCTCTCTCTCTATATATATATATATATATATATATATATATATATATATATAAGAATGAGTTAGGTTGCGAAATGCCTTTTGAGCCTTTATCTTTGGTGACTCTTGACACCTGTAGATTTATGGGCCTCAACACGACCATAAACGTTGTGAAACTGAGGAAGTGTGAAAAGTACAAGTTTCATTCTTGCAGTGGGTTTATGCAGAGCTCTGTCTGATGACTGCATAGATTATGTTAGTTGATTATATGAGTAATGTTGTTTTTGATCATATGATCATATAGGCCAAGTACATATTTCGTGTAAAACTTCTTCATTTCAGCCTAACATAATTTATCCTTTTTTTTATTAGTTGTCATACTACGTGTTAACCGTTTCCTCTTTTTTTAAATGAAGTTCCTGTTTTCAGTCCAATAGAAGAAGATGGCAGCTGGCAAAGCAAAGATTGGCCAACTTGCTCCGGACTTCACAGCCAAAGCTGTGATGCCAGACGGCCAGTTTAAGGACCTCAAGTTGTCGGACTACAGAGGTATGACATCTTTTTAATGGACGTGTTTTTTATGGACTTCTATATATTCTGATGCACCTCTTAAGACTTTATTACATTCTAACGCTTATTATTTAGTAATTACATGGAAAAAAATGCAAACTGACTTACATGACATGAGTTAGGAATGGAAGTAAAATTTAGGAGGGGAAATATTTTAATGACACCTTAATATGATGTGCTATTTTGACCTAAATTTTTATTTATATTGCTAATTTTTTCCAAACACCCATACTATTGCATTATTTAGGACTGGCCTGTACTATTGTTACCATAATTTCAGTTTAATACTGGGTTTCTTCTAAAATTAAATAAATATGTTTTAAAATTTATTACAGGCTTAGGTGCCTTTTGTGAGATCAATGTACAACAATATTGTGACAACAGTAACAGTATTTATGTACAGTGTTAACCTCTGCCAGTGTCAGGTTAATGATAAGCGTAATGGAAAATTTAGCACTATCTTGCTGTTACTGTTACAGTCAGCAATAAACATTTTAAGACTCTCTGAACAGGAATGGCGTTGAATTTTCTAACTGTTGGCTTCCTTTTGTCTTTAGGAAAGTATGTAGTGTTCTTCTTTTACCCACTGGACTTCACCTTTGTGTGTCCCACTGAGATCATTGCCTTCAGTGATGCTGCTGACGAATTCAAAAAGATCAACTGTGAGGTTATTGGTGCCTCTGTTGACTCTCACTTTTGCCATCTGGCCTGGTGAGTGTTGTAGATATAGTAACCCATATCACATAATGATTGTATATTGTTAAAGGGTCATATATTGTGTACACCCACTTGTAAAAAAGAATAATCTACATTCTATCACTTAATCCAAATTCCTCTCTTCTGCCTGTGTCAGGATAAACACCCCCCGGAAACAAGGCGGTTTGGGACACATGAAGGTTCCTCTTGTGGCTGACACCCTCCGCTCCATCTCCCAGGACTATGGTGTGCTGAAGGAGGATGAGGGCATTGCTTACAGGTGTGTTGAAAAGAGGGAAAAGCCATTAGATAGGTTTCCATTCTTAAAAGCTTTTGCGCTAAAAGTGTATGTGCCAACATTTTATAAAGTAAATAATGCAGAAACCATTTAACTGTCGTTTCCAACCCAAAGAGATTTAAATCTAAAGCATAAGGTTACAGAGGTTAATGATATTGTTGATTTGTTTAAAACTACAATTATTAATAAAATCTGCCAAATTCTGGCCAAATGTTTATTGGTGTACAACTTGGAATGTTGTGTAAAGAAATGCTTTGGATGGGAAAAAATAATTACATGTAAATATGTTGATATCATCATCATGTTAACTTCACAAGTCTTCGCAATAGGAAAATTCTTTTTATTTATTTTTGCAATTTTAGTGCAGACATGCACATACAATTGTCTAAGGACAGATTTGTCCACCTTAAAGTACCACAAGCAGTTGGTTTTGTTTGTTGGCCTTTAAAGCTCAGTTTCACCTGTTCCTTTCTCAGAGGCCTTTTCATCATTGACGACAAAGGCGTCCTCAGGCAGATAACCATCAACGACTTGCCAGTGGGCCGCTCCGTTGATGAGACACTGCGTCTGGTCCAGGCTTTTCAGTTCACAGACAAACACGGAGAAGGTACAGTGCAATACATAAACATGATCTTCTGGTCTTTATCTTGATCACCATGAGATTGACACAAAGAATTATTCGCTTGTCATCATGACAAGAATTTCATTTGGTTTGCTGTGTCACAGTGAGCTGTTCCGGGTGCTATTCTCGGGTGTGTGGTGGTTGTGATTTTGACACAAGAATGTGGTCATGGTCTGAAAGTAAACCTTGTGACTGGCCAACGTGTGGATGGAGTTATGTAGCAACTAACATTTTTCTTAAGAAATCTTACAACAGACTATACTCACTGTTCATCACTAGTCTCTGGTCATTAAAGTCAGTCAAATTAACCCAAAGCATCCAAGGCATGTATCGTGTTTACGGTTTGCTTCTCCAGTTTTAGTATTAAGTTGTTAAGGAATGTGATATGGGCTTTGGAGTCGTGACACTTCATGGCATGCTGTTATTTATAATATTGGATGTAAGTCTAGACACAATTCAAGTGACTGATAGCTGCTACTACAGTTTTTAGTTGGACAATGTACTAGACTTGTTATAGTGCAAGAATCCATACAAGTCTATTTCAGATGACTTAAAGTCTCAGGGACAACTGAGCAAATTATGAAAAATATTTGTATGATACTAAACTTGAGTGTTATATTTTTCATTCACGCTTGGCTAGATGTTTCATATAAGATAGAAACATCTCAAACAGTAAACCGCTGGTCAGAAATATCAGAGAACTGTGTAGGCGTGACTAATGACAGCTGTCTGTCCAACATTCCTAACCTGCTCCACCCCACATACAGAACTAATTCCAAGAACATTATGGGACAGATGAACCAAACGGACAGATGAAGCAAAATGTAGTGCTGCGGGAATGAACATGCAGATGGATAAATGGACAAACTAAGAAGTGCATAAATGTGGGAATGGATAAACAGATGTACAGACGAACATACAAACCAGATGTAGCAATGCGTGAATGAAGGAATGGGCGAACAGACATGTAGACTAATGAATAAACAAACATATGAAGCAACACACAAAAGAGCATGCAAAGGACTGCACAAACAGACATACGGATAGATAGATGGATGACCAGACAGATAGACTTGTGTAAAAGATGTACAGGTAGATTGAAAAACAAACACATGAAGCAATGTGTGAATAAAAGAATGGACAAATAGTCATGCAGATGGATGGATGGATGGACAAACAGATGAAGGATGATGGTGATGGATAAAGGAATAAAGGAGAGCCAGGCAGATACAGACAGGAGGTCTAGCTTGGTAGCTTTTGGTTATGCTGGTTAGCTTTAGCTCACCAAGTTTCTATGACTCTGAAGCTGGTTTATGTGGGTGGGGCCAGACGGACGCCAGCGTTGTGATTGGTCAGGGGAATGCTTATGGAAGTGTTACGCAATATTAGAACTGCCCAGTTTACATGTAGAGGAGAGGAATATGGTAAAATGCAACAGATGTTCATTGAGGACAGATTGAGGAAGTTTAAAAAAATACAAGTTTAAGTTCCCTGGGGCTTTAGCTTGACATGATTTGAGGCGTTGGGTGTTTGATTTAGCCATGCAGTTTGCACATTGCTAATGTTTGGGTGTAAATATTGTGACTCAGTGTTTGGTGCAAGTGGTTAAACTGGGTATATCAATTAAAATAACTGAACTGTTAAACTCCTGTCTGTTTTTTGTAGTGTGTCCAGCGGGATGGAAGCCCGGAAAGGACACAATCAAGCCCGATGTCCAGAAGAGCAAAGATTTCTTCTCCAAACAAAACTAAACAGACGAGACTCTGCTGTATAGTCTAGCAGACCCCACACTGGCACTGTATACATGACCCCAAGAAACCTAAATACCCCTGTTAAAGAAGAGTGTAGCACTTGTAAGTGTTATTTATGTTATGACATTGTCAGCAGTAAATGAAAACATCAGATGCTGGTGTTATGGTCCATATAAACATATTAGTGATGTTTCAATAATCTGTTTTGTATGTTGTATTTGCTTTTTGTTTTAAAAAGCTGTACTGTAGAGTGGGGACCATCTCTTTTGTGTGTTTTTACATTTCATAGCAGTAAATACTGTTCAGTCAGTTTTTGTGGCATTTGTGGTCAGAGAGGAACTTCATTGTTCTCCCCATGCCCTGTACTTTAGACATGTTTTGTAATAAACTCCTGTTGAGAATATGACATTGGCCTTCTGCTTCATTACAAACGTTTCACCCATCTTTAAAAATGTCTGCATAAGTCACAAGAGGTAAACAAAGTCATTTAAAGTGGTTTGATGTGAAATGGTTATTTGTAAAGAAACATAATGACTCTTTACAGTGGCAGTGATGGTAACCTGGGTCACAATGTCTACAACACAAATATAGCCATTTAATTTATTATCCAATATCACAAATCTGACAAATCGGAGTATGCTGTTTTCGTAATACCTTGAATAATCCAATAACTACAGAAATCAGATTATGATATTTTTTAAATGCTTGTAAACACACTCTGTGTACCAGGCAGCATATTCATAACCATTTGGTCTAATTGTGAAGGAGCTCTAGGAGACATTAAACACTTCAGACATCTGGTTCCCATAACCACCACTGTGAACAATACTGATTTAGTAAGTTTCTGGAGTATTAATTGTTTAACATCAGTGGCTGTGTTTACACCTTAGTGATTTAATTACACAGTAATTCTGAACACTTGATGTAACTCCTCTTTTAATTAAACTTGAGCTGTAGATAGATAGATAGACAAGAGGACTGTTCTTTGTAAATGGTCACCAAAGATGAATAAAAATTGCTGGCAAATTGCACAAAACTGTACATCTAAATAGATTTCTAAGGTATTTATTAACCCTACGATGCACAATCAGGGTCAGATTTTATTTTCTCTATATTTGCAATAAATTAATTTCATCACTCAAGCTTCCATGAATTCCTCAATGTACTTGGTTTTGATCATCAAAGAGTTAAAATAATTTTACTTTTTAAATAAAAATCCTGTTTGCATCACTGCCCTTCTAACATACAACATGGTCCAAAATGAACCCTATATGTTTTCACTATAGAATTTGATAGGAACTGTTGACATTTGTAAACATTTGCAGTCAGGAACAAAAAATATTTTAATAATATATAAGTTTGAGCCATGTTGTGTATTAGAATGGGTTTATTAGCTTGTGCATCAAAGGGTAAATAATACTGATGATGAAAGGCTCGAATGTAGCAGGTAAAACTTATTATTTATATTATGTAATCTAATGTAATAACCGAAGTTAATAGAAGTACTAGTGCTGTAATTGGCGGGAAACTTAACGCGCGAGCCGCATTTAGCTGCAGCTCGTTTACCTCAGTTGTCGTGATTTTTAATAGTGATTAAATTTAAAGAAAACTAACTTTTAAAGATTTATGGGCCAACTTGACTTTGACAGAAACGTTGTCTGACGAGTCATTAACTTGGGGCTTTTCTACGTTTTAGTGGAGGCTTCTCTCAGAAACGAGGGAACCTTTGTCGATTGGTAGCTAATACAGCTAACGAAGCTAAGCTAATAAAAAGAAAACAAAAAAACTTCGAAACAACATCAAGAACATGGCGACCAGGCTGAAAAAACGAGCGAAAACAAACCAGGAAACTGCCGAGGTAAGACAGCAAAATACAACCGGCAACATAGAAAGTAGGTATGAGTTTTTTAGGTTGCTGAAAGTAGCTAGAAGCTAACGCTAAGCAGCCCAGTTGGATATCGCGATTGTATTACATTTGGTACTTTGAATGTTCATGTTCCACCTTAAATGCTTAGGCACCAGGCTGCACCTGTTGCACCATTTAAGGTGGAATGGGGACATTTGAACTAGAAGCTGCTGAATGAGAAGCTCACTTCAGCATTGTGCTTCAGCAAGATGGCTTTCTGGAATCATTCAGTCCCCCTTTTCTGCTCCAGCTGCTTAATGTACTAATAGATCACCTACTCTGCAGTTATCAGTGCTTTGGCCTCTTCACCTTATATGTAACTCATAAAGGCCTTGGATTGATATCTTGAGTAAAGTGTGTTCAGTGAGGTTAAAGGGTAAATTCTGCATAATGAAATGAACAAATCTCTCTAAAGTGAGGTTCTAGAGAGATTTATGGAGTCAATATTGTTCACAGTAGTTGTGATAGGATCCATAGGAAATAGGATCTAAAAGCTCCCCCACATAAAGTTATTAAATGAAATGGTTAGACATGTGCTCTCTGACGTCTGACTCATAGTTGTGTGTTAGGGTTGGCTTAATATGGAGCGTTTATTCATTTATACCTTCAATTATTATTATTATTATTATTATTAATAATAATAATAATAATAATAACAACAAAAAATAATAAATACAATTAAAACAACAATAAGAAAAACAAGTTAATAATATTTGATAATCATATAAATAATAATAACAAATAATAATAAAAGTGATGTTTTTGGTTTCGCCATTAAATTTAGAACAAAGCGTGGGTTTGAGCAAAGTTTAGGTGTACATCAGGTTTTTAGGAAATAATTATAACAGTAATTTATAGATTACATTTTTAGATTTATAGGCCTCAAAAACTTGTGTGATAAATATGATTCACTTGGCATTAAAAGGTAAATACATTGATTTTAATGTATTCTTGGTTGAGGTTTACATGCAGGGTGTTGTAAAGCAAAATAGTGCTCAAAGATAACGTATCACTATTTTACTATTAAAAACATGTAATATAAAAACGCAAATGACATTTGTGGATTCACTGGCTTTTAGGTAGTAAATAAAATGTCAGCATTTGGTCTGGTTTGCACCAAACCATTCTAAACTCTGTTTAGAATCGCATGGACATAATTATTTAGAAATGTTGCAAACTTGGTGGAATTTCCCTGTAAATACTGAACTCCGTATTATTTTGGCATTAGATAGATAGATAGATAGATCGATAGATAGATCGATAGATAGATCGATAGATAGATAGATAGATAGATAGATAGATACTTTATTGATCCCGAAGGAAATTTCGCAGCCAGTAGCAGTTACACAGTACAAAAACTAAGTACAACACCCAGTACAAATAAGTATAAAGAAGAATAAAGAATTCCAATAGTCAAAAAGAATATATACAAGAGCATATGAAAACAAAACTATACAACCTGACTGAGGGTAAAAAAGGTAGTGCAGTGCAGACTAGAGTCTCATAACCCTGTTTGACCTACTGGGACAATTCTTACTAAAGAATAGTCCTGTTTCACCCCTAGAAGTTCTAGTAAGGCTTAAAATATCTACAGAACTACAAGTTTACAATTCAGGTTTCTTTGTAATAACAGAAACTTTGGTTGCTACTGATTTGCAAGACAACAGTGCTGGCATTTACCTCTTCACCATAAATATGTTTAAAAACAGCTGTTTAAGAAACCATGATAAAACTGTTGTAACCATTTTATGTAATACTTTCTGTGAGCTTTTGAACCTCTTTGGATGTCTGGTTACTCACCACTACTTTGAACAATTCTAACGTTGTAAGTTTCCGAACAGTGAAACATTTCACGTAAAATAGCTCAATTACATCGTTATACAACTTAACCAGGGTATCAACTGGCGTGTCTTTTGTTTTACCCACCCTTATTATTTGATGCTTTTTTTCATTTAATGTCATCTGCTTTCTTGCCAAACATTTTTAGTTGTTACAGTGCTGCAGTGTTATTGCAGTATTAGTAATTATAACTTTAGTGTGTTTCATGTATTGCAAGTGATCTGTGTATTTCCTCTTTCTAGTGGGACAGCTTATTCCTCCAAGAACTGAACACTCAGGAGCAGTCTTTGATCTTTGTGAAACGAATGCTGGTGCTTGCGGTGTCCTCTATAACCTATTTACGAGGAATATTTCCAGAAGACGCATATCGATCTCGCTACTTAGAAGGTGACCAGCTGGCCTCTGGCCTTGGTAGTTAAACATGAAAAGATTAAGCTATTGTTTAGCCCTCAAACAATTATATAGTTTCTAGCCAGACATGTTCAAAGCATAATAAAAGCAATAATTCAGCATACCTCACCTTAAGTTGTACATACACATACAGAAACAAAGACAATAACCCACTATAGCTTTTATTTTATGGTGATGGGTTGTGCTGATGTAAAACTATACAGGGCTTTTTTAATAATATCACGTAATCTGTTTTTTCCAAAAAATATTAAAAAAAATGATAACAGTATTTTATTTTAGGAGAAAGTAGCTGTAGGTAGTCATGTTTTACATGTACTGGCTTGCTACGGACAGATCATTTGTCATAGTAGATATTGTAATCTCTGCATTTCAGATTTAAGCATCAAAGTTCTTAGAGAGGACTGTTCATCTACATCAGCTGGCAGAATTGTCAAATGGTAAGTGTTTTAACAGTAACTTTTATTAATATATATGTCTCATCTAATAGAAATATGTAAAAATATAACTATATAATGTGATGTTGTAATCTTTCTTCCAAGGATGATGGGGTGTTTCGATGCTCTGGAGAAAAGATATGTAAGTCAGGCATGCAATACTTCAGTTACCTTTTGGTAACCATTAATTTCATATGTTTCTTGCTAAGTATGTCAATCTTGCTACTGTCAATAATGTTCCAAAGGCCAGTAATTTTGAAAAGTCCAAATCATGTGTATGTAAGCAGCACCCTCACCAATCACAAGGCTTATGTGGGTTGTTGCACCCACACAGCTTCAGTAAAACTGTGTTCCCCTACAGTCTCTCTCTATTCCAGTCAGAAAGAAAAAGGCAATGAGGAGCAAAAGCTAACCTAGCTGACATAACTGAACAAGCATTCTTTCCATTCATTTGTTCTTTTGTTTGCTGAATGCTGTCCCAACAATAAAGTGAATAAAAACATGTCTTCAAACAAGACATTAGTATGTAAATGCTGGATAGTGTTTTATAGTCAACAACATGGCCTGCATATGTAGAGCCTGTTTCACACAATTCTTCTTGCTCATGCTGTTGTGCTTATTTCACAGTTTGTGGTTTGGCAGGAATTCCAGAAACTGAAATCTATGTACAGAAGAACTGAAAACTGATAGGTTTTTCATAATATGTCCCCTTTAAACGAGAGGGGAATTAACACATTTAAAAATGATTCTGTATTCTTTTGCAGTTGCAGATTGTGCTGATTGGGGTAGGTGTGCCAGTAAGATTAAGTAAGATTAATATTTATTTCTTGTAGTATACCACATATTATCTGTAATTGTTTTTGGCAAACCTCTACAGGTGCACAGAGACCCAGATGACACCAATGTGAGTTTTTCAGAAATCAGAAATAATTTATTGATCCCAGGGGGAAATTGCAGTATCCCAGGGGGAAATTGCAGTAAGCTACTGCAAAGGCTGCACGCACTTTTTACGCATGCGCACTATAATAATATGATAATAATTTTTGCCCAAGCATGTGCTGAATTAAAAAAAACAAAAAAAACCCTTTTATTGTGTTTTACATCATTATTATGCTACACACTACATCAGCAGGTATGAGGGAGGTATACACTAAATCTGCTGTACAGGCGTCAAATGTAGTTTAATCCTGTGAAGCCTGTGAAGCAAATCTAAGAACAAGTGAAACTGCAGCTTGCTCTACTAGCAGTGACTGCAACAGTATGTGCAGTGATTGTCACGATATACTGTAGTTATGAAAATTGGCACGTCATTCATACTCTGCCACATATAATATATAAGAATGAACACGTACATACTGTATATTCTATGTATTATATGTTACTGAACACACATATAGCATAGCACAATGTTAGCACCTTGACTTTGTTGTGTCTTTGTTATTATAGCATGTCATAGAGTCTTATCAATTTAAGTTCAGATACTCAGAACATGGGCCACAGATGGACGTCTTTAGGTAAGAGCTGTCAGACAACACTAAGTTATGTAGCACAGGGCACATAGAAAAGAAATGTGAAATAAGACACAGAGTATAGAAGCATTTCCCTCAAGGTAAAACCTGATAAAAGTAATATTACTGTATAGTTTGCATTACATGTTTAATTCACTGTAACAGAGTTTGTAGATGAGCTATATATATATATATATATATATATATATATATATATATATATATATATATATATATATTCTAAATGAGTACTGACTAGATGTGAAAAACACATTACTTAAAGAGGATTTCCAACCTTTTTATTAATACTGTAATTCAAATGTTGTTCAGAGTGGTTAGATGTGAAGTGTTTAATTATAATGTAACTTGCTAAATCAGATGTCTTCACATAGGCATCTGGGCTGCCTTTAACTTTTCAGTTGCTTTTAAGCTGCTTAGAGATAATGATCAGATAAGTTGATGGGACATTAAACACAGATTTTTAGTTCTGTTAACTTAAGAATCTGTTTTTTTTTAACATTTTTTACTGTTTGGTGGTGATGGAAACCATTGATTGTGATGTAAATATAGTGAACAGGCAAGAAGTTTGTTATCATTTACTGAACTTCCATCCAACAAAATATTTATTTATGTAAAATTCTGAAATGTTTTTAATTAAAAAGCAGTGTAAACTTGTATCCGTGGCTGGCCTTTTCTCTTTCAGAAATGACAATATGGAGATGAGGGTGACTATGGATGACACAAAGAAAGCCTCAGTTCTCTTGATCAGGAAGCTGTTCCTGCTCATGCAGAACTTAGACAGTCTGCCTGATGACGTCTACCTCACCATGAAGCTCTACTACTATGATGATGGTAAAACAAACATCCGCAACACATGGTAAACACAGCTGTTGGAGGAGTCTGTTAATTTATAGGGTGACTTTTCTGTCATGAGGCTAGACCTGGGACCTTGTCATAACTGGTTTTGTTGATTAATTGTAGGCAGATTTATGTACAAGCCTTACTGCTCAGATCTAATCTTTCTGCCCCGATGGTTTAAATTTGTGAAACCTGTGCCCTGAAAAAAAGTGCATGCACACATTTTTTTATCTGTAACATCATGTACATCATTTGCATACATTTAAAAAAAATTCTATGCTAATTAATTTTCCAGTTTTGCAGGAATTGATTCCCCAATGTTGAAAGAATGTGCTATTTTATGCTTCCCTGCTGACTACAATGTTGTGAGCATACTCACAAAGTAAAAAATATTAAATAAATAGAATATTAAATAAATAGAATTTACATATGAATTCTGACCTGACCATCTTATTATGAATGCATGGGCAGATATCTGATTTATGAATGCAATGTAAGAGGCTTAAATCTGGTGTGAAAAGTGGACACAGCTCTAAAAACACATATTATTTAATATTGGATTCATTGGAACCATTTTAGACAGAAAGAAATTTGCAACGTTTAGCCAGCTTTGCATAGAAACTTTGTAGTGACTTTGTTTCCACACCATCTGAAACAGTCACCCCACCAGACTACGAGCCGCCAGGCTTTAAAGAGGGGATATGTGACAGTCTGTGGTTCGAAGGCACAGCAGTACATTTCAGAGTAGGTGAACTGCACACACCCTTCCACCTCCTGAAGGTCGGGGTGGCAGCTGAGCAAGGCAGAGTAAGCAAACTACAGGAGGGCAACCATATGAGAGAGAGCATCCAGAATTCAGCACAGCAAAACATCTGTAGGCTCACAGAGGAGGTAAGCGATTGTTTTTTGCTGTTCTACATAAATGTTACTACACAAACACAGTTTATTTTATAGTTGCTTAATAAATTACATTTACATTCAACCTTCCATTTGCTTTATTGCAAAATATAAACTTTAAAATGTGTAAAGAATTTCTTTCTGCAAAACAAGTGTGTACACTTTTAAAGCTATTCATCAAATTCAAATCATATAACATTTCCTCTTCTCAAAAACACAAATGGGCTTGGCAGTAAAACACATCTTGGTGTTAATGCAAGTGTTATTTTTTTAAACAGGTTTCCAGACAATGCAGAAAGGAAGACCTGCCTTCTGAGGATGGTATGCTTGAGTTTTCTTAAAGCTTTCACTGGAAGTCCTTAGGGAGTTTTATTGCCCTTCATGGCTTAAGTAAACATTTATATAATTTCTAAAATGATCTTTTGCAGAATCAGCTGCACAGTTCAAGCAACCAACTAAAGCCCCAGCTAAGGTAGAACTTGAAAAAATATTTTGGAGTGAAGTTTAGATTAAAAATTACTAACATTTTGCTTTGTATGTTGTTTTTATCAGAGAGGGGGCAAAAGACCAGTAAAGAGGAGAAAGAAAGAAATGTAAAACCACCACCCTCCAGCAATTAGAAAATGTCATATTTGACATAGTTCATTTACTTACTTTTTGTGTTTTAAAATTACTAAAATATATATTGGTAATAAATGAATATATAAGTAATAAAAAGATACTCATTACTTAAAGTATGGAAACAAATTCATTGACGATTTATGAAGATGGATTTGTGTAATAAGAGGTAAACAGTGTTCCCACATACAGCTTCAATGTGTAAGTAAAGGACATTCTTAAAAACATAACAAAATTCACAATACATTTTGAGTGGTGAAGAATATTGACAACTGTTGTTGCTTACCAGTGTGTTACGTTAATTTATTGGGTGTATATATATATTACAATTAATTTGTGAATGTGAAATTTCCTCATTAAATACAAGTGTGTTCCTTAATGACAAACATGTCTCTAGTTTTTCAAGTTCCACTTGCAAAATAACAAAAAAAAAACAGTGCTCATTATGTAAATATTGTGTTCCACTGAATTCTCATTAAGGCACAAAACAGGAAGCAGGAAGCTCATACCATATGTAAGAACAAGGCAGGGAAATAAGTTGTAAGACTTGGTTTGAAAGAGTTGGTGGTCCCTCATATCCAAAATATTTGCCAACTTTGACAAATTAAACAGGTATTCTTCGTTAAAAGTTCTTGTTCGTCTTAGATGTATAAATGATTTCTAAAAGATTTAAACATTCAAACATATTAAATAATGGATATGAAAGGCACACTAAAAATTCTGGGTAACACTGTTCAATCAACAAATGCAATTTAGTACCAACTACTTCATAGCTGCAACACATTCAAGAAAAAGACCAACAGGAAAACAATTGGCTGTATGTTTATGTTGGAGACAAGCCACTTAGTTGGGCAGCACATCTATAGTAAAAGCTCTTGTAAATGCTTTAATTATTTAGTATCTGTATGTGATTATTTTTTCAACATGTTGAAAAAAACCGTAAAAAAGCTAGAAAATGCAGTTGTCCTTGTAAGGAAAAAAATAAATATCATTAATGTGTATAATTATCCTTTTTTATATCTACTTTTTATCTATTCAAAAGGGTTCCCCCTACATTTATCACTTATGTATTTACATGGGGGATGTTTGGCATCTTAAGAAGGTTTAAGAATAACTGTTTAATTAAACATGTATTATATCTGTATGTTTGACCATGAATATACCTTGTAAATCAAAGAATAGCAATAATCACAGATTTGAAAACGTGTATGCAGTACTGATCTCACTAGTTCAGTACCATCAGATCCATCAGATAAAAAAGCGTTCACAAATAAGTCTCTTTCTACATCCTCTTGCTTTACCAGTGGGATGATTCAGTGCAATTAAAGTGTCAGTTTCTCTTAAACATGTCTGAAAACAAAGTCAGGAAAATAAGGTCATGTATGATCTCTGATTGACTCATTTTTAAAAGAGACTGTCCACATCTCCCATCTCAACAACCACGGTCTTCAGCTGAGAGTAGTATTCAATTGTAACTTGACCGTTTTCGCGCCCTATGCCTGCAATGAGAGATGATAGAGAATGATCAGAAAATTCATGTATGAAAGCTGTTTCTAAATTTAAAGAACAGTATAAAGTGTTTTACATCAGATAAAGAGTGCAAAGTGTCATTAGTCATCCAGAAGTTCCCAGAGATGGAAACTATACATTTCAGTGATAAAGTGCTTCATCAGCAATCAAGTTCACAAGGAATATTTTTAATAGCGACAAAACATTGTGTAAAAAGTGCAACCCAGGTTCTTTAGTTTTGCCTTAGATGATGCACAGGACAAATCTATGTACTTTTCACAAAGTGAAATCACTTTTTACAAAAATGAATTATTTTGTATTAATGAACAAAACTAACCCATATGCAGGGTTTGATATACGGAACAATACTGTTGGTTCTACCTCATTTGTAGACCAAATTAGGCTTGGCAATAGTAGTTATACCTTTTAGATTCAAGAATGAAAAACGCTGAAATTCTTACTCGCGAATGTTACTCAAGTTTGTTACCTGAAGTTTTATATCCTCCAAATGGCACCTCTACTGGGGTAATGTTGTAGTTGTTGATAAAACAAGATCCAGCCTGTAGATTCTCAATCACACGGTGGGCTCTCTGAATGTCTCTAGAATGAGAAGATGCATAATACAGCGTCTTATATCGCCTTATATTTGTGTTTCTAATGATGTCCTAGAATGTAGCCCGTTGAGTAGTATTACATTAAAATTGTATTGTGTGAAAACAAAGAGATTACTCTGCACTGGAATAAAGAAGAGCATGTCTGTAAATGATATCCATTGGCCAAATGACAAAATATGTTTATAAATTGACTGCTGTCTTGACTGGGTGGTTGACGGTTTGGGGAAGACATTAGTTAATTTATTAAAAGTCTTTGTGCAGTTAATGAATATACTTATATACTTAATGAAATACTTATGCATACAATGTTAAGAAACAAAACTTTACTTGGTGAAAACTCCAGCAGCAAGACCCATGCTCGTGTCATTAGCCCTCTGTAGAACCTCCACCTCAGTATCAAAGGTCAACACAGACATCACAGGGCCAAAGATTTCCTCTCTTACGCACGTCATGTCGTCTGTGCAGTTGTCTACAACCACATGATGAGGCATAAGGACACAGAGGCATACATTTGGTTTCCCTAGACACTGAGGCATAAGAACACCAATGCAAACAAAAATATATTATTTCCTATGGCAGCTTTTATAAATACTGATGAATAATAAACTCTGACAAATAATAAATGAGGTGGGCACAACATGTTTCGAATGCTAGGATGTGTAGATGGGCTGCATTACTAGACTGCTACACCATCCAAGCCTGTTCCATTCAGAAAGATCCTACATTCCTGTGATTTTTGGGAACAGTGCCAGAGTATCTGGTCATGCACATGTGTCTGACCCCATTAGTGTTCAAGAGAAGCACTAGTAGATGAAACCAAAAATATTAATAAAGGCTGATACCATCTACAGCAAGCTATTTTAGTTATGTATGTGATTAAAATCGTGTAATTGAATGCAGGGTGTGAAATGCACCAGCTTTAAAGAAACTTGGTTGAAAATGTTTGCAGGAAAGCTTTACATATCGTGGTGCCTTCCAGATGATGTTATTAACACCAGTGTTTTGCTTCCAGCTTATCAGTCACATCAACATTATTTCTTGCAGCTATAATAGACTGTAATGTTTTTGCGTTATAAACTGCTTGAGAGGAGCCTTCATATGGCAGGACTACCAAGTTTCAACCTTTCTCAGCTGCAGCCTAACTTTTGGAATGACGCTATTATGTACCAAATGTACACCAGTCTTGACGGATGACACTTCAGATGATATCTGAATGACTTTCGGTCCTTTGAGCAAACACTGTCAATATTAGATTTTTGTCAGTACAATCAGTGTACAGCTCTAACCACAGGCAGTGATAAGAAATGTAGCAACTTTTTTTATGACAACTACTACGTGTGAACTCACCGAGCACACAGGGAGTCATATAATATCCGTTTTTGAGTTTTGGGTCTGCTGGTGTGAATGGCTCTCCTCCACACAGCACTCTGGCTCCCTGACAAGCACAGTCAAATGTCAAGTCTCCAGTATTTTTACTGCAATAAATCCAAATAGTTCCTTATGTGCAGATGTCTGCTGTTTGCTGTACCTCTTTCCTGGCTTGCTCCACATATCCCAGTACTTTGTTCAGGTGAGGCCGACTGACTAGGGCTCCCATGCGGGTTTCCTCCAGAAGAGGGTCCCCGATCTGGATGGCTTTGGTTCGCCTCACTACCTCTGTCAAAAACTGGGGAAGAATCTTCCTGTGGACAAACACTCTGGTTCCATTGCTGCACACCTGCAAGATAAGGGATGGTGTAGAAATGACACAGGATGCCTAACTGACCAGTGTATCCCGTAGCTGAGACTGGAACACAGAATGCTTTTTGATTTTCTGTAGCAGTCCAGCTTTGTAGGGCTGAATGAGTTGGACAAAATATATAACTGATTGTTCTAAACTCATGCTCAAGTGGTTCACAAACTGTTATTTAGGGGTATACGTAATTTCCAATATACTTAAATCACAATATAAGGTTTTCTGAAGCTTCTTATATAACGTGTTCTGATTCTCAAAATCAGTTTTCACTTTTACATGCTAATATTGTTGATAAGATAAAGTGGTTAATTTTGTGTTGTGTTTGAAACCCTGGCTGCTACATAGTAATGTTGTTATCTGTCTTCAGTCATTCAGACTTTTCCCACATAAACCTATAACATTAGTATCAGCGATATTACTTACAATATCACAATAAATCGCAATATATTGAATCATAACCCCTGTATCATGATATGTTTTGTAACGCCAGTACACAGCCCTTGTATTGTTAGGTAATATTTTACGCCAACATAGCTAATAATATAGGCTGTTAAAATTATAGCTTTTGCTATTTTAAAAAATGCCACCATTTCCAATTTTCAATTTTCAGTTCACCAGCAGAGTGAGAGAGGAGTTCATTCATAGAACTTTGAGTACCTGACCCTGAGACAGGAAGTTGGCCATGAGTGCTCCCTTTACGGCATTTTCCAGGTCGCTGTCCTCAAAGATAATCAGTGGAGATTTACCACCAAGCTCTAGGGTCACTGGTTTTACTCCTTTAGAGGCCATCTCCATTATCTGTGGGGACAAACAGAATAAGAAACATTCAACCTCCAAAATTCTAAAATATACTGTCTTCTTCAAACAAACCATCACAGAGCTACGCCAAGTCTTAGACTCACAAAAGCAAGTCTGACGTTCTTTTAAAACAATAATAGCAATATCAAATTTTCATTTTAACAAAAATGCTGTAATGATTGATTAGTTTCTCGTGTCCACATTCAAATCACAAACCAATCAAATCTGAGGCACAACAGCTGCTGAGTATGTGGATGTTGCGCCATCTACTGTCCAACTAAGGGATTTCATGAAAGGTATCTTGCAGTTAAATGTTTAAATAGCTGTTGATGAATTAATTTCTTTACAATGGGTTGTATTATTTCAGCGATGCTAGACAGTAGACTATAGAGTCAAGGCGTAAAACTCTCACAATATATATACATTTTTAAATTGATTATTTGATGACACTTGAAACTTTTCCAACATGATATACAGGACAAGACTTTTTAAGAAAATCTAACCCATACCTTTGGTGTTGGTTATATAACAACATGCTCTACCAGTTGATCTACAGGAATATTCCTCTACTGTACAGCATCTTAGTACCTTCTTGCCTGTGGGCACACTCCCTGTAAAGGAGACTTTGGCCACAGAGGGATGATGGCAAAGTAGAGTTCCTGTCTCCTGAGCTCCCTGCACCACGTTAAACAAGCCCTCAGGAGCGCCAGCCTGCGCATAGATCTCAGCCAACAGCACCGCAGTCGCCGGGGTCAACGGAGACGGCTTGAACACCATTGAGTTCCCTAAAGAAGTTTCAAGGTGAAGACAGAAAACAGCCCATTGCTTATCCACAATCAAGAACATCCTGACACACTTGGTATTTTAAAGTAGTAATTTAGTCAAAAATTATTTTCCTCATTTCGATTACATGGAGCTGTTAAGTAATCTTTAACACACGTGCTTATGTGGTTTTGGACACTATGTAGTACTGCAATTTGCACACTGCTAATGGGTAAAGTATAAGCATGCCTTACAAGTCAGCTACATTAGCCTTGTAGCCCCGGCATAAAACTAAAGCAGTAAACATGTCTTATATACATAAGAATTGCGTTAATATGATTTTCTGCCAAACGACTCTAAAAACTATTTGGCCCCTAAAGTGCCACTGTGGGGGGAAAAAACCCTTTGCAAGTTCCCTTGCAATATTTTAGCATTTCCTCACTATGTTTTTAGGTTTCACGTGCAATGATTTTGGGTTTGCTTATTAAATTTTTGCATTCTCTCGCAACCGTTTTGACAATCCTTAAAATATTTTATTTTATAACAATATTTATATTCTAAAAAAATGTTTATAACATTGTGTTTGAGATCATTACGATTGAATGCAAAATACTCCAAAACAACTCCAAAAGCTATTGGCACCTAAAGTGCCACTCTGCAAGTTTTTGCATTCACATGCAATAGCTCTGGGTTTGCTTGCTAACATTTGGCATTCTCTCACAAACTTTTTAAGATTTCTTGTACCATTTTTGTGAAATTTTACATAAAGGTTTTGTGTTCTCTTGCAAAATCCATTGCATTTGCGATTGAATGTGAAATAATTGCAGTGAATGCAAAAATCATTGGAAGGGAATGCAATGTAATTTTGAATTTAACAGCCTCTTAGAGGCTCTGTAAGAAGCCCTATTCGTGAAAAGATGTTTCAGTGGTGTTAGGGTGGGCGCCAGGCCTTTTTTCATTAACATACCACATGCGATAGCTGGTGCTGATTTCCAGACAGCGATCTGAAACGGGTAGTTCCAGGCTCCGATTCCCACACACACCCCAAGAGGCTCTCTACGGGTGTAAGCAAAGGATCCTCCTGCTAGCTGCACATGCTGCCCTAAAAGAGGTCACCATTATGTATGTTAATCATGTGCAACTACTGGAACACACAGTCTAAGAGTTTGTATGACTTAGTATTTCATATTTATGGCTTAGCCTTTAATAATTATGGCTTAGCATCTCACATTTATATTTGAGATACTGCAGTTTGCACTTGCAGACGTATATACATCATTCAGATTCTACAGCAGGTCAATAGCATGGATTTTAACACAGTTACTCTTTTAAGTAGTTACCAGACATTGCAGATGCATGATAACACACCATCCAGTTTATGAGATCCATGTACAGGAGAACAGTTACATACTGTAGTACATTTGTCTACAGTTTATCTGACCCCTCTACTCCCATTCTTCTGACCATTGGACCTCTTTTAACTAGATATTATTAAGGCGGGTCAGTTTAATGGCCAGTAGAAGAGTGGACCACTGTCAAGTATGGCTCTGATAAAGGACTATATTGTTGCTGTCCAAAGAAAAACATTTCCAAAATGGCAACTTAAGCTTCAAAATACAGAGGCATTACTGTAAGTCAATGGAACCAGAGGTTATCCATTAGATTTTGGAGCATTTCTATTGGACCAAGAAACTTTTTGGACATGTTTTTCCTTGGACAGCAGCAATATGATGGATAACACCAAGCGTGCATCATGAGCAATGTGAAGCAGTTGTTGTGACCAGTGATAGACTCCGAATAGAATAACAAATAGCAACATCACGTTCAGACAAGGTAACCAACCTGACATATTAGTGGCCAGTCCTGCAAAATACTCAATGCACAATCGGGATGAGTCCACGTCCACCCGAGCTTCGGTGATGGACTTGCCGTTGTTGACCACCTCAATCTCGGCAATCTCCTCTGTTCTTTTCTATCCTCAAAACCAAAAGCAAGACTTTACTTGTAGAGACCAACATACAAGCTTTATAACACATGTGTACGCCATACATAGCATACTTAAAAAGCAAGAGCATGTATAAACAGCTAATGTCAATGTGTGTAAGATGATGTAACTGGCACTGAATTGACATTAAGGCCCTTAAAACTAAAGTGGTTTTCCACTGGAACTTTGTTAGGATGTTCTCAAATTAAAGCCGTATTGGAAAATATGTATGTAAATTATCACTTTATTTTAAGATCTACAAATCTTTCTTGGGAATAAAACAGTGTTAAGTGTTAAGCTGTTTGCAAATTTGCAAGTTGATGTCCAATGAAAAACATCTCCATTTTTGTCGATTTTTAGTTTTATACGTCATTTTAACATAGAAGCTGTCCTTAATAATCTGTAAAAGTTTCATGATGAAATGACCAATGGAAATGCTCCAAAAATACTTGGACAAAACTCTGGTTCCATTGACTTACATTGAAAGTAAAGAAGGTTTTTGGCCTCTTCTGTAAAATGACCATTATGGAGATATTGTTTTTCTCTGGACAGAATTGAAATGCTTGTTGCTTTTTAAATGTTATTCAGTGCATATGCACGTGTCATGAAGTCTCAGTGTCTGTAGTCTTTGCACAGGGTTTAAGGCAAGTAGCAAATATATGGTTTAAAACTGCTATGAGCTGAACTGAACTTTGACACTATGTTAACCTAAACAAGATTACTTATTTCTCTTTTGTATCTTTGCTGTCCAAAGAACAACAACAATTAAGAGTCTTCACTTTCAATGTCAATGGAACCTAAAGGTTTTAAAGCATTTCTATTGGTCCATTTATTAAACGATCCAAAAATGTAAACGACAGCTGTCCTGTTAAAATGATGTAGAAAAATAAAAATGGACAAAAATAAAGATACAAGTTTTTCTTTGAACAGCGAGAAGAGATTCAACAGGTAAAATAGCTGTAGCAATAAAATAACTTGTTAATAAAACCACTGAGGCTCATTTGCATCTCACTTATTTCTTCCAGACCTACACATATTTTTTAAAATGCTTGAACTAAGACAGCTAAACCTTCCTTAGACAACCGTCAGCTGAGTTCACCTCAATGAGTCTGGCCGCCTCCAGCATGACCCTGGCTCTCTCCATGCCTGCCATCTTTCTCCACGCCGTGAATGCAGAGCAAGCACTCTTCACAGCCTCATCCACCTGGTCTGCTTTGCATGGCTGCAGCTGGCACAGCACACGGCCTATCACACACATACATGCAAAACACAGAAAACCGTGTGAACTAAGATACTTTTCCACTGGAAGTCATTCAGTGATCAGCACTTACTGACCCAACTAAACAAGTAGGAGCACATGATGATAAGAGTGTCACACAAAGTCCAGTCCAATTGTGCAATGAGACGAGACAGTTACTTTAAACAGTCAATAAACAAACAAATGGTTACCTGTTGCAGGCTCATAAACTGGCTCCGAACCCGTCACACTGCTGAGCTCAACCCTGCGGCCGCCCCAGAAGTTGAGGGGGTCTGTGATCTGCATGGTCCCTGTGGAAGCTCTCCTCATGAGGGTGAGAAGAGCAGGACCACCAGGGCAGGAGGGCAGGAGGGAGGCCAAGAGACGCATGACTAGGGATCCAAAACTCTGGACTCCTGATGACAATTAAAGGGACTTTTTAAACAATTTTAGAAATTCTAGCTTAATCAATAAACAGTCTGTATTACTGTGAGATTAGTACAGCACAGTGCCAGTGTGCAGACGTTCATACAGAATAAATGGCTGTACAATCAAAGCGTCTCTTAACTAAACTCTCAGATCAGTCCGCTGCTCAGATTAGAGCTTTGACATAAGCAACGCACATGCCGACTTACTCTGCTCTGCAGTGAACGGACGGAAGAAGACTAAAACGAAAGAGTCTTCTGCGGATCAACTTCCTCCCCTCGTCTGCAGTAAACAGGCTACTGGCTGGGGAGGGGCGGGGCCTACGAAGCGGCGCACTCTGATTGGCTACAGTGGATAACGTCATGCAAAGATCCTCCACGAAAAGGAAGATGCGCAATATTTTTTGTTGTTTAAATTATTAAAATAAACGAAAAAGTGCAGAAAAATGCTTGTTAAAATACTTGTAGAAATTCCATTCTCGTGGCGATAGAATAGGTTTGAGAATAGGTTCTAATAATTAGTATACGCGTGTATAATATGTATCTGTTGTATCGCGCTCCAATTTTAGTCTCGGTGAAACTGAAACCAAAGATTATATTAAAGCATAGATTTTCTGGGTTACTGTGATGCTGCCTGTTACGGACTGCTGTGTAACATAAACATGACATGAACAAAAAAAAATCGCAGTAAAAATCGTAATCTTGTTTTGGTGTTCTCTTCAACAGCGCCATCTAGCGTGCAGACTCTTACATTGAACATTAACTGCTTTTCTTTTACTGATCCTCTTGCTGTTTTTATGTAGCAGTTTATATATATATATATATATATATATATATATATATATATATATATATATATATATATATATTAAAGAAAAGCTTTTTTTTTACTTTACCTACAGCAACAAGCTGAATCATGTTTTTTTAAGTAAAACAAAAACTGTTTATTTGTATCTTTTTTCAGCTTTAGAAGTCTTTAGCCAAGGCCCACTTAATCATATTGTTAGATGCAGATGGCAGACTGATGGGTAACTCAGACATGTGGTCCACCTGTGTGTGCAGAACTGTTCTTGATACAGCTGGAAAACTAAAGATTTCAGTGCGTCCCCATTGTGATACATGCAGCCTACGTAGTGCAATTCAGAGGGAGCATGCTCACAGTTGCGATGGTGTTATTCAAAAGATGTATAATTATACAAGTGACATGTCTGGTAATACACATTGTTGTATGTTTATAAGGACTTCTACAGCATCAGTTAGCTTGCCCAAATAAATGTCTAAAGGGGCCTTTATGCTTATATTTGGATCCTTGGTGTGGCTGTATGTACCAAACATGGCCATAATTCATTTTATATTACCAGCATTTTTTATTTTTCTACAGGTTAGTTTTCATGTATGGACTATATGGACTGAAGAGTGAAAACTAAATTTTGGAGCATTGACAAAGTGTATGTATTACTTCTCCTTTAAAGTGAGGAAAGTGAGTGTGTGACATGTTGTCAGACTTGTCATTGTTGAGCTCATTCACCCGTCAGCTATTACAACAGTTAGCTTGGTCCAGTGTGGTTTGTAAACTTTAGGGGAATTCCACCCGTCTGATCACATACATCAAAACTGTTGTAAGCAATGTCTGAGGCATTAAATATATAATGTAATACCAATCTGTGAGCTTCTAGAAGCATTAAGCCCTTTAGATGTCTGCTTCCTATGGAAGATCATTTTTTGGCATTTGAAAAAAAAGACCATACAGTATCTCTTAATGATGTGACAATCATAATTATAAGATACTAAGTAATAATCATGATAGACTAGGTCATAATTTGTAGGAAAGTCATAATTTATGAGAAAGCAAGTCATAATAATGAGATGCTAAGTCATAAGTATGAGATACCAAGACATAATTATTAGAGGCAACGTGATAATTATGAGATTCTAAATCATAAGTATGAGATGCTAAGTCATAATTAAGAGATGCTTAATCATTATTAACAGAAACTAAGTCCTTATTTTGAGAAAATCAATCATAATTTGGCATTTTTTCTTGAAGTAGCAAAAATGGGATTCCTATCACCCCAACTCTGAACAATTCTGTCTCATGTTGCACCAAACCACTCTCAATTACTTTCTGTAGATCTTAACCCTTTCATTTTGAGAAAACAGTAGAATTTCCCTTAACTGTGTGACATCACAGGCTGTCTGGAAGAGCTGAGAGTCCCTGTGATCCAGGAAACTTGTCCCCTTATGATCTAATCTGGACACTCACTTTCCTCCCATAGATAGTAGGCGCTGAGTGCGTGTCAGATCAGTGTAGGAAGCTAGTTGGAGATTCGGCCTCCCTCGTTCGAGGGAGCTTTGTCCATCAGGGACGTGTCCCACAAAGCACCCCAACAAACGATAGAGACAACCATCGATCACATGTTTCCCTGTATAAGGTGGATTG
Organism: Megaleporinus macrocephalus; assembly: GCA_021613375.1. NCBI lineage: Eukaryota > Metazoa > Chordata > Actinopteri > Characiformes > Anostomidae > Megaleporinus > Megaleporinus macrocephalus. The sequence continues at coordinate 40,932,656 of CM038708.1, forward strand.
CCCCCATACCCCTCCCCCGCCAACGACCCTTTAGTTTTTGCCCCTCTGTGGAGGCGGAATCTTTCTAGGGTGTAGGGCGTAGGGCAGAAGAACGCTGTCGTCATAATAGAACGCGCCCTGCGGTGACTGAGCACAGGAGAGTTGTGTTCGCTGCTCCGGCGCGCGCACACTGCAAGCATGGCTGGCGACAGCGAAACACGACTCAACGGGCAGGCAGACAACGGCAACACGATTAAACAGCCTTTCCTTATCGGCGTTTCAGGCGGCACTGCCAGTGGAAAGGTTCGTTATTTATCCCGGTTGGCGTATTATTTCTGTTTTTTCCCCCGTCTTTCCGTGTTTCTTCTAACCTACTTTCATTGTTAGCTCCCGCTCCGACCTCGTGGCTTTCTATGTATACGGGTTTTCTCATTCCACCTTAAATGGTGCAGCAGTTAAGGTGGAACCGGGAAAAAAAATCGAACAAAAAGATTTCAGAGGGAGAAAATGTTGGTCCAGTCTATTAAACCATCCAACATTAGCAGTATAATACGAATATAATAAGTCCATCTTGTTTTACAGTTCTATAAAAATAAATAATAAATAAACGTTTAGTCAACTTTAGCTTTGTATGGGCATCTCAGCATGACGTCAGTCATTCATCTATCCACGTGGCACAAAGTTCTTCATCAGTTATTATATTTAATATTTAATTATTTTTAATTATTTATTTTTTTTATCGCAATTGCAATAACTTTTTTTATACCTTAATAACGTTTTTATTGTTTTTGTTTTGTTATGACCCGGATGTTCGCGTTAGCCCCTATAGCTAAATTAGCTGCTTTTGTTTTTGGCGCTAACAAGTCGTTCAAGACAAAATACATGATTCAGCTTTTCTGCTGTAGGTGAATGTAAAAGAAAAGGTTTGGCTAAAATATTTTAGCGTTGATGTACTTAAACCTGAAAGCGAAATTGTTAAATAACGTCAAATTCTGTTGTTTACATGGTGATGTGGGCCTTGAGTGACGTACCTCTAACCGTTAGCCCGCAAATGACGTCAGCTATTATCATTATTTTTGTTTTGAGCTGTTGAGATGCGAACAAAGTATATTTTTTAGAACAGTGCGCTATAGGTTAGGTGAACCAGCTTGTCTTCAACACAACTATAGATATTTACTTAATATCCAAAACAACCAGTAAACCTACACATCTTCTGAGTTTATATATGTAATGTGGTGATGGTCAAAAAGTGATAAATCTATAAAAAAAAAAAAGTAAATAAGTTCTCTTTCGGGACCATTGCTTACATTCTGGATGTACCTCTACAGCCAAAACGACGCCCCTACCATGATTTTGTGAGGTAGCTTGTAGTGTAGTTAATTTCTTTAGACGTCTGGTTACCAACAACTACGATTTTACATCAAAACTCTCTACGTGAATCTTTGGTTCTGTCTTAACATATTAATATATACATATAAACAAGTTCTCTTTTTAAAGCATGCATCTAGTAAAGCGTCCCTGGGTATGAGAGGCGCTATATAAATTTAACTTATTATTACTATTAATAATAGGCAACCTTGCTGGGGTTTGACCCAGATTAGACTCGAAGGGCTCTGTTGGTTTTTTGGCCGAAGGCCCTGCTGTCCAAGAGAAGAATTCCCTTACATGGAGGGCCTCAAAACCCCTCCCCCTCTGGTGTTGAATCATACCATAAAGCTGTGCCCACATGGCATTTGTGGACAAGACAAACTGCCCTGCTTGGCGAAAATGCAAATAGATGTGGCCCAGACTTGCAGATCTGCTGTGGGTGTAAATGTCACAGACTGTGTTTGGCTTTTAAACCTTTATACTCAGTATTATTCCAGTTTAATTTAGAGTTTTACAACATTTAAGGAGATAAAGCAATAAGGAATGAAGGAAGCTGACATGTGAAAGTAAGTCTGAGGGTTTTTTTGATGCTAAATTATGATCACACTATAATCATTGCCTTTGCATTGATTGGCAGTTACCATGCCCTACCATTAACCCATGTTTTCTTCTTGCAGTCGTCAGTATGTGAGAAGATTATGGAGCTCCTGGGCCAGAATAAGATTGACCATCACCAACGGCAGGTGGCCATCCTCAGCCAGGACAGTTTCTACAAAGAGCTCACTCCAGAACAGAAGGCTAAAGCTCTTAAGGGGCAGTTTAACTTCGATCACCCAGGTAATGCTGGCACTCGGTTAACTCTTATTGGGCAGTACCGCCTTAAAGGGAAATTACACTGATTTCTCAAAATGCCTATTTACTCACAACTAAAAGTGGTTAATTGTGAAATGGTTAACTGTATAAAAACATACAGGCTTTGGTTTCTTTACACAAATATAGATATTTTACTTACTATCCAAAACCACCAGTGAACCTACACGCATCTTCTGAGATCTTATGTTACTGGTGGTAAAAAGGTGGTAAACCTCAAATCATATTAAAGTTTATTTGTCACATACAGTCATACACAGTACTAGCAGTGATTACACTTTAAACTTTGACTACTGCCTGCTTAAATGAAACGATAAGCATGGAAACCAAAGTATTTTCTTTTTATTTTGCTTTATAATACCCCACATGTACCTCCTACCTTAAATTGAAGTAAATATATATATTTGAGGCCAAAACTGTGCCTCAAGTGATTGTAAAACAATGTCTTGGGCATCAGGCAACAAGCTTATAACAACTTTGTCTTTCAGCTTTCTGCGAGGTAGCTTTTAAAGGCATTAAACTCTTCAGATGTCCGGTTTCACGATGAATGATTCATCTATCGCTATTTAAATGCACAGAAAATCAGCGTAATTTCCCTTCAAAGCTCGAGCCCACGATTGACCTCTATGTTCTCAGCTACACCTGCAGAATCCCATGTGGAGAGAATGACTAACTGTGTTGCTGTGTTTCATAACTCCTCCACAACCCTGCGCCAACAGACGCTTTCGACAATGAGCTCGTCATGAAGACTCTTCGTGACATCATGCAGGGGAAGACCGTCCAGATTCCAGTCTACGACTTTGTAACCCATTCCAGGTTTGCTCCACTCGCATTCTTCTCACTTGAGAAATGTATCAAATGGCCTCTGACTCACCACGTTCAGCGTTCATACTTTCTTCATGAGGTTAGAATGTCTGGCTAAGAGCTTTTTGTGTGAAATGTAATGTTTTCTCCACAGAAAAGACGAGTACGTGACGCTGTACCCAGCAGACGTGGTTCTGTTTGAGGGCATCCTCATGTTCTACACGCAGGAGATCCGGGACCTGTTCCAAATGAAGCTGTTTGTGGATACGGACCCAGACACACGCCTGTCTCGCCGAGGTACGGACATTCCCTTAAAATTAAGTCCCTGTTTCTACTATTCAGGCCTTACAGTGTTCAGCATAGCTGGCTGCGTTTGAGTGTCTGCTAACAGGATCTGTATGTGTGTTAGTTCTGCGGGACATAAGTGAGAGAGGACGAGAGCTCGAGCAGGTTTTGTCTCAGTACATCACTTTTGTCAAGCCGGCATTTGAAGAATTCTGTCTCCCGGTGAGTACTGGATAGGGGTGAGCTGTATGATGTATATATGTATCTGTATCGTTATTATAATCACAAAACAATATTTTCTTATCATAAATGTCATCAGAATTTAAAACGAAGGCTGACCAACCCCATGTTCACTTAATGGATATATGACACTGTTATATATATAATTGATTAATTACATGCATTTTATTTTATTTTCCAGACAAAGAAATATGCTGATGTTATTATCCCACGTGGCGCGGACAATCTTGGTAAGTTTGTGTTTATGACTGTGATATCGTTTCTTATTTTTAAACAAGGGGAAAAGGTTAGACAACTTAATTAACTAATTGCAATAGACGAGAATGCAATTTTCAGGTCGCAGTAGCTGACGTTTTTTAAAAACAAAATTAGATTAATCATTATACCAAAATGTATGTAAAAATAATTGTTATGCTGGACAACTAGTACAATAAAATAAAAAAGAACAAAAAAAATTGAGGAAATTTAGCCTGTAGAGGAGTTAGGCCAATCAATATTAGTAAAAAAACATATGCAACCTTGTTTGAGGACAGTGTTGTGACATCACAACCACAGCTTACTGTAAGTCTGGCACATTTGCATTTCGGAATCAAGCCGCAAGACGGGCAAAATAAGGCCTGAACTTGAATGTATATAGTCACATGCACAAAACTTGTCAGAAAAATTAGATATTTTTCTAAAATCAATTAGCCCCAATTTAAAAAAACATACGAGAATACAAGTCTGAGGACAAGTCATTAAACTTTTGGTTCTGGCCAAGCAGCTCAAATTCCTGTAGTGGGTTCTCTTTCAATGCTTGAAGTACGACTGTTAAACAAGCTGGCTAGCATAAAGCTCTCATCAGCAAACAAAACAGCTTTTAGCTTGTAAGAGAATATCGTTTCTTTTCTTGGTGTATGTAACTGGCTCCTGTTTAGCCATGGTAACTTAGTTTACGCCCAAGAGAATGTCGACGAGCGCAACTGCTTTGAGTCCTCAGATTGGTTCGAAAATTAAAAAAGATCAAATAGTTGGTCCCGATCCTAATAAAGCTACATTCCTACCATCTTTTAGCCCAAAGTTTCTTATGGTTGCCCCGGTTGTTCCACAAGAACCTTTTTCTTTGAACATATTTGGTTGTAATGGGTTGCTTGACACCACATGTAGTTCTGCATTCAAGATGGCTATGAATAAAAGTACATCATAGACTTTCCCAGTCTACATAAGCAGGTCAGTTTGAGATTGTTTAACAGCTGGACATGATTTGAGGCAAGTAAGTGATGATGTAATCAGGCAGTTAGCACAGTGCTAACTACTAATACTAGACTAGTGTAGCAAACATGGCATTGGCTGTTCCACTGTGTTTGGGTTAAGAGGGAAATCTGAACGTTCGTCTAATTGGCCAATCTTTCTCTTTTCTCTGCAGTGGCAATAAACCTCATCGTGCAGCACATTCAGGACATTCTGAACGGGGGGTTCAGTAAACGACAGAACGGCTACGTGAACGGGCACGGGACACCCCGACAAAGAAGGACGTCCGAGTCCAGCAGACCACACTGACCCACCCACGCCCTTTCCTTCTATGTAGGATGGGGCTGGACTGCGTTAAGAAATTCAGTGTCCCTTCATCGACTGGAAGAGATGCTAGAGTTGAAAAGCCTTTATGGTTGATATGACTTGCGTTTTAAGTATGTTGTCATTGTTATTGAGGTGGTCATGTTTGCTTTTACCTTTTTCTTTTTTTTTGTATTTTCCCAGATTAAGGGTGAAAGGTTGCTTTCTGTTTTTGTTGGAAAGTACTGACGTGCACGACTGTTGTGCTCATTGTCCTTATCTGCTTTGGTAACTGTTCGAAAAATAAATGAAGGATGTGGCACGTCCTGCCGGCGGTTGCTGAGGTGGGGTGGTCGAGGGGCTGTATAAACTTGAATTTAACTCAGGAACAGTGCTTGAATCTTTATGTATGGCACGTCAGTTTCATCCCTTATGCTGCTTTTCATACACTTGACCACCGATAGTGAAATCTCTGTATGTGGCAGAAACCTAATGACCTGTTGTTATTATTGTCAATCATTCTGTAGGTGGGTCCCATCACACTTTTACCCCTATTCAGACACATTCTGCACACCCCATCATGTATGATGCCTCAATCTTGCCTTCTATGCCAATGCAGAGATTTATAACTTGCCTTGGATTTCAAGGAATACACCATGCAAGTGTTTCACCACCATCTATGTATTCTATGAGCTTTACAGTGTTATAATAGGCTACGCCCTGCAAATGCTAATGAGCTAATAACACTAAGATTATACCACGTAGGATTGAATTTTAACACTCAAAATGAATACTGAAATTGGTATTTGATATATACAACTCATAGTTGATGACAATACCTCAGAGAATGAGGGCAATGTCAGGGAATTATGTTAAAATCTTAACATACAGCACATGGTTGCTAGTCTATCTTGCTAACTGCAGATTACTTGAATTATACACTCTCACAAAAAGATTTCTTCAGGGGTTCTTTAGGCCCATGAACGTTACTATTTTCCAGTTTAATGGTTCTTTGTATTGTGAATTGATCTTTAGATTGATGGAGAATGTGTTGCATATGATTCTACATAGAACCTTTTCTCAAGGTGGTTCTATGCAGCATCATAGATCTATTGTTACAAGCTATATAGAACCATTTACAACACTGATGAACTATTATTTAAATGGTTGTTTGGGTGCTCATGGTTCTATATAGAACCACTGTCTGTACTAAAGAACCCTTGAGCCATCTTTTTTACCAGAGTGTAGTTAAACTAAAGTTCGACCTGAACGTGTTTTGTTATTATTGTTTTTTGTTGTTGTTGTTGTTGTTGGATATGTTTTGTTATAGATTTTAGATTGTGGGTGTGATTTTTTTCGATAGCTTTAAAAATGTTGACAAAGAAATAAAGAAAAAAATAAAGATTTTCTGTTTTTCTATGAACGAATTCACTACACGTGTCGTGTTGTTCCTCAGAACGCCGCTAGGCGGCACACCCAGCCGCGGCACTCGGGTACACTACGTTTGCGTAAGCCGCACTGAATAGGACGTCTACGCCAAAGTCTCGAATACGTCCATCTGTGTTTACGCAAAACGCCAACATGGGGGTAGGTTCGCTGCTCTGGCTTTTCAGCGTGTTTTTAATGAAGGCTAATGCGGTTAAAATACATATTTTCTGTATTTTGTTAGAAGTTCGGGCTGCAGTTTAAAGCAACGTTGGAGAACATTACGAACGTGAGGCCAGACGGCGAAGACTTTCGCTGGTATTTAAAGGTAAAGTCTGTTGTGCTAACTAGCTGGCAGGCTAAATGCGAATTGACACATTTCGATATTGCTAATTTCAGCTGTTTCTGAGTTCTGTTCACAGTTGAAAGTAAACACAGGTGGGCACTAACTAGTTTTCTACTTTACTACATTTATATTATGCTGAAATGAGCGTTCTATTGATCAACGTCTTAAGAACAAGTTCACTGTACACCGACAAGCTGTACTCCTCGTTGTAGTCCTACAGTTACAGTCTGTAGTCCATCTGCATACTTTGTTTATGCCCTCTCACCCTGGTTTTTTGGTGGTAGGAACCTTACATGACCACCACAGAACAAGTACTGTTTCGGTGGTAGTTCCTTCTCAGCACTGCAGTGACACTGACGTGGTGGTGGTGTGTCAGTGTGTGTTGTGCTGGTGTGAGTGGATCAGATAGTGTCCACTAACTGTCCAGTCTATCAGACACTTCTACCTTACTGGTCCACCTTGTAGATATAAAATCAGAGACAACAGCTCATCTGCTTCTGCTGCTCATCCTTTAGTACTTCATCAGTGGCCATAGGATGCTGGCTGTTGCTGGACTGTTTGTAGTCCAGCAGTGACACTGAGGTGCTGGAAAACTGAGGTGCTATGATCCACCACCAAAATACTACCTGCTCTGTAGTGTTCCTGTGGGGACCCTGGCCTCTAAAGAACGGGTAATAACAGCTAACAAGGATATAGAGAAACAGATGAACTACAGTCTGTAGTAGTAGAACCACAAAATGCTCCTAGATGGTAAGCGGGGCTGATAAAGTAGACAAATAGTGTAGAAACAAGGTTTATATGGAACCACACATTGGGAATCAGAAGTTTTGAATGTGCTGCCTGTTTACATCCAGATTGATAATTTCATTCCTTTTCTGTTGTTGCAGCTGAAGTGTGGGAACTGTGGTGAGGTCTCTGACAAATGGCAGTATATCACATTAATGGTAGGATGTGATGTTAAATTTAAATTATTGCACATTTTGGCCTCCTGTAAGGTGGGGCCATAGTTTTAGCAGATTGTTAGTTAGTGTAAATATTCTGTCACTTTTAAACATACTATGATGGCACAAAACAGTTGGGTGCACAATTGTGAATCAGAGGCTGTTCATCACTGATGTGAAGTTTTTTTCAGGACAGTATGCCGCTGAAAGGAGGGAGAGGCAGCGCCAGCATGGTTCAGAAGTGTAAGCTGTGTTCTCGGGAAAACTCCATAGGTAAGCACACACCTTTGGATATCTTATTTGTTAAAGCGCACCATGTACTGTCTACTAGGGCAGCACCTCCTGGTAAATTGAATGATTATATGATAAATGATTAAAAGCTACAAATAGCATCATAATCGCCGACCACACTACATCACATCCTTCAACAATAGACTCGCCTTACTGAAAGAGGAGTCAGGGGCAAACAGCATAACCTAAATCTTATTGCTTTTAAACTAATATTTCTGCTCAGACCACATCTATGAAATATACCCCAGTGGTAACATACAGATAGAAGAAGTATTTATCCTAATACTGATCCCAGGGGGAAACCTGGTATTGTTAGAGCAAATGTGGGTCCCCATGGTGGCGTAATGCTGCTTGCCTGAGAGCAATAAAGAAACACCTTCAAAGCTGGTCCAGTAATCTCCACATATTTCAAAGTGCAAATATGTGGCCACTTTTTAATTAAAACTGACTGTAAGTAAGGGTAAGGTGGAAAATGGATCTTGAAGGTTTATGGTTAGAAAAGCTCTACTGTATATGTGGTTTTCCAGAGCGGTCCAGTGAAGTTTGTGCAATAAAAGAGTAACACTGATTTTCTTCCACAGACATCCTAAAGGACACTATTACACCATATAACGTAAGTGATACACATGATCATTTTTTAATGAATGAAGTTTCTTTTTGTGCATGCATGTGTACTTAATTCCAGTTGTAGTTAAGACATGTTTGCTTCTTTAGTTTTAAGCACTGGAGCTACAAGGCTAATGTAGCTATCAGGTAATATATATATATATATATATATATATATATATATATATATATATATATATATATATATATATTACCTGATAGCTACACATATATATACTGACCGGCTACTTCATTAGATACACATCCTTGTTTCTACACTCTACAGTCCATTTTATCAGCTTAACTTACAACAAAGGAAGTTTTAGTTCTATAATTACAGACTCTAGACTATATACTTTGTTTCCCAGTTCTTTAATGGTCAGGACCACCACAGATCAGGTGTTATGTGAGTCGTGGGTCATTCTCTAGTGCACTCTACTGACACTGACATGATGTGTTATTAGTAAATCTGTGTCCACTCACTGTCCACTATTAACATGCTTGTTGGTCCACCTTGTAGATGTAAAGTTAGAGACAGTAGCTTATCTAGTTCCTCTAGTTTCTTTAGTTCTTCATCAGTGGTCACAGGACGCTGTCCACAGGATGCTGTTGGTTGGTTGTTGCTGGTTGATGGATGATTCTCAGTCCAGCAGTGACACTGAGGTGTTTGAAAACATTAAGCTAAATCAAGATTGCTGCTGAAGGAACTGAATACATTCATACAATGTCTGGGGCGTCCAGGAGAAATCTGGAACTACACTTTGTTCTTCAAACTGGAGCTCAAGATCTGATCTACTTCTTTCACAATAAGATATTCATGTTACTTTGTATTGTATGTATGATTATTTACATCTGTTCTAATGATATCTGGAGTTCTTACTGGTGAAAATACTCTTATTGATCAGTTAAAGGCTTTTAAACTATCAGCTTAGGTGTCTCTGACGTTTGTACAGTAGTATACAGTGAGATTTTAAAAGTTATGTTTTCAAAAAACAAACAGCATGCTGCTTCTAACATATATTTCCCTGAAGGCGGAGGACAGCGAAAGGTTTAAGACGATGGTGCAGTTCGAGTGTCGGGGTTTGGAGCCAGTGGACTTTCAACCACAGGTCAGAAATCCGTGAATGCATCTTAAAGTTCGAGTATTTGCTTCGACAGGTAAATGAGTCCTTTATTTAGAATGGCTTGATGTGGAACGTACCATTCTAGATAAACCTGCTGGGGACAACTTTTATGAAAGGTTCTTGTATGAAATGGTCACAAATACGTTACACACAGTTAGTCACTGTGAAATTAGATTATTTATAAAACACCCTGATGGTTTTAATAGTAAATAAATTGGCTATATTTGTGTTGTAGGCAGCATGACCTCTGATTTTATTCATGACCACCACTGTAAGGAAGTCAGTATGGTTGTCTGCTGTGAACCATTTTGTGTCAGTCCACTCTGAATGGCTTTGAGTTTGAGTTTGAGTTTGTCAAACTCTGCAGTTGAAGTAATGCAGATATTTTAAAAGGTCTGTGGAATTAAAGTGGCTTTATGATGGGGATATTTTTAGATTCTCATGATGCTCTGTAGGAACTCCATCCAGTGCCTGACAAACCTGGAGGACATCAATTCTCCTCACTAGAAATGTTCTGATTGTGTTCTGCAAACTAAACTTAATTTTTTAATTTTCTTTTTTTTCCTCAAACAGGCTGGATTTGCTGCCAAGGGAGCTGAGACCCCCACCCAGTTCCTCGAAATCAACCTTCAAGAAAAAGTAAGTATGAGATATTTATTCCCAGAAAGATCTTTGGGTGACAGACTGGCTGATCCATTATAGCTGAGTAAAATGGGTAGATTGTTTTTTTTTTTTGGTATGTATTAATTCTTTTAATATTAATTTAATTCAGGTTTGTATGTATTTGTATAGCACATTTTACAAAAGTGTTGTCACAAAGTTGCTTTACCGAAATTTGAAATAATTGATTACGAAATTACGTCGATTAACATAACGTGCGTCGATGCATCACAAAGATGTCCGCACCTACTGATAGCACGGATTTATCCGGAGCGCAACCTGCAGCTACAAACAATCGCTCGCGTGCGTCTAAAGTTGTGGGAGTGTTTCACACAGAAACACAACAGTGTGGTGCTCTGTCAGCTCTGCACAGTGGAGATGATCACAACAGTACAGCTGCTATACACGAGACCTTGAAGATCAAACATCCCGTAGAGCTTCATCAACACAGCAGCAGGATAGCACCTGTTTACCTGTTTATCTTATCTTATAGATTATTCGAAGATTATTAACACGTGTAACATGTTTCTTTCAGTAGTGTCACTTGAAAAGTCTCATTGCTAACCGTTTCTTAATCGTCCAGTGTAGAACCTAAGACTGTTCTCGATACCGCAAGAGCTTTAAAACACACGTAGCTGCTTCTCAAGCGACTCTCTGTCAAAATATATAGTCCACAAACTGTCTGGTTTGTTGTCTGTGAGGCGTGTAGGCTACGTGTCATTTGTGTCTCTAAAAGTCGAGTCAGAGCGTAGACTCTTAGTCTTTAAACATTTATAGATCACGTGCGTTTAAGGTACCCTTTAATACATTAAGTGTAGATTGGCCATACGTTTTACTCGTCCTTCTGTTTTTATATATATATATATATATATATATATATATATATATATATATATATATATATATATATATATATATATATATATATATATATATTACAACACGTATAGCTGAGAACATCCATTAGATCTTGTGTAACCCTTTTTTTTATACATTTCAGGACTGGACAGACTATGATGAAAAAGCCAGTGAATCTGTGGGGATCTATGAGGTCACACATCAGTTCGTCAAGTGCTGAGAGCTTTTGGTGACGGAGCACAAAATAAGCGACTCATGGTCCATCTGGACGAAAAGAACCATTAACGAAGACCATGTATAAATAATTGCTTTCATTGTTTGTGGTCAGTTGAAAATGGATGTGTTGGACAATATGAGGACAAGAACACACATCATGTGGAAGACGGATGGTGCCTTTGGAGATGCTGGCTTTGCAGTGAAAATAAAGATCAAGGCTTTCACTGCTTCTGTATTATATCATATCAACATCCAACATCAGTTATTGTATTCTTTGTGTCTAATAATTAATAGGAAGGTATTTTTGATTTAGGTTAGTCATATTAAGTCACAATGACATAGTTTTGTATAAACTTCTCATGCTCTTATGCTTTGGTTGGCATATTTCATCACTGGTGTGGTTTACGAATATCTAGATCTGACCACTGATGAAAAGGGTTGCTGATAATGGGTGGTCTACAGTCTGATATGGCACACCATTACCTGTAGGTGGGACTTATAATATGGAAATACAAGGTAGGAGTTTCTCATAACGTGGAACCTGATTGTACAATGAGCTGGGCGGGTTTGAAATACCAATCTGGCAACCCTGCGTGCAGTTCACACTGAACAACCTTGTCTGAAGCAAACTGGCGAAAATGGGTCCGATGAAAAACAGAGTTTTTGTTGTTGGCGTGGGGATGACGAAGGTAAAAAGACTATTTATTATCACTGACATGGTCGTATAAGTTATTAAATACAGCCTGCTGTCTCGCTAAAGTAGCTAAACTAAAAGAGCTCGTCTTGTGTTTGCAGAAGCGTTAGCTTGGTGGCTAACTTGGTCCATAAAAACAATGTTATTGATGTAATGTGGCTTGTTTAGCGACTTTAGTTCGTTTTCTGGGACGGCTGGTGTATGTAGCTACAAATGAAGTGTGCTGCGGGAAGCTAAGGTTAGCTTCTTCGTTGAATTTTCCGGTCCACCTTAATGGAACTGCTGCGCCACTTAAGGTGGACCGGAAAATTCAACGAAGAAGCTAACCTCAGCTTCGTCCTGCTGCTTCTTTAACAGATATTACTGCTTGGCTACATTAAAACAAGAAAGTAAAAGAGCTCTGTGTCCTGAAATCTATCATACATTGTCCTACTTTGGGCTGGATCTGTGTAATCTTAGTGTGTACACAGTTCAAGGCTGTGGTGAAAGTTCACAGAGCTGTATTCACTGATAGAGATCAGAGCGACCTCTAGTGTTATCTTCCTGAACCTAAGTGTCTGAACTTAAGACTCCCATCCAAACTGCTTTCTAACAGTTTTAACATTAAGGTCCAGTGGCATGCAAAAGCTTGGGTACCCCAGTCATAATTTCTGTTGCTGCGAATTACTAGGCAAGTCTATCAATTCTTGTTTAAGAGAAGTTTAGTCCATTCTTCCTCACCAAAGGTTTAGCTTTGCTAGATTCTTGGGCATCATTTAAGGACTATCCACAGATTTTCAGTGATATTTAGTTCAAGGGACTGTGAGGGCCACAGCAGAATCTTCAGTTTGCACCACAGAAGGACATTCATTGTGGATTTTGAGGTGTGTTTAGGATCATTATCCTCTTGGAGAAACCATCCCATGTCTGTCTGAGGTCTCAGGTCTGTCTCAAAACCTAGTGAGTGTCTATGCAGGCTGTCTAGATAGTCAGCTGTTTAAGTAGCAGCGTTCTGTCTGATATTTCTCCTTATAAAACAGATTACTGAGACGCTCTAGTTAGAGAGCAACGGCGTCATGGCTTGTTCTCGCCCACTGCAGCACGCGACCAATAGCCCTAGGCTTAAAAATCCGCTAGCATAAATGCTAATGGCTCGAGTATAAAACTGCAAAATGGTCAACGACTTGTTGCAAAGTTGTTAATAAAATACTGTTTTGTGTGATTATATGACAATTATTGTGATTATTATGACGATTATATGAAACACATTAAAACTCCAGAGAGAATCAAAATAACTTACATTTTAAAACAACTTCACTGCTCGTAGATTTGCCTCATTGCATCATGGGATTGTCTTAGCGGCTGAGGAAGCGTTCGATGCTTCCTTAAAATCAGGTCTAAATAAGGTACCTTAGTAGACAGCATGTTTAAGGTATCTAAGACTTGGGACAGCCTACATGTCGGGAGCGCATACTATGATGTAAAATGCTGTCTATGTAGGCAGCTCACTAGGTTTTGAGACACATCCAATATGATGTTTGCCTTCAGAGTTTGCTGGTATTGAGTTGGGTTTTTTTTCCCACTAACCAGTGATATACCACTGGCTGCTACGTAAGTCCAAGAAATGATTGATCCATCTAACAGCTGAAGAAGTGTTTTTTGCCCCCCAAACATACCTCATTGCTCACTGTGCTCCATCAGTCGTAACTTCATCAGTCCACAGAATGTATATCCACGAGGCATCAGGCTTATTTAGATGTTCCTTTGCCAACTTCTAATGCTGAATTTTGTGGCGAGGACACAGGAAAGGTTTTCTTCTGAGGACCCCTCCAGTGCCTGCCAAATCTTCCACCATGGTGACTTTCACCATTCCTGTTAACAGCCAGTATAAACTAAAGAAATAGCTACCTAAAACACTTTGCTGTAGTCTTATAGCTTCAGTGTGCTGGGCAGCTGCTTGGAGGAGCCCAAAGCTGTTGACTGTCGGAACAATGTTGGGAAGTCAGAATATTTAGAAAGCTTTGACATTCGCATCACCTGGACTTTCCCAATGCTGATTGTGAACAAGCCATGGGTCTGAAAATCTATTTAAAGTCTGAGATCTTAACAAAGTTAACAAAGAGCTCAGATCTCTTGTGGTGGTCAAACATGCATGGTGTAAATATAAACACACTATTCCTCACACAAACTATTTGTCCAAACTTTTCCATTAACTGTAGGTACACAAATGCAGACTGTTTTTTAACTCTTTGCATTCATCTTTGGTCAGTTTCTAATCACGGGACTGCTGCTATCCAGGTTGGTGGTCATCTATTCTCAGCATAGCTGGGGCACTGGCATACAAGTCATCACCACCATCCAGCCGAAAGCAGCTAATTGATGAATATTGGGACTGTTTTAAGGTTCATGTCATGGAAAGCCATGGAAAATCCCTTGTTTGTTATCAAGGAGTCAGATGTAGTAAGTAACCATTGTTAAAGTTTCAAGTCCCACCATTTACCCCCCAGTCCATGTAGCCCATACATGCAAGACTGAGCTGCAAAAACTGAATTCTTTGTTCTTGTGATGTGACAAAAAGCATTAAAATATATCCACCTGTTCAGCGTCCAGCCGTTTAGCTCTGTTCAATTCACACTGAAGTTATAAGGTGTGTTTCTGCCTGGACTGCTTTTCGAGTGAGTTGCAGTTCAGGAGAGCCAATCAAGAAAGAGCTTAGTTACACAGGCACAAAAACAGTCTTTTTAATTCAAAACGAGTTGGAAAACTGTCACGTTTTAAATCACGTTTTGGTCCTTTTGGTGGAAAAAGTGAAGGACAAGAAAATGGTTGGATGGGGGACGTTTTAAACTGTGATTATTTTCTAAAGGTTAAGGTCCGTACCCGTTATTCAGGCCGAGCTATTTTATAAATTGCTACCTCTGTGAGCAGAAATGACTTCCTGTAGCGATTCTTGGTTGATGGAGCCTCTACGCTAGCCTGCCACGTGCGCGCCACCACCTAAAATTGGGTGTAAATTGTACTCTCTGTATATAAAATCTTGTTCAGCCCTATTTACTGCCATTATTTGTCTGTCAACGTATGGGCTACATGTAAATGGTAATTGTGTTTGTCTGCAACTGAAATTCTGTTTGTCTGTTGTCCTGTGTTATTACAGTTTGATAAGCCTGGGCCAAGAGATTATCCGGACATGGCTAAAGAAGCAGGTATGGTCTAGTCTTATATTAGGAATTGCTATATTAAAGCAGATGAGAACAGTGCCTGTACTGACTCCTCTGTAATCTCTTGTAGGAGAGAAAGCCTTGGGGGATGCTGGAATTCCATACTCGGCTATAGAGCAAGCTTGTGTGGGCTACGTGTACGGTATGGCATTAAACCACGCAGGCATGGTGATTTCAATTGGGGTACAATTGGGGTAATTGTCTGGTTTCTACATGCTTGTTGTGATCGACTACGTTGTTATTCGTTTTTTGCTTTCCCACGGTTTTCGAAATATCAACACCGTTCCAGCTCAGGATTGTCCTGTTTGGTTGTGTGATTCAGACTTGTATACAGCTTTATGATCGGATGCACACATTCTGGAAAACAAGCATTTTTTCAGATTTTTTTCCCCATAGAGAATGAATGGGATAGAAAAGTGAACGCCAATCTACTGAACTTCTGCTCAACCGTCAGACACCATTTCACATACACTGACTCAGAGCAGACCCCCAACCTCGACTGTAGTGTTGGTTTGGCCCACACTCGTCTGTTTGTTGGTTTTTTCCGTCCCTCTTTTTCCTCCATAGAGTCCCATTAATTTTATTTATTTTTTTAATAATGTATATATTTATATTATTTAATTATTATATATATTTATTATATTTTTATTGGAGAAGGATATAAACAGGGAATGGAGTTAAACAGTGATTTTCTCCTCAGCAAGTATGTATAAGTCATACAACATATTGACAAAATCTTACATTCCCCCCACCTTTACAGCCCTACCTGAACAAACAACAAATAAACAGAAATATATTGGGGGGCGGGGGACAATAACACTAACAACAACAAAAATAAATATGTGAGTAAATAAAAAAAATTAACAATAAACAAAAAATAAATTGCACTTTACATCAAATAAAGCCACAGACAAAATGCAACTCTTTCTGGCTACAGAGATGCTATAAATTAATAGTAAAAAATGTCCTATGGTCTTAAAGAGGGCGAGGGACTGTCCAAGAGATTGAATTCTTGATCAGAAATAAAAGTGTTTTTGTTTCCATTTATTGTGTATCTCATTTTTTCCAAATGTAGACAGCTCATTATATCTTTTACCTAAGGCTGGGTATCGCCACTGATTTCCTGGATTGATTCAATCCCGATTCACAAGGTCCCAATTTAATTCGATTTCTGATTCGATTCAATTCAATATGGATTAATTTAGGGATATTTCAGTTACAATAATATGTTTTGTTTGAATATGAAAAGAGATTTTCAGAGAACTAATGTGGTAACTCAACCTACCATTACTAAAAACATTAGTGTTTATATGTTTATATACCGTCATGGTTTCTGAATCCAAAATGTAGCCAGACATCTGCTTTCAAGTTCTGGGGCGCCTTCACTTGTGCTCGAGACATGCTTAACTGATGTGCACCCCCAGCCAGATCTTGTTGCGCGAAAAACAATGGCTGATCACACGAGACGAGATCGATCTCGGGTTTATATGAATCAATATCAGATTATTCAAATGAAGATCGATTTGAATCGAAAAATATATATTTTTAAACACCCCCCTACTTTCAACCAAACATCAAAAGATGGGGGGAACTTTGCTTCCCAAATAAGAGAATGAGACATCTGGCTAACAGTGTAGTAAAAGCAAAGGCTTTATCAAGAGAAGTTGGTACATGTACCTTATTTTAAAAGAGCAATCAATGGACATTTCAGTTGTTCCATTTCTTTACTGGCAATTAAAGAAAAACAATAAAAATTTGACTGCCAGAACGGGAATAGAGAAGGACATGTCCAAAACATGTGTATCAAATCCGCAGATCCAGAATGTCCAGGATTTTAACTGGCTGAGATTATGTTTAGCGCAGACTGATAAAGTGTGGATACGAGAAAGAACTGTATTCCAAGTGTCCTCTTCCAGACTTAACTGAAGGTCCTTCTCCCACAGTTCTTTGACATTCAGTAGAGATGGACTAGATATAGTGGATAATAATCTATACCATTTGGTCCCATTCATTTTTGAGCACAACCAAACATTATAATTTTGTTAAACCTACAGCCACCAAGCGAGACTACCTGAGCTGGCAAACATCCTGAACTTTTCTAGTTTGTTTTATGTGTTTTCTTATATGCCTGTATTTCCGTAGGTGACTCCACATGTGGTCAGAGGGCAATTTACCACAGCCTGGGTCTGACTGGCATTCCCATTATCAACGTCAATAACAACTGCTCCACTGGCTCCACTGCACTCTTCATGGCCCGCCAGCTCATCCAGGGAGGTGCGCAGCTCATACAGTCCTACTTGGCACAGAACATGTAAAGAAGAGTTTAAAGGAGAAGTTTGACAAATGATTTTTTAAATTTCATATGTAGCTGATTGTTCATTTGGTATCTGAAGTCAGCATCTTTAGTTTATGCGCAACCAGTTTGCATCAAGCGAGCGCCTAAATCCATCCTAAAGAAAAACTAAAGGTTATAAAGGTTACCAAAGGTAATGTGAAACTAAAGAAGAAACCTCAGACACCTAACATTAGAGGTAAGGATAGATTGTGTAAACTGATTTTTGCTAAAGTATCTGTTTAAAAGAGAATTTACTGTTGTTTACAGTGGTAATCAGAAATCTGAGGAGTTTAATAATTAACAAACCAATCAAAATCAAAATTCAATTTTGAAATATAATTGTATAGTAAATGTTATTATATGTAGTATAGTAGTATAGTTCATATATGATAGAGTCTAAACCAGTATACTAAATTTATGTAACTATATCATGTTCATAATAAATGGAAATGGGTTTTATGTTACGTTTACATATTATTATTATTATTATTATTATTATTATTATTATTATTATTATTATTATTATTATTATTATTATTCTGCAACAAATCCTGTCTGATTCATGTAGACTCAACATTTCGGATTAATTACTTAAATCCATGTACATTTGATTACTAATACACACACACACACACACACACACATATATATATATATATATATATATATATATATATATATACCACTTAAAAGTTTAGGATCACTTTAGAATTTAATTTCATGCAATTTTCATGCAATTCACAAACAATATTGTCCATTGCACAATTAATGTAAGTGTATCAGATGATTTTAAAGAATAAAAATGTTTGTATTAAAGTCTATTTTTGTATAGAGGCTTATTTTGCATATAGTCCTATTATCAGCAATTCTCAGTCCTCTGTCTAAATCTCCTGGTACGGCCGCCAATCCAAGTTAAGGATGTTATTGGACTAATTGGTTGTTAGGACACTTTTGCTTAATTGTGATCACAGCTGAAAAACATTCTACTAATAAGTGAGTATAAAAGGGAGAACAACATTCTAGGTTAGTTTAGTATCTGAAGCATCAGCAGTTGATGGCTTGCTGACCAACTCAAAATGACCAGAAAGAAACAACTTTCTTTAGAGACCCGTCAGTCCATTGTTGTGTTAAGGAAGAAGATACTCCATTGAAAACAAGAACATTTCACTGTGATCCCAAACTTTTGAGCGGTAGTGTATATATATTTAATCTCACGTTCCTCTGCAGGTTTAGCCGACTGCGTGCTTGCCTTGGGTTTTGAGAAGATGGAGAGGGGCTCCTTGTCTTCTAAGGTAAGCTAAAAGCTCTTATTAAGAAGCTGGTATAGCGTCTCTCTCATAGCGTCTAATTGAGACTGTGGTCAACCAGTACATGGACAGGACAAGCCCTTTGGACAAACACATGGAAGTCATGATCAATCAATTCGGAATAGCAGCAGCTCCGCCAGCACCTCAGATGTTTGGCAACGCTGGGAAAGAACACATGAAAAAGTTTGGTAAGAGGATTTTTTTTAGTTAACTTAAAAACTTAAAAACTTATGTCTTATGTTGTTGTCCAACTAATGGTGCTATTAAAAAGGGGCCGTATGAAGAAGAGTCTTATTTGACATAAAATGTACATACTGTGTAAAGCATTTATATATGTGAGCTTTCCTTCCCCAGTCTGAGCAGTCCATGTATAGAAACTAAACACAGCGTTTATAAACGTTTATTTTTGGTTTTCTTGGTGATACATACATCCAGTCTATGTAATAAACAATAACCACAATGGCTTATTAAAATAACACCAGATTGAAAATCAAAGTCAAACTAAAACACCTACGTTAAAAGAAATGCACAAATTAAATTAAATTAAATTAAATTAAATTAAATTAAATTAAATTAAATTAAATTAAATTAAATTAAATTAAATACAGTATTAGTCTAGTGCACAATGAAGTCCCAGATAAACTAATTCAACCACAATTCCAACAAAAAAACAACATTTAGACCATCATGGTGGTTCTAGGCAGAGCACATTTTTACATAATCCAAAAAAGGGTCCCAAATTCTATGAAATTTCGTAGTAGAGCCATTTACAATACCCCAAAGCCTTTCTAACCCTGCGGCACCAAGAACATCTTTAATCCACAGAGTATTAGGCTCAGTGTTTCTGATAAGGTTTTAAATCATCTCAGACCAGTACGAGTTCAAAGAAGGACAAGACCAAAACACATGTGCATGGGTGGCAGGTGAACACAGCTCATTTTAAACTGGCATTCCAACAATATGCCAATACAGCAATATACACTTGTACATATGACCACCCGCTGCGCCAACAGTAGTTTAGAGTGCTGTTACTAATGGCAGTCTGTAGCATAGCTATCAAAGTTTAAGATGAGTTAATACAGTACAAAAGTATTGTGCCGTTCATGGCTCTTAGGAAACAAATATGTGATTACATGTGAAAGGAGCAACAGAGGTTCATTTTTCCTTCATGCCTGACAATTTCAGAGTAAACATAATGGCTTGTATGTTACATGTGTAAGAACAGTGCTAATTAACATACATTAGCGTTAAAGGTGCAGTATTAAAAACAGCCTGTTTAATTCTAAGGTATACAGAGAGATTAAAAACTTCATGTTAAAGTTAGTTAGGATTGATTTGGTACATAAACCTACACAACCTAATGTACACAAAACGGGGGAAGAATATGATGATGTACGATATTATGGGCCCTAGAGATCTTCAGCAGCTCTCCTGATGTTATGATACTCCAATGCAAGCTGGTAATGGCACCAGATAAAGGTTTAAGCTATAAGCAAGAGTTTTTTGGATGTATAAGAGTATTGTTTTGGTTTGTGAGGGTCACATACCTGTTAATAGTTACTGAATGTAGTGCGATGTGTACTGTCTGTTTGTTCTAGGCACCAAACCAGAACATTTTGCGAAAATTGCCTGGAAGAACCACAAGCACTCCACCAACAACCCGTAAGTTCTGTCGACAAATTACAGCTCAGTAGACCAACCTTGCTTTGGTGAGTCACTCTTGCCTGGAGGTCTGCTATTTAGAGTGATTCCACGAATATTGTAGCCGCAAGCTGCAAAAGTGGGGTGAACTCTAAAGAAGAAAGGTTTAAACAGTTTAAAGGCCTAAAAAGAGTCTCCCTGCATTTTTCAGCATAGTTTCTGCCCTGGAGCCTACTGAGCATTGGGAAGAAGAGAGTATTCGTTGTTGAGATATTTACTGGTAGAACTGCGGATATGGCTATAAGCATCTATTATAAGTCAGCGAGTTTCCCCTGTTTTCTAAGTACAGGGACCTTTGCAGATCAGATGGATTGAAAAATGCTGGAGTCTGCCATTCTCTAGGCCATGTGTTTCTGGAAAATGGGCTGGGGAGTAAATTGGCTTCCACTCTTGCATCTGAAATTTTGTTGTAGAACTTAAGTTTTGGAACTTCAGTAACTGCTTTAAAAAGCTAAGTGTCTACAAATTGCAGTGAGTGGCAGTCATTATGGAGCCGGTAGAACGAAAATGATGTTTTAAGAATGGCCTCCATTTATAATGGAAAAAGTCAACGTCTACCAAATTGGCCTATAAGCTTGGTACAGTAAATGTGGTCCATATTTGCATAGTGTTAAACTCCAAGCGCTGAGTAATTCCACAGCCTTGCATTTTAGCAAAACCTTTGATGCTGAAATGGCTTCCATGTTCTCGTCTCTCAGGAACAACGCCACTTGTATGGTTTCTGAGTTTGACCATTTTCACTCTTCATTAGGGCTGTGTATTGGCAAAGACCTGGTGATACAATACGTATCATGATACAGCTGTCACGGTTCAATGTATTGCGATAAACTGCAATAATGCAAACAAAGTGTTATATTGTGATTTTTCAAAACCTACTATTAAAACACACCACAAAATGAACAGGTTTATCAATGCTTACAATAGCATTGCGCCCTTGTGCTGCTTGTTAATGTTGGAGTAGAGCTGAAAATGGGTTACAACACTGCCATCTAGTGGTCAGAGGTTTTAACACAACACAATGATACAGGAATCTGTAATTCAGGAATCACAGGAACCTGTGTATTGATACTGTGTTTTTGAGAATCAATACAGTATCACGAAACTTAATATCCCAATATTTTTTAATTTGTTTTTTCATGTCTGAGTATACACAAAGCTATAATGTGAAGCGGTTTGTAGGTCTGTGCTAGCTTTGCTGGTGTGATATTTAGTTCCCAGGATAAGGGAAAAACAATGATCCAACAAAATCTGTTTAATAACCTTATACCTTTTTTTTCGTCTGTCCACTCTAAGCTATTCTCAGTTCCAGGATGAGTACAGCCTGGACCAGGTGGTTCAGTCCCGCAAAGTGTTTGAGTTCCTCACACTTTTACAGTGCTGGTGAGTGGCCTGCTTCGTTTCGCAGGTGTTACTTTGATTTTGTTAGATTTTATTATAATCGATTGTAACAATGTTTAAAGAACTGATGCCAACAGGACATTTCAGCTATCGAGCGTAGAAAAGCGAATAAAACCTTTGGTGTATTGTTTTTACCGTTTTTCATTTTGCTTTTATCTTTAATTGACTGCCAGAAAAATGTTAATAAAACTGTATTAAATGTTGGATTGTGTAGCCCTACGTCTGACGGAGCTGGAGCAGCAGTGCTGGCCAGTGAAGCGTTTGTGAGGAGGCATGGGCTTCAGGGTAAAGCCGTAGAGATCATTGCTCAGGAGATGGCCACGGACCTCACCACCACCTTTGAGGAGAACAGCTGCATCAAGATGGTGAGTGAAAGAGGGTGCTTTATCTGGGCTACTTATGATTATGGACAACTTGGTGATGGGCAATGTGACAGTATGTTGTTGTTGTTGTTGTTATGATAAGTAAGTAGAGTTGCAGTTCACCCCTTTCACAGTTTGGTTTGGTTCTGGGTTTCTGAGTCACAGTTTGGTTTGGGTCATGTGTTAATCTTAATCTTGCTTAATCATTATCTTGTTTATTAAAAGCCCCAATGAACCTAAATCTCTGGTTTCATTCAAGTTAATGTTCCCATGGTTCAAAATATACATGTCTTATAAAAACATTCCCAACATTTAGTAATGTCTCCAGTGTTTTACCATATTACTGTATAGTAATTTATTACTGCACTACCTTTATTCTAAATTTTCCATCCATCCATCCATCCATCCATCCATCCATCCATCCATCCATCCATCCATCCATCCATCCATCCATCCATCCATCCATCCATCCATCCATCCATCCATCCATCCATCCATCCATCCATCCATCCATCCATCCATCCATCCATCCATCCATCCATCCATCCATCTGAAACCGGTAACAATGTGCATTCACAAGTTCACCTGTTCTGCTTCTATGTAGGTTGGCTACGACATGACGCGCCTCGCTGCCAGGAAGTGTTATGAAGCGGCAGGCTTGACACCCTCGGATGTTGATGTCATTGAGCTGCACGACTGTTTCTCTGCCAACGAGCTCATCACCTACGAGGCTCTCGGCCTCTGCCCTGAGGGTGAGACTGAGAAGCCTGGAACTAGTTATTTTATCCAAAGGCCAGCAATGTTTAGTTGCTGCATGTAAATCTTTATGGTGTGGTACACCTCTGTGTAAACTGACCCTGATACCACTATTCTTGATGATCTGTTTACGCTTGAGTTACTAAAATTGGCAGGTTATAAGGATTTCCGCCACGTTGAGCTAGTGCAGAAAATGCAGTTCATACTGTTTTCACTTCTAGTAGAAAATTATAGACAACTTAAGACTGTAGGTTTTTGCTGGAACCAGCATGGAGTATGCTGAAAATACCCCAAGGTCAAGTTTAAAAAGAGAGGCGAGTTAGAGAACCAGGGTTGCCCAATCAGAGAGTTTGTAGTTTATAATCATTTTTTATAATATAAGTTTAAATCCAAGTAGCTCATGTATGGAAGAAGCATTTGTATGATGACGTAACCTGTTAAATGCATCCATCCATCCTTTATCTTTCGCTTTATTCCGCTAGTCGGGGTCACGGGGAGGGGCTGGAGCCAATCCCAGCGTCATTGGGCGAAGGCAGGGTACACCATGGACAGGTTGCCAGTCCATCATATAGCCTGTTAAATTTATACTCCAAAGAATATGAGGCAACATATCTCTAGAAAATGCACAGTCACTCCTCCTCCATCTTCAGTTCTTACCAGTCTGGAAGAAATGTTGCTGAGAGTTTACATACTTCTGTTTATATTACTTTTTTTGTTTGCTGCTAATGCAGGGATTCACTAGAAGTGCTGATCCAGAGTTATGAAGTCAATAAGAAAGGGTTTAAAAAAAAGATGTGAGAAATTCTCAGAGCAGGAGATAATATCTGAATTTTAAGGACGTGTACAGGCTGTTTTTAGGTAGCATGGTGTAGTAGGTGTAGAGTGATAGGAAAACCTTGGATAAAATAATAATTAACTGAAATTGAGACTGGGAGGAGTTACACCACTCACCCCCAGATAAACCAGCAATTCAAACATGCTAATGTACACGGGTGCCCTGTGACGGAGTGGCGACCTGTATAGCTCTCCTGACCCAGAAGGATAAGTAGTTTAGATGATGAATGAATTGGCCACTGATAACATAACATAAGGATGAATGATTGGCCACTGATAACATAACTTTCGGAACTGAAACCATAAGTGGAATCAAACCATTAGGCATTACGAGTGCATGCAAAATCAAATGCTGACAAGCAAGATTAGTAGATATATTTGGACACAGTGCCAGATAAATAAAGTCAAAAAGACAAAACATTGAATTAAAACATATAGATTTCAAGAATACACTACTGCAACAAAATGAAAATTAAATTTTATTATTGCATACAATATGATATGGCACACTCCTAACTGAGATATTAAAAAATACAATAATTTTTAACAGAAGTCAATGATCCAGAATGTCATGATACTAAATAATGCACTCCAAATATCTCCACATATCCAGGACTGAAGTAAAATAAATGATACTGAACAGATAAAATCTGTCTTTAGTAGATATATAATGGATAATGAGAAAAGTGTGAATGTTTCTTTTGCTAAAAACAGTAAAAAGTAGTACCCTGATGTGATAATTAGGGATGGGTGATATGGCACTCTCGCCTCGATATTTCAGGGTATAATATCGTTCAGGATATTCAAAAATGTTGGCGATATTATTTTGTACGATAAGATATGGCACACCCCTAATATATATATATATATATATATATATATATATATATATATATATATATATATATATATATATATATATATATATATATATATATATAATTAAATAATTAACTACCACAGAATAATTAAAGATTATTCTAATGATTCTATAGCTGATCATATCTGAATTATATCAAAATATCAAAATATTTTCTCTTAAATGATTATTTTAATGCATTACACTTTTATAGTAGAAGCCTTGATCGGTGCCTATTGACCTTAACTCCAGCAACCAATTAGCCTTCAATTCCAGTCCAGCTGTCGAACGTGGTTTGTTGCTGGGAACTGGTGGTGGTTGTTGACATGATCTTATTTGGCTAATGTAAGAGCGTCAGCCAAGAAAAGTGTTGTGTTAACTTTTTCTTTTAGTGGCGCTTTCAGTTCATCAGGTTTTAAATTATCTAACCAGAAGCAGAACCTTCAACATGATTGACTGATGGAGGTTAGAATATGCCATCAGGGCTGCAGCGCTACATCTTCATCTTCATCTAACCAGCTAGCCTCGGCCCGTCCTTTCTCGTACCACTTAGTACCTCAAGACTACCTCAATAGTGAGTCTCTGGTTCGACTCACTGATATGACTACAGTAGCTCACTATTGAAGTAGTCTTGAGGTACTAGGGCCAGCTGATTAGCAGACTTACTTCAGTAGATATCTATGCAACAAAATACATAGACGTCATTGACATACGATCTAAACTGTTATCTCTTTACATTCTTTTATTAGTTGTAGGGACTTTTGGAAAATTTTTAATTAAAAAAATATTGCATGTTGCACCTTTAAAATTTTCTTGCTGTTTTAGAGAGATGAGCATTTTGCTGGAAATCAAACAACCTGATCACATCTGAACCTGATGCTGACTGACCACAGCTAGATCAAAGTGGTTTGATTCAGAGTTTGAGTTTGAAACATTTTTGAGGGTGTCCTTTAATACAAATAAGACATTAATACACAATAAAATGAATGTATAATCAATGTAAAGGTAAAAGAAAACAGGTCACAAGTCTGTAGGACATACAGTGGGGTCCAGAGGTCAGCGGCAACATTTTAATCTGATTATTCTTTTCTTTTATATATGATAACATAATTAAAAACAGAGCTGTGACTTTCTGTTAAGGCTTGTTCAGACGACTTACAGGAGGATTTAATCTACTGATACATAGAGTCAGTGACAGCCTCAGTGTAAACTGCTGTTAAAGCCAAAGGACACGTCACATATTCAAATAAATCTGAAATTCATGTTAAAAGATTCTACGTCTCAAATGATCTCAAATTAATTTACAGTGAAAAATTTAGAAATTACGAAGGAATAATGGAAGCATTTTTGGATTTGCTGTACTTTATAAAGAAATACTAAACGTCAGGTTAATGCCGCTCACCTCACTCTGTCCTTCCGCAGGTAGAGCTGGAGAACTGATCGACAGGGGAGACAACACCTACGGGGGAAAGTGGGTGATTAACCCCAGTGGAGGGCTCATCTCAAAGGGACATCCGCTGGGAGCTACAGGTACAAATCACCGCACTACGAAAGAAAGAACTGAACGCAGTGCTTCTGTTACTTCTGTGTAATGTGCGAGGTGAACACGTAGAGCTGTAACAGGGTAGTTTGGAGAAATATTATTGAGGGAAAAGCCCATGAAATAGATTTTGAGTTAGTTGTCCAATTACTTTTGGTCCCTCGAAAAAGAGGCAGCTACATTTTAAAGGGCTGAAATTCCTAAACCCTTCTTCCAATTAGGATGTGAATAGCCTCAAATTAAGGCTGAGAGTTTGCACTTTATGCCTGGTTCACACTACACAACTTTTTGAGTCAGTTGTTGTGGCTTTCACACTACATGACTGATCGGTGACAAGGGCTTATGCAGTACAAGTTGTTACTGCGCTGATCTGCAGCAAATAAAGGAAGAAAGAGGAGCAAATATGAATGAAGAGGTGGATGAAGGCACAGGGCCAGCAGGGACTGTCTGTTCTACAGAGAGAGCTGGAGGTAAATATTTTTCAATGAAAACGTACGTGTCTCCGCAGCCGCAGAGAGATAGCGTGAACGGTGACGCGGTTCTTTCTCTATGTGATCCCATTGGCTGTAGCTAGACGCTGCTGTTGACTCACAGTCCTCAACTGGCCTAGATATTAAACATTCTAGATCTTTGCTGGGAGTCTGTGATTAGTCGGCGAGCACTCGACTAATCGACTGAGCGAGCGCAGAGTGATCGCTGGTTTGCCTCTACAAAAAAACAGTCAGCGAATCAAAAATCAGGCTAAAATCGTGTAGTGTGAACCAGCCATTAGGCCCACATTAATTATATAACAGTATCTTAAATATGGTTTAGTAAACAGTTAAAATTCCAAAACTTGTGGCACTGTCCAAATATTTCTGGGCCTAACTGTATATAGTTAATACTGTATAATACTGATTTTTACACATATCGGTGTATCAACTCCTCCCAGTGGTTCTGTCAATTCTTTAATCAGTTAAATGAAGCGCCCAGATGATGAAGTTTGACAAGCCAAACCTAATGTTGTTGTTGTTGTTTTTTTTAAAACCTCCCAGAATACAAAGACATTATTGTTACTACTTTTTGATTGTATTTTTGTTTATTTGCTTTTGTACTGTGCAGTGATTCTTGCAGGCAGGAACACACTTGTCGAGATAAATGGTGTAAAAGTATGTCATTGCTGTTGGAAACAAACCCTTGTGTTCCCATTTTTGTTGGGGTTTTTGTCCCGTTTGGCATTGGCGTCGGAACCGAGGCGGAATATTAAAAAACAGGTAGATTTGTCCCACCCAAAAATTAAAACCAAAGAAATTGTTAAAAAAAACGTTGAAAAAGCTGAAAAGCGTGTTTTGGCAGTGTTTGCAATTCACGCGATGTTTGTTCTTAGCAACTGGCTCCGGTTGTTAGGTGGTCTGGGTCTTTCACTTTGTTAAGGCTTGTGTTGAGATGCCTGTTCAGAAATATCCTGCAGTCAGCAGCTTCACTGACCCGAGCTCTCGCCTTACTGGAGCGTTGGGTAGTTTGCACCAGCTTTAGTGATGAGAGCAGTAAATAGCAACGATGACCATATATACTGCAGTAAAACAGCTTTTGTATAATGTGTTGTTATGGTAACAGACTAGAAGGGTTTGGGTTAGCTAACATTTATATTACGGGAAAGTTACATCATTCTCTGGCCACGTCCTAAACTGCAAACTGCTGCTACACTACATACGTGAAAAATAAAATATAATAAATTAAATAAATAAATGTATGAATAAATAAAAGGATGCCAGCGTTAGAAGGTGCTGTTCTTACTGTCTAACATTTAATTTAGTCTTGCCTTGTCAGGAAATCTTAACATAAAAATAATATATAATTTCATTTCAGCGCTATGCCACCAATATATGTATTAAGGTTATATTTGTATATAATTGTATATAAGATTTTCTGACAACAGTAACATGTAATGTGGAGTATCTTGTTTAGTTTGTAAAGTGACCTGTATTTTGTTTATTTTACCTTACCTACAGTGGTATCAGTTTATACATAATATTTTAGTGGATAGGGTGGGCTCCCAATGTCAAACCTGCTCCTACACCCTTGTAGTTTGGACATAATTTGAAAAATCCTTGTACCCTTTACATTGTTACCTTGGTTACTTTGATGTACATTAGAAGTTAAAGTTAAAGGTTGTTTCCTTCTGCTGTGAAGTTGTTAATTTAAAAATATCAGGTTGTGTTTACAGCAGCACTGTTCTAATGATCTACGGCTTTGGCAGAGTACATGCCGTCGATGAGCCATGTGGGCAGTTTTTCCTGAGGTCTAGGGTTTCCCTAACCCCAACCCTAGTAAAATCTGCAGACTGGTTTTAGAGTGCAGTGAAGCAGTAACTTGTGCTGAGGCAAAATCTGAACACATCACCAGCAGAGGGCGCCGCACTCCCCGCATTCACACAGTCAGCTCGTAGAGTCTAATGCTCCAGTTCCCATACGTTACGCTGGCTGTGAGGATATTAAACTGTGTGTAGTAATCTACCGAGTGTTACTGTGGCTCTATCTCTCCTTGCCAGACAGATGAATGGCTGGGAACTAATTGCCTTTACATACATTTTACATAACTCCACTTCTGTATGTTTTAAATCTTTTATTCTTCATCTTTATGCATTCACTCTATCCCTCTTCTGCCCCCCCCCCCCCCCCTCTTTCGTGTAGATTGTTGGTTTTAATCTAGTGTGCTGTATGTTGACCCCAGGCTCTTCTCTGTAGGACTTATCCCAGCAGGACTAACAGTGGAGAGCTGTGGATCATATGTTGATGCTTTGCCATCGTTTAATGAAACATATGTAATTCCTTCCAGCTCTGTAGGTCTTGTGCTGCCGTTGATTGATCTTCAAGTCAATCCATGTGAAATGACCAGGCGGGCCATCACAGATTTGCTGAAATACTCTCAGAAAAAAAATATCATCAACAAATAGTATACAAAATTATGGGCATGACCTTATGTGTAACATTCAATTCATATATATATATATATATATATATATATATATATATATATATATATATATATATATATTAGAATATTAGAGATGGAAAGATCGATCGGTTATGTGTTGGTATCGGACGATTTTTAATTAAAATATGTGATCGGTGATCGGCCGATATTTCTCCAATTATCGAGAGCCGACCGATGGTGTTAAACAAATGAGCTTAATTTCTGTATTTCCAGCTAGCGTTTCTTGCAATTCCTACCTGAACCGCTAGGTGGAAACACACAACCTTTCATTTTCTACAGACTGACTAAAGCAGCGCGCTTCGCGAGAACAGTTTGCGTTCACGGCATGTGCGGATAGAAAACATTCGTCGTCCGTCTGGCAGTTTGTTGCCGTATGTGACTCAGACTGATCCAGGGCAGTTTGTAATATTTGTAAAATTAGTAAAATCAACGTGTCTCGTGAGCAAACCAAGACAAAGACATTTAACACTACTAATCTGATACGGCACTTTAGAGTACACCACGCAGCTGAATACAGTGAGAGCTAGAGCTAGCTAGCACAAAACAAATGCAGACCAGATCTGACCGGTACAAACAGTACAACAGCAACAATTCAGGATCTACATTTAATGATTACAATTTTTTGGTTTAAAATAACAGAGTCTGCGTTTAATGACTGCAGATTTGACTGCATTTATTTAATTAGCTTTTTTCGTTTTAAATTAAGGGTCTAAATGTAATGATTGCAGTATTGGGGATATTTGTTTGATTTACTTTGTTTATTTACTGTTAATTTAGTTAAAAATATGATGCTGTTTCACATGAGCTTGTTAAAACTGGTAATAAACCAGTTTAGACCATGTTTCATGACTTGTTTGCGCTAATAACTACATGTAGCCCTGTCGTGGCATATAGCCCCGCCCTCGGTCGGTATCAGCTGTCGGCCAATTGCGCTGAAAGGTGATCGGTATCGGCCTCAAAAACGCTGATCGGTCCATCTCTGATGTATATACAGAAAATTAGAATATCATGGAAAAGTTTATTATTTTATAGATTTAAACAATTTCAAGTTTTGAAATTCAAAGTTAAACTTTCATAGATTATAGATGCAGAGCCAACAATTTAAACGATTTCAAGTATTTATTTGTTTATTTTTACATAATATTGAACCAAACTGAAGCAGTTTAATGACACCTGGGGAAGTCTGTGCAGGTGCTTTGAGTTTAGTAGATTATTATTGTGTCACACTGAGTTTAAAACATTCATGCCCTGCAAAATTTGTGCTGGTTTCTCCACAGTATTCAAATTTTTAAATTCCTGTTTTTGTGGGTTTTATGAGCTGGAAGCCCAAATTATGTAAAAATAAACAAATAAATACTTGAAATTGTTTAAATTGTTGTCTCTGAATCTATAATCTATGAAAGTTTAACTTTTCGAAGGAAATTATGGAAATTAATCAACTTTTCTAAGATATACTCATTTTCTGGAATGGGTCTGTATGTATGCTAATAATCCAGTGGATCTCCACGTTGAGGTGCACGTCATGCCTGTATTTCTGAAGCATATTGGTGGTGGGCTTTTGTAAAATGAGGATTGAAGTCTTCACAGTATCTCTTTTAATCTACATTTAATCTAATTTCCCAAAGTCTGGCACATTTACTGATGCATTTACTCCAGTACAGCCATGGTTTGCAAGTTAGACCTGAGGTTTGCTTTCATTCTTGTATCAGAGCAAAGCCTGTTTTCGACCACACAGAGAAAAAGGATACTTTTGATCTTTACTGGTATCTGACGACCGAATCCGAATCCATCATTCAGCTTGAATGGCTAAATGCCTTCTATTGTATAGGCTTCTGAACCCATTCTTCATCTCTTACAGCTGTCTCTAAACCTAGTCTGCCGTGAGAAATCGGGGATGCAGGCTTATACTGTCAGGTTTTACTCCTAAACTTGACAGGCTGATGGGCAAAACTGAAAGCCTATTAGCGGAATGGGAGGTTTAGTGCTAGCAGAGCACTCCGGCCAGGGGGATTAGGGCAGGGTGTCAAATTTCCACAAGTTAGTGTGGCCATGCTTAAAGAAGAGTAGAATCCAGAGATGCAGCCCTGAGGAACGTGTTTGACTAATGATCAGTAGTTTTCCAGATTAAGCTTGGTTAAAGTTTCGCTCCCTCCCAACCCGTTTGTAAAAAAAACTTCTCATGGTTGTGATGTCACAACCAAGAATATGTTTACATATGACCGCTCATTCAGTCCACAGCAGTGTAGCCCTGCACATGCTCTTTGAAGTGATGCATAGTGAATGTTGTTGGCTGTTGGGAAGCAAATGTATGGTGACAGCCTTCCAGAGGACCCACGATTCCAGAAGGAGCAAATAAGAATGTTGGCCACACATGAGATGCATTAAATGGATGGTGAATTATGGAATGTAATATTTAGTATTTATATGCTATAATAAAATTATTCAGGACAGGGTTTGAGAACACGTACATGTTTGATAACACTAACATGTAGCTTTGCTCCAAAGCTCACTATACCATTGCATAAGTTGCATAACTCCACTTCCATTTGTTTTAAACCTTTTTCTTCTTTATACATTTACTCCATCCCTCTCTCTCTCTCTCTCTCTCTCTCTCTCTCTCTCTCTCTCTCTCTCTTGGTTTTATGCTGTATATTGTTGGTTTTAATCTAGTGTGCTGTATGTTGACCCCAGGCTCTTCTCTGTAGGACTTATCCTGGCAGCTGCAGGACTCACAGTGGAGAGCTGTGGATCATATGTTGATGCTATAGTATAGAAAATTATGGGTGTGACCTCTTGTGCAACGTTCAGTTTGTCTTAAAATCAGTGCAACAGAAAAACATACAGACTTTTTTTGTTGTATAGATTTTTCAGGGATGAGTCTTTGTTTCACTCGATGTTCAGTTACAGTTCGATGTATGTTAACCAATTCATGGCTTTCAAAAAATGCCGAAACTAAGAAAAGGTTGTGGATCTCCACACTCAAGTGCAACTGATTTGTTTCTCACAGATACAGTCATTGTGTTTAAACGGATGGTGAATTGTGGAATGAAATCTTTCTTATTTACAAGCTACATTAATAATATAATTATTTAGGACGGTGTTTGAGAACAAATCTCAAGGATTCAAAGACTCTAAAAATCCCTGGGTTTTTGGTCTGACTCATAAAGTCCCTGCTGTTCGCTTACTTTGGCCTACTTTGGTGGTTCTTTGATCTCTGCAGGTTACAAGTTGAACGAATGTATGCTTTCGTCAGTCTATTTCAGGCTTTTGAACCCTTACCTTAATACCTGTCCTGTGTTTGATTGGTCAGGTCTGGCCCAGTGTGCTGAGCTGTGCTGGCAGTTGAGAGGGGAGGCCGGTAAAAGGCAGGTTCCAAGGGCAAAGATCGCCCTGCAGCATAATATCGGCCTTGGCGGCGCGGTGGTGGTCACACTTTACAAGATGGGATTCCCGCAGAAAGCAAGGTGAGCATTAATTTCTATTAATATCTAGTTATATTATTAGTTGGCATATCTGATATCTGATCTATAGGTTTAATACTAATATCTGACGTAGGAGTGGGTTCTCTCGAACACATTTAAAACCTGACCTGTGATGGTAAAACGCTAAGGAGCTTTACTTCACAGTTCTTTCAAGGAATCTCTCACCAGCAAATCAAATTTGCACAATGTTAATCCAAGTGCAGTCAGAAAGCAAAGCAATGCTGGGCGGCTGCAGTATGCTTCTGTAATTTTCCTCTATAGGACCTACATAACACAATCTGTGACACTGAAACGGTTAAGGTGACGTTAATTTCCATTACCTTAGTAGCTACAATAGCTTTGTAGCTCTTTTTCAGTACTGAGAGTCCAAACTGCAGACACAAACATATCTGCACTCATGCATTTGGAATAAGGGCAACATTATGCAGAATTTTTCTTTTTTTCTTTTTCTGTGAACCTTTCCTTAAGTCTTCTGAAGTATTGTTTAAGTTGTCCATACAGTCTGATGTCTGTGAACTCGCCTAATAACCTTTGAACCATTAATTCTCGCAGAGACTCACTTTATCTCCAGGACCTTGGACTTGGCTCAGGAGCTCCTCTTCTAAAGAGTGACATTTCAGGAAAAAAATAACGATTAGTTGTTTTTTTGTATTTTCACAGCTCGCGGATTGCTGCAGTGCCCACCGGTGCTTCTGCTGGGTTGGAGGGGTTTAAAACTCATGCAGTTTTCAAGGAAATCGAGAAGAAATTGAAGGAGGTAAGGAAAGAGCCAGTCATGAAGAGGAATTCTGTGTCGCTTTACTGTATTTGTATTTTATAATTTATTTGATGCTGGTAAAAAAGTGCTTTCAATGCTTTTATGACTAAAAAAGGGCTCAAATGCTTTTGTGATTTCCATAATTGATAATATTAACAAGGCTTTAAACTTACTCCTGCATATTTTGAGCCAGGTAAGCGCTTCACATTGACCACCGGACCAGCAAGGAAGTGTTCTTTGTCTTAGAATGCATGTAGGAACAAAGAGTTTTTTAACAAAACTGGACTTTAGAAACAAATACTTATAAAATGAGCTGGTAGCTCACCAAAACAAAAATCTCAGCATCAGTGAATGTGTTGCAGATTATTTAAAGTGTGAAAAATAGTGATTTATTGGAAAAACTAAAAGCAGGTCTACAGAAAAAGACAGAAAGCTGTAATTAAGGCAAAGTGTGGGCACACAAGATACTAAAACTACTGAAAAAGAACTCTGAAATACTGAAGACATTGAAAGTATAAAGCGATTCATATGTAATAACTTCAGGCACAAATACATAGTGGTTACGGGTACATAGTGGGTACATATGTAGTGGTTAGTATGGTGGTGTAGTGGTTAGTATGGTGGTGTAGTGGTTAGTACGGTGGTGTAGTGGTTAGTATGGTAGTGTAGTGGTTAGTACGGTGGTGTAGTGGTTAGTATGGTGGTGTAGAGGTTAGTACGGTGGTGTAGAGGTTAGTACGGTGGTGTAGTGGTTAGTATGGTGGTGTAGTGGTTAGTATGGTGGTGTAGTGGTTAGTACGGTGGTGTAGTGGTTAGTATGGTGGTGTAGTGGTTAGTACGGTGATGTAGTGGTTAGTATGGTGGTGTAGTGGTTAGTACGGTGGTGTAGTGGTTAGTATGGTGATGTAGTGGTTAGTATGGTGGTGTAGTGGTTAGTATGGTGATGTAGTGGTTAGTATGGTGATGTAGTGGTTAGTACGGTGGTGTAG
This sequence comes from Megaleporinus macrocephalus, assembly GCA_021613375.1. NCBI lineage: Eukaryota > Metazoa > Chordata > Actinopteri > Characiformes > Anostomidae > Megaleporinus > Megaleporinus macrocephalus. Next base: position 40,967,389 of record CM038708.1, read on the forward strand.
TGGTTAGTACGGTGATGTAGTGGTTAGTACGGTGGTGTAGTGGTTAGTACGATGGTGTAGTGGTTAGTATGGTGGTGTAGTGGTTAGTACGGTGGTGTAGTAGTTAGTACGGTGGTGTAGTGGTTAGTACGGTGGTGTAGTGGTTAGTGTGGTGGTGTAGTGGTTAGTGTGGTGGTGTAGTGGTTAGTGTGGTGGTGTAGTAGTTAGTATGGTGATGTAGAGGTTAGTATGGTGGTGTAGTGGTTAGTACGGTGATGTAGTGGTTAGTACGGTGCTGTAGTGGTTAGCACGGTGCTGTAGTGGTTAGTAAGGTGGTGTAGTGGTTAGTACGGTGGTGTAGTGGTTAGTACGGTGGTGTAGTGGTTAGTATGGTGGTGTAGTGGTTAGTATGGTGGTGTAGTGGTTAGTATGGTGGTGTAGTGGTTAGTATAGTGGTGTAGTGGTTAGTATGGTGGTGTAGAGGTTAGTATGGTGGTGTAGTGGTTAGTACGGTGGTGTAGTGGTTAGTACGGTGGTGTAGTGGTTAGTATGGTGGTGTAGTGGTTAGTACGGTGGTGTAGTGGTTAGTACGGTGGTGTAGTGGTTAGTACGGTGGTGTAGTGGTTAGTACGGTGGTGTAGTGGTTAGTATGGTGGTGTAGTGGTTAGTATGGTGATGTAGTGGTTAGTATGGTGGTGTAGTGGTTAGTATGGTGGTGTAGTGGTTAGTATGGTGGTGTAGTGGTTAGTATGGTGGTGTAGTAGTCAGCACTGTTGCCTCACAGCAGGTCGATCCGGGTTGGATTCCCCGTCGGTTTAAAATAGCTTGTATTATGAAACAAACCAAAAACAAGTTCTGGTTAATGTGCGGTAGAATATCATTGGGCTAGTGAAGTGGTCAAGTTCAGCTCACCAAACGCCATCTACCCTGAGAATATCCGTTTCCTTATAATTACACTAAAGGGATAATAAAAATGATGAGATTTAAGGGAACTATTCATAATCAAACTACATTTTAAGGGTTAACTTCCTTTCCTGGTCACCAAAAAAAGGTTGTCCCAGGTTTTATTATTATTTATCATTACCATGAGGTTGATTATTACCAAAAGAGCTCTGGGTTTAATGAATTTTAGAAGGTAAAAATTGACCAATGCAAATCCATAATGAATTGAAATAATTGTAATCACTTAAATTATAGTATTTTGCTACATAAAACTAATCCAGCTTAAATAGGGATTCAGCTTTTAAGCAGAAGCTTTAAAAGTAAAATGTCTTTAGAGAATTTGAAAAACAAGTACAGTCATGTGTGTCCAAGCTTTTGGCTGTTAGTGTAACGATTAAGAAAAGGAACGATGTGATGGAGAATAACGTACTAATACTATAAATGTGTTCTGCAGTGCGTTTGTATAAATAAGTGAAAGGCTTTGAACACGGTTTATTGTAATAACAGTGTTCGGATTATAAGTAGAATGTTTAGCTAATGTAATTTAGTTTGCTGTAGAAAGACCGTTAACTGACATTCACAATAAAGGCAGAGTGCATTCGTTCATTATCTGTGAGGGGTAAGAAGCCTTGCTTGGCGAAGTGGAAAGCACTTTAGCTTCAGTTCCAGCTGAATTAAATGTCACCCTGTTCCTTCGCGCAGGAGGGCGAGAGCTTCGTGAAGAAAATCGGTGGCGTTTTCGCCTTCAAAGTGAAAGACGGGCCCGGCGGAAAGGAAGCGCTGTGGGTCGTGGATGTGAAGAACGGGAAAGGCTCGGTAGACAACGACTCAGGTACGCCCGCATCTTATTTTCTTCAAAGATAGCAGGGCCGCCGGGGGTCGGTTGGCGCAGCCTGACAGGAACTGCCCACCAATTTGTTCCAGAGCGGGTGGTCAGAGGGGAAAAGGGAGGCACGAACAGAATGCTTGCTTTGGCTCATTTTGAGGGCACTGTGACATGAGGCCACGAGGTTTTCCCAGAAGGCCGTGCATTTGAAGAAAAAATCAGTCAGTTTGGCCTGAATTTTGCCCCTTGACTCATTAATGCCAGCCAAGTGACCAATTACCTGCAGCTAGGCCGGTCACAATAATTACATAATCTCCTGACCACAATTATTTGAGAAAATTGCATTAGTTTAATCAGACCATAATTTTCCACAGACATCAGATTTCACAATCATATCGTATCCCTTTTAAAGTCGTCCAACTTTCTTTAGCGCTAACATATTTAAACTTAAAAACTAAAGCTTGTTAACTTAATTGCTAGTACCTGTAACACCAGTCATATCATGTATGCTTGCAGAACAAGTGTTTTCTCATATGTTAGTAGTGAACAGTCGCAGTCAGTTAAGTGAAAAATAGAAGCTTTGCTTGGCTGTGCAACAGTCAACAGTTCAAAAGCACTTATTAAGAGTTAAGAAACCAGTTGTGCTGATCCAGACTTTGAGTTGCATGAAACTAACAGGGAACGATAATAGGCACTCTAGCGACTAGGATGAATACAAAGAAGGATTTTGTTTATTTGGTTTATTTAAGATATTCTGTAGGGGTGCCGGTGTACCTTTCCTAAAAATAACACCTAGGAATGATTTCTATTAGATAAACAGTGAGCAAGTTCTCCAAACAGGTTTGAGTGTTGTGCAAGTGGGTGTCAGTGCAGCACTAATTAAAATGGTAAAATTGCTGTCACAGCAGGTGGTCAACTAGACTGGAAGAAAACTGTTAAAAAAGTTATGCAGGTAAAATTGGCTTTTCAACAGCATGTCAAGCAAAGTTGGGTTGTTTGCAGGTGCTGCGACTCGCCTTTAATAGGGAGAGTTTTGGTTTTTGGTACCGTAGTTTTCATTTTCCTTTTTTTTCATCAAAATCTCATTAAGATGTAATTTAAGGCTTTGTGTGAAAAACCCAGACTGTTTGATTCCTCTCTTTGGTTTGCGTGACAGTTATAATTGACTTGCATTGTACATAAAACAATCAATTTCCTTCAAAACAAACCAGTTGAGTGCATGAATACCTGTGCTCATATTCTGAATATCAGCTGTTGATTATGTCTGTAGAGAGAGAGGATGGCAGTGTGTCTTAATGGAATGTGGATGTGTGATAGAAAGGCCAACCTAGAAGTTGTTTCTAAACCTCCGAATAAAACATGGGACAAAGGTTGGAGAGGTTAGGATCTTCACAAATCAGCACCAAATTCATGATGACATAGGGAGAGGGTGAAGGACCATCCTACCCATCCAGGGAGCTTGGATTTCTGGACCTCTGGACGACTGTGGCGTCACTAGGGATCAAACTGTTATGGCTCTCCGGAGCCGTCTTGGGTATTTCATTTCTATTTTCTTGAACAACAGACAAGAACAGTCACATTGTTTCTTTATTTCAAGCTAAAGAAAATCTCCATACCTTAGTACTGTTTGTAGACCTGGTTAATTACTTGCATCCAATTAAATGGCTTAGCTTATTGGTATGTTTACAGAAAGTAAGTAGCATAAAATACTGGACGAGTATTTACCCGTATGTTAAAAAACAGAAGCGTCTCAAGGTGTTTATGTATGCATAGAGCACACTTGCATTTGGAGGAATAAAGTCAGAGGTACGTAAGTGAAAAACATGAGTTTTCGAAAAAGCTACAAAAGTAGTACTTTTAGTAACACCCACCTGGAACACTACCGTGTAGACCACTAAAACTGTCCCCATCAGATAAACAGTACCTAAAGCTTTGATTTTTAAAAGAGAGAGAGAAAGAGACAGTCTTGCTTTAGATCTGAAAACATTCGCTGGTGTTTCTGTCCAACCTTCCACTGTGAGAGGACAGCTGAACGCTGTGCAGGGTGACCACAGTACCATGGAGCATTCTGTCCAGCTTTTTCATTTGAATTAAAAATAAAAACACAGACACAATTGGGACTTTTGTCCAGTAGTTCAGAGGAGAGCAATAAAAGCGGCAGTCCACAGACTGAGTCGCGTCTCAATCAAGCCGCTGAGACGTGCACGAATGCCTCCTCAACAATCTCAAATTTGAGAGCGCGCCGTTCGGTCAGGTGGCAGTTTTTCTGTCAGGCATGGTGGAGAATAGGATGTGGAGTGACATGGTGCATGTGAGTCTCACAGTAATAGAGCACAACAACAAGAAACATGTAAATCAATGCAAGATTTTAGTTTACCTCATTTGCACTGAAATAGTTAAACTTTGTAGAGCAGGGGTGTTTAATTAGAAGTCAGTAAAGTCTGGTTATAGATTTCCTCAGGCCAAGGTCCGGACCATCATCATTTCTAACTTGTGTTCTGATTCAGTACCATATTGTGTTTACTGAAGTAGCCTAGTATCAGCATCTTATACCATCAGCTACTGAAACACCAACACATCACACATACCGTTCAGTATATTTCAGTATATTTACTGTTTAAATGCTGAACTGAATGAATTATTAATAAACTTCTAATGAATGTTTTTAAATCACAAGAGCTACATTAAAAAAACGGAATGCTTTTGAAAAAAAGTGCATCCCCAAATGTTTATTTATAGAGAAAGTAAATAAAACGTGTTTCTTCTTGTTAACTCAGCTTCACAGATTGACATGTTGGTTTTACACAGCGGTATTCTCCAAAACTAAGTGAGCAAGTTTCGTTCTGCACGTGATTGGTCTCTGAGTTCACTGCGCTGCAAAGCCCATATACCGTAAAGACAAGAAAAGCTCTGCCGCTCAAAATAAACACTGTCAACATTAAATCATTCTCAACAGTTTATCTGTTTGGGTCCGCTTTGGACAACGTCTGGGTCCAGACCTGGACGGTGGTCCGCCTATTAGTGACCTCTGTTGTTTTTTTATGTGCCTTGTATTTCAAGTTGAATTTGAGAGCATAGTTTTACATAATGCCTGGTCCTTTGGACAGTTGGCTAATTTAATAGTCCCAATAAAGACATGATGTTGCAAAATTAGTGTTTTGTCTTGTATAGGCCTATACCCTGAACTGTACCAACTGTAGGTTAGGGTTAGGTTTAGGTAGTGTCTTAATCTTTTGGTTGGTGGGGTTGAAAGGCAAGAATAAATGTTTCTTGGTAAATTAGATAGACATTATGTGTCTGTCTTAAAACCTAGTGAGTGTCTAAGTAGAGCACTGACTAGATAGGCTGCTGTTTAAGTAGCAGTGTTCTGTCTGACATCTCTCCTCATAAAACATTACTGAGATGTTCTAGTTAGAGAGCAACTGCGTCACGGCTTGTTCCCGCCCACTGCATGCAACCGGTGTTTTCGCTAGTTGCTAAGCTACTGGCCGGCATTCAAAACAATATCCAAAATGGTCAACGACTCGTTACAGAGTTGATAATAAAATACTGTTTTGTGTGATTATATGACCAGAAACACATTAAAACACCAGAGAGAATCAAAATAACTCACATTTGAAGATGACTTCTCCGCTAGTAGCTCAGCTTTTGTCCGCCATGTTGGGATAAAGTTCTGCCTGCATTGCATCATGGGATTGCCTTAGCGGCTGAGGAAGCGTTTGATGCAAAATAAGGTTCCTCAGTAGACAGCATGTTTAAGGTATGTAAGATTTGGGACAGTCTACATGTCGGGAGCGCATACTATGATGTAAAATGCTGCCTATGTAGGAGCTCACTAGGTTTTGAGACCCATCATATATCTTAAGCTTAAAGTTATTACATCTCTCCCAAATTGTCCCACATTTTGTCTGTCTGGAAGGGGCCACGCTAATGCTATGGGTCTGAAAGGATGTGTAGCTGTTCAAGAAGCTCCTCACTGAGAAAAGGAGATACAGACTTATCAAACAAAGAAGCAGCTGAGTCCAGAAACTTAACATCTCTGAATGTGTTTGGGGTTTTTTGGATGGTAAGAAGCAGAAAATGCTAAACCAGCTTCTAAGACTGAACATGAAGATGAAGAAAAACACCCCTTCAGGTTGTCTTTGGTGTATATACAAGTATCTGACCTGCACTATTGCTCTGGCCTCATGTTGGTTGTTATTATTATCATTATTATTATTAACAACAAAAAGAGTTTCTCTTATTAAAAGCTGTGCTGGTTTCCTCCAGGGAAAACATCTGACTGCACCATTGCCATGGCAGATGCTGATCTCTTTGACTTGATGACTGGGAAGCTGAATCCACAGACTGTGAGTTCTCTCAAACTGATTAAATAGTTCATATACTGTTCATAACTGCTTGGCAGATATATGCATGTCCAGCCCTTTCTATCCTGCACTGTGCTGGCTCACCGAGGGAGCACAGATTGAAGCGGATGCAGGATAAGTCCCTCTTAGCGCAAGTCTCTGGGCCATCAGCCACAGTATTGCTCTTCTCTGTAAATGCGGCTCGAGGGCCACAGATGCTGCCATTAGTAAGCATCAAGCCTGCCAGGACAATTTTATAGAATTATCATCTGTGTATCATTGTCAGTAATAGTTGGTTTTTTTTTCCGTGTCATGGAATCCTGCCAGGTTGCCAGACATGTGTTAAGTCTTCCGTCCGGAATGTGGGCCTGGAAACGCTCTGCATGCTGTCGAGTTGTTTGCTGGTTTATCAGTGGCGTCCAACACATGCAGAATGTTTTCGAGTGTACATTGTAACCAATATCAACCAATATAACGAGAACTGTTGTGCAAACGTATCTGTTTTTGTACTCAGTGTGTATCCTCCTTTCGTTCTACCAACCGTTCTCCTGCCGTCTTCACCCACAGGCCTTCTTCCAGGGCAAGCTAAAGATCACCGGCAATATGGGCATGGCCATGAAGCTGCAGAGTCTACAGCTGACACCAGGAAAAGCCAAACTGTGAAGATGCATAACACTATTTTGAGTGACTACGTCTACCCAACTCTGTGGTGATGTTGTTTCCGAAACCACGGTGACTTGATTGTCAATAAGTTGCCAACTATCTGAAATGTGTGATTGAAATGTTCTACAAATGTGAATGTAATGGTATAACAGACCCGTCAGAAAACGTGGGAATCAAAAAGAATTATCCTGGAGCAACGTTAGAAGCACAGAATGTCCTCGCAATGAATATTCAGTGGGTTAGCCTTGGAGTTATGTAACAATTGATGTCATAATTGATTTCCATATGCATTTCATTTTGCCACATAATGTACCTCAGAGAAAGAGAGTAATCGTTACTGTTATCTCCATAATTCATGTCATTCAGACTAATTACAAAGCATAATAGTCTAATATAGAATGAAAAACTAAAAGCAGTTGAATGCCAGGCTACTACCTTAGTTTCTCATCTATGACTGCAAACGTCCAACATGCTGGCTTGGATACGGTTTTCTTTGTAGATGTTGGATATACAGCACTGTACAAAAGTAAGAGCCCACATGTTTATTTGATTTCCAATCAGAACTGTCTTAAAGCCCAAGTTATGTTATACATTTCTTAATAGTTTCGTTAACAGACAGCTATCACCTTTGTCCACCTTTCATTACCATTTCCATTCCTTTTAGGAGAGTTTCTCAAAGAAATCTACAGCCGTACCTCCAAAGTTCAGGCCCAGAAGTTGGTTTAGCATTTTCTGCTCAAACACATTCAATGATATTGTGGTTGTGGCTACTGGTAACTTGTAAGCTTATGCAAGTGGATTCTATTATGGCTAATCTTCTCGGAAATATCTCTTGAACATGAAGAACTTAATGGCCATTCAGAATGGAGGTCCCTAAATTAACAAACGTTCTCAGACTTGTGCACCATGCTGTACCTCTTCACACTAATTGTATATGTGTATAAAATTCTGAAATGTAATTTCTAATATATATATATATGTTTCTTACAAATACAAGAATTGTCTTTTACTCTGCCTTCTTGCTCTCTAAGCTGCTGTAAAAGCCCAAGAAAAGCCGGGTCACCCACCCAGCGGAGTTCATCTTCCAAGAATAAGTGGGAAAATAAACAATTTACAGTAAGTGGAAGGGCAAGTGACTGAACAGCTGACTGTACTCGTAAGCCCTGACCCTGTGCTGAGGGGATTTGGCAAGAACGTTAGCATGCCGAGCCTAGCCGAGCTAGAAGTGCAAGAAACTAGATTTAACTGTACCTACAAACAGTTTCACCATTCTGTTGCTGAAAATAACCTCAATCTTCCAGTTCATTGGAAATTGAAAAGGCCCGTGTTGCACTGGACCACAATAGCTTGTGCTGTAGCTCACAATGGACTTCATATATAATTTGATTGGTTGGCATTAAGGTCGTTCTGGATGCCGTCCAAGAGATTTGCTGTTTATTTGTTATGATTTATATTGCAGAAATGCTTCATTAAGCCATGTGGCCCTGGAGCCCCCAGCCTTCTGGCAACTATAGCCCCTGCTACTCATCAGTATGTGCATTCCCAGGGCAGCCTGCCAACCAAACCGGTGGTATCTCACGAGCAGCTGACCAGCCCGGTGCTCACTCAAATCCACAGCTAGAGGAAGTAAGTTTCTGTTCATGTGGTGAACGATGGCATGAAATATGCCCTAAAAGAATTGTGGATTTATTAATGCTGCAGCTGATCATGCTTAAAATGCAGAAAATGAAGATTCAGTTGCCACGGCTTTCAGATTTAAACATATTTTCCACCGAAACATTCAACAGCGGCAAGGTTTCAAGCCTACGTTTGCAAGTTCCCTCGCCATTTCTTGCTTTAATATATCTGCACGCCTTTGAAGTCACCAACGTGTGGAGTTGGAGGGGGATTGTAGGGATCAGGGCACCCGTTTGGGAACAGGATAATGATGTCTGCCGCCCTCGGTCTCAACACGACTTGGAGACGGCGGGGTTTTAAGAGACGGAGAAAAATCCAAGCGAATCCGGCTGCGGCTATTATTTAAAGTTTAGCAAAGCAAGGGGATTATGTGATTAGCCACACTTCGCTTCACCTACTTTCTAAGCGATTCTCCCTCAAATGCATTTGAGCAGGTTTTGCTCTCGACCCGAAGACTTTTCAACCCAACACGAGATTCGCCTTTGATATTGTATCTATTGTACATCAAGCCCTCAGTGTGCAAGAGCCCAGCTGTAGTCCTCTGTTGTAGGGGTGTGCCATATCGTATCATACTTAATAATATCGCCAACACTTTTAAATATCGTGAACGATATTATACCCTGAAATATCATGCCATCCCTAATTATTACATCAGGGTTCTACTGTTTTACTGATTTTAGCAAAAGAAAAATTCACACTTTTCTCATTTCCCATCATATATCTACTAGAGACAGATTTTATCTGTCCAGTATCATTCACCTTACTTCAGTCCTGGATATATGGAGATATTTGGAGTGCATTATTTAGTATCTTGACATTCTGGATCATTGACTTCTGTTACAACCTGATAAAAATTTTTTGTTTTTTTAAATATCTCAGTTAGGGGTGTGCCATATCATATCGTATGCAATAGTAAAAAAAAAATTCAATTTATTACAGTAGTGTATTCTTGAATTTTATTTTTTAATTCAACGTTTTGTCATATCACCAAGAGTATCGTTATCGCAAAAAATACCATGAAATATTGTGATATTATTGTAGGGCCATATCGCCCACCCCTACTCTGTAGGCATTTTGGAGGTTCTTGGCAGTTGTTCTTGGCAATCCCAGCCTGTTCTGGAAGCTGTGAAGTGGTACGTTCATGAGATGAGTGGATCAAGACGACAAACGATTACACTCAGTGGTTCCAGAGCGCTCCTAATAAAAACGGGCTGTCTCGGCTTAAGAGACTCAGTCGTGCATCTGTTTTGAGATTTATCTCCTCCGTTTATGTTCAGTATCTGTCAGTATCTCTTTGCTTTGTTGTCGTTTTCTAGTAGCGTCGTTTATTTGCATGCCACCCGCTTGTCGTCCCTCTTGTCAGGCTGTTTGTTAAGAGGATGCCTTCCTAACACCCTACCCATCTGTTGTCTGTTTCTCAGGCATAATCTCAGGTGATTACATTTCACGGCAGAGCACGGTGGTATCACTGAAGGGTTTTTATAAGTGACTGGGATTTCTCATCACTTGCTACCAGTTTGTGTGGTTTTATGATGACACTGCAAATTAAAAAACATTAGAAAAAAACATTAGAAAGGTCTTCACCACGTAACTCGTCCCGCAGTTTTAAAATATCAACACCGTTCCAACTCCAGATTGTCTGGCCTGATTATGTGCTTCGGGCTTGTATATAGGGCTGCACCAAACGATTAATTTCTTAATCGGTTAATCGAATTATTTTTTTATTTTTTATTTTTTATTTTTAGTCGATTAATCTAACAACTAATTTTTATATTACTCTAATGTGAGTGTGTTAGGAATTTAATTTTTAAAAATTTTGTATATATATATATATATATATATATATATATATATAAATGCTGTCATAATTATAATAGTTGCAATCATTAGCTCAGTGTTTACTTCCTGTGGTCCCTGACTGGAGCATCATCGCTAAAGATGGATTTTAAAAGGATGGTGTTTTAGGCGAAAAGTTTCAGAAACACTAAACTAAGCAGAGGCATGTGCTGATCATTTTCTAGATGGCGCTAAAGAGGGGAATATGGCTGGAAAGTTAACTACACTTGCCACTGACACTGTCCGTGACACATTTTCAGCCGCAAGGCTACTTCCATTTAAATGTTTGCCCCGCAGTGTGCAGAGAGCGGTCACTGTTTAAAGAGGTTCTGGCTAAATGTGGGAAGATGGTCGTGCACTATAAGCACAGCCCGACAAACACACACAAATTTAAGACACCAGCAAGTTGCACTTGGAAAGAAGCAAGAATCACTCGTTCTGGACGTTTAGGTCTGCCTCAGTGACTGGCTGAATATACAGGATCACTAAGATGAACTGTTACCGTGCAGTAAAAATAAGAACAATCTTTTTTTTACATTTCTGAAATTTAGCTAGCACTATTAAAAGCTTAGAAATGTGAAATGTGCGATTAATTAGTTACATTTTTTAAATCCATTGACAGTCCTATCTATCTATCTATCTATCTATCTATCTATCTATCTATATGGGGTGGGGCTCAAAAGCACGAGGGAAACGCATTAATGTATTAAAGAGTACCTTAAACACACGTGATCTAAAAATGGTTAAAGACTAGGAGTCTATGCTCTGACTCGACTTTTAGAGGCACAAATGACACGTAGCCAGTTTGTGGACTATATGAGTCATTTAAGAAGCTATGTGTGTTTTAAAGCTCCTGCGGTATCTAGAACAGTCTTAGGTTCTACACTGGACGATTAAGAAACGGTTAACAATGAGACTTTTCAAGTGACACTACTGAAAGAAACATGTTACACGTGTTAATATTCTTAAAATAATCTATAAGATAAGATAAACAGGTAAACAGGTGCTGTCCTGCTGCTGTGTTGATGAAGCTCTACGGGATGTTTGAGCTTCAAGGTCTCGTGTATAGCAGCTGTACTGTTGTGATCATCTCCACTGTGCAGAGCTGACAGAGCACCACACTGTTGTGTTTCTGTGTAAAACACTCCCACAACTTTAGATACACGCTAGTGATTGTTTGTAGCTGCAGCTTGCGCTCCGGATTAATCCGTGCTATCAGAAGGCGTGGCCGTCTTTGCAACTCCTTCTCCTAGATTGGTAGTGCAAATATCAAGTAACAGTGTCTGGATACAATCTGAAAGGACAAGGAAATGCACTTTCACACATACTAATAAGGTTTTAATCTTTTCCGATCCTTTTCATCATTAACATCCAGAGCTCCACGTGGGCCTGATAGCTCTGTTTTAGGACCAGAAGATGTGATCTGAACACTTAATTAAAGGTTTAGTGCCTCCAAACTGCATATAGTCACTCAGGGCAAGCACTAATCCACAGACATACCCACCTGCACTTCTCTATTTGTTGTTTTTGTTTTTTATCCCTCGTTCCTCCCATAGAGTCCCATTCATTTTGCAGCCCACACAAACGTAATGGTTTTGTTTAACCTACAGCCACCAAAGTGCCTGTACTTACTTAGGGCAGAAATGCACTTTTCTAGTTGTTGTCTATCCATCCATCTATCCATTATGGGGGCTGGAGCCAATCCCAGTGTCATCGGGCGAAGGCGGGGTACACCATGGACAGTTCGCCAGTCCATTGCATGGCCAACACTCAGCCACGCACTCACACCTACAGGAAATTTAGAGTGACCAATCAACCTAACATGCATGTACTCGGACTGTTGGAGGAAACCGGAGTACCCGGATGAAACCCACTCAAGCACTGGGAGAACATACACACTCCACACGGTGACAGTGCTAACCACTACACCACCGTGCCATCGTTATTAGTATTATTATTATTATTTATTTTTTTTTTTTTAGGTGTTTGTTAAGATGATAAGACGACTTACAACTAGTTTAATAAAACATTTAAATAAGCATAGAGAACTCATAATAATCTCCAGCTGAGACAGATATGTTGACTATTTCACTTACCAGTTATCATTTCTGGCAGTAAAGGCAGTGATGTACCTGAGAAACCATGAGCCTCGTTCATCAACCATCCTTAAAAAGAACCCAAATGATTCGCCAGCGTTTTCTTATTTGGGATTTGTTTCAAGAACAGAATCAATGCATAATTAATAGGACAAAAGGTGCAAAGAGTTTTGCGTTTTGCAAAATGAGTGTTTTTTCTGAAGAACAAATTTAAGTAAAGATATTGGTGAACGACACCCAGTGTTTGTATGACTTAGTTCCAAATTGATATATTTGTACTATAAGCAGTCCTGTTTTTCTGAGTATACAGAAGTGTCCATGGGCTAAACACTGATATGATGCAGTTTCATTACTTATTCGGCCCACTTTTCACAAGGTACAGTACAGTGCAGGGTAATTTATTATGATACAATACATTACAGTCAAATTCAACATTTTACTTACCATATACCCATCAAACATATATCGTCGCTGTCTAAAGAAAAACAAGTCAAATGTTAACTTTCCAGAAAAAGAAACAAAAAACTTTACTTTCAATGCAAGTTAATAGAAAGATATTCTGTTCAAAGCAGTTTTGTACAGAGATGGGAGGATCTATCGGCTATGTTTTGGTATCAGCCTTTTTTTAATCGAAATATGCGACCAACAATCAGCCAATGTTTCTCCAATTTAGCTGATCCTGAGAGTTGATTGATGGCGTTAAACAAATGAGCCTAATTTGTATTTCCAGCTAGCGTTTCATCCAGTAAGAGGAGCCCTCCGTGAAACCCCCTTCAGCCAGGTCCCTGCAATTCCTATCTGAACCACTAGGTGGAAAAACATACCGTTTCGTTTTCCACAGACTGACTAAAGCAGCGGCCTCGCGAGAACAATTAATGGTGTTCACGGCGTGTGCTGATAGAAAACATCATCCGTCCGGCAGTTCGTTACGGTATGTGACGCAGACTCATCCCGGCATTATATAACATCTGTAACATCAGAGTGTCTCGTGGGGAACCAAAACAAAGACATTTAACTCCTAATCTGATACAGCACTGCACACAGCTGAATACAGTGAGTATCAGCAAACAGCAGAGCTAGCACGCACAGCTAGCACAAAACAAACAACCCAGAACACCATACAGACCAGATCTGACCGGTACAAGCAGAACAGCAGCAGCAACAGCCAGAGAGCTAAAGAACCACAGCCAGAGTGATTGAGTGTATAGTTCTAGATAATCATGTTTAATGACTTCCTTGCGCCATAATTGCATGTAGCCTGCCGTGGCATATAGCCCCGCCCTGATTTGGTATCGGCTATCGGCCGATTGTGCTGAAAGGTGATCGGCGATTGAAATCGGCCTCAAAAACACTGATCAGACCATCTTTAGTTTTGTACCATTTCTTTTGGCCCAAACATCATCAAGTTTTGACAACGTAAAGGACTGTTGAGTTCAAAATATGTAGAAAACGGCAACAATGGAAATACTTGGTTTTCTTTGGGCAGCGACGATATGGTACAACCAAATTGCAGCAATTTCATAAATCCATTATAAATTCATGTAATCATTCAGTTACTCATATCTGTGGAACAGCACATCACTGTATTCTTACATCTCTGTTGGATTATTCCACTGGGCTGGGACCAAAGCCAGCAAACACTGTAGTTCCTTAGGTGCAAGGTTGCAGATGCCTGCGGTTACCCAGTAGTTCTCTTCGGTTAATGAGTTTATCATCCTTGTAAACCAACAAAGAAAAGGTTTATAAAAATCCCCCCAAAAAGTGGAAAAAAGAACAAAAATCACCAACATACGAAAGGTTTCATTCAGCATATCATAATAAAACAAAAACAAATAATGTATCCTGGTTGGCCTCAGGTCCCAGGGAGGAGCTGTCCATGTCAAATATGAGTGGGCTTACGAACCAGTAGTCCATTTCTGTGGTGCTCCCAGAGACACTCATACATATACAGGACCACCCCACACATGGGTAGGCCTGGACTGAGCTCGGCCGAACGAGCCCATGATAATTGCTCTGTGATATTGAGGAGTGGCCAGAGAAGATCCCGGAGGTAGGTCCAAAGTTCTGCAAACCTTGTTCCCTGCTTTCCCATAAACCTACTGTGTCCAATTACACATTCTTACCCACGTGATTCCACCAATGGCAACACTCGCGCATGCACTGTGAAAGAATTACAGACACCAAAAAAAGAAATCTGAAAGAGAGCAGCTAGACGCGTCTGTCCCAGCTTCCCATCATCGCTACTTGGAGGGGGAGGTTGCACTTTAGGCACAGTCTTCTCAGGCTCAGCCAGGTCTGAGGAAGTCTAGACGTTGGTCTCGAGGCCGTTCATGTCGATGGTGCAGTGGTCCTGGTCCTTGCACTCCCTCGCATGGTGACGTGGCGAGGATTTCTTCTTATCGGTAGGCTTGATGCCTTCCTCCAGCTGCATGAGGCGGGCCACGTCTGGAGAGAGAGGTTCCTGTTTCCTGGGGCCCGGGGGAGGAGGCTGGAAGCAGCCGTTTTTCTGGTAGGACATCATCTGCTGGATACTGATCATGGGCTTAGTTTCACAAATGAGAGGGATCTATGTGTAAGAATGTCAGGAGAGGACACGTATATGTTTACTTTCCAGAACTAAAGGAAGTAACATAAGAAACTTGATCCTAGATCTGTGGTTCCCAGTTTGCTTTCTGGCCTAGGATCAAGATCAGGAACCACTGACCTATATCAACACTTGGTACACCACATGGCCAGAAGTATGTAAACACTGCTTCTTGTTGGTGAGTTAGCCACGCCCATTGCTAACAGGTGTATAAAATCAGACAAAAGCTGGCAGGGAAATGAGTCATGCTAAAGACTCTACGATAGGACATCTTTCCAATGAGTCAGTCAGTAAGAGCTGCCTTGGTAAGTACTGCCTTACTAGAGCTGCCCGTAATGATTGGTATTGTTATGGTTAAATGGAAAGGTCTGGGAGGAACGACTGTTTAAGTGCAAACATCACCTGTCCTCAGTTGCTATACTACAAAATACCAGACCACCAAGCACACATCCATTGCCATGGGATGCAGTGGAAACATTCTCTACTGCGATGCATTGGTTACACGGTTAACATTCCCAATGCTTAGTATTAATGTCTGTCCACTAAGCAAGGTCCATAAAGAAGTGGTTTGCTGAGTTTGGTGTGGAAAACCAGACTAGCCTGCACAGGGACCACCACTGGAATCAGTTCCCACTAATAAGCCAATGTTTTATGGTGAACCCAAAGCGAATCTCTGCAACTATGACCTAAATTCTACTATAAAGCCTTCCCAGAACAGTATTGGCTGCTAAGAGGAGGCCACCACAATTTTAATTCCTATTATTTTAGAATGAGATGCTGGGCAAGCACATGTAAATGGAAAGTCCATATACTTTTGGCCATGTAGGATGCCTTTTTTCGTACAGTGTTCACAACGTTCTTACCTCTTCACCCTCCTTGATAAAGTCTTTCCGACATATGTGTGCCATGATCCCTGTGGCAAGAGCATCACCCATCACGTTCACCATTGTCCTGAAGCGGTCTCTGAAACAAAGATTGATGCATTGTTTGGTAAATGGAGTGTCTTGGTTCAAGGCATGTTCTACCTGAACTGTTGCTCTAGGTTCCTGTGGAGGAAGCTGGAAACTGGATGTTAATCCAGGTCTGGCAGATGATCAGATGATCAAGTCTGGCCTGAATCTTACTAATACACATCCTAAGGCTAATATATTGTGCAATTTCATAGCCAGAAACACCAATACAGTTTCAAGTACTCACAGGGCCCAGTCCACGGCAATTATGAGGGTGATGTCATCCGTGGGTAGGCCCACCGAGGTCAATACAATCACCATGGTTACCAAACCAGCCTGAGGAATTCCCGCAGCGCCGATACTGGCTGCTGTGGCTGTGATGCTGGAAGAAACAATCAAAGAGATGATTGCTAGTGTTGGAATTGACCTTTTTCCAGCTCTGTTGACATCTCACAATGAATGACCGGCTCCCAGGAGTCCCCCGAGAGTTTATTCTGTTTTGTCCTGCTGAAACACTCAAAGTTCATTTCACAACAACTGTTACATACACCGTCAGGCATCCTGGCGAAGGTGATAGCTGCTACATGTGGGTCATTCTCAGCACTGCAGTGACACTGACGTAGTGGTGGTGTGTTAGTGTGTGTTGCGTTGGTGCAAGTGGATCAAACAGGTTTTAAACACCATAGTGTCACTGCTGGACTGAGAATAGTCCACCAACCAATCCAGCCAACAGTGTCCCTCGGGCACTAAAGAACCGAGTAGCAGCAGATGAGCCATCTACAAAGTCGCTGACTTTACATCTACATGGTGGACCAGCAAGGTCTAACAGATTGGACGGTGGGTGAACACAGTGTTTAAAACCCCCAGCAGCACTGCTAATGACCCAGATAACACCCTGGTGGTTCTTTGAGGGTCCTTACCACTGAAAAACAGTTTATTAAAAAAGGAAGGTGGACCGTCAATGAATGTAGACACGAGGGGGTGGTTTAATGTTATGGCCGATTGGTGTAAAATAGTTGTGACCCCTGGTTCCCATCACCACCACTGTAGAGAACTCTGGTTCTAGAAGAGATCATTTTACATCAAAGCACTTTGAATGACGCATATATCTCAGTGACTAAATGTTCTGTAAACAGCCACAACAGAGGAAGCTGAAGATTAACATGGTGTGACGGGATGATAGAGTAGTATAGGACCAGGCTGTGTGAGCTTACTATCAGTCCTGTACTGTATTTCTGTTGGCAGAACATAGCCGAGCCATTGAGAAGTTACTTTAGTTCACTAGCTGTTTCCTCAGCTAGTCAATAATCAGAAGGGCCTCAGTCTCGCTAATCACCTTGCGCTTTGGTTGGCCTCATCAGACGGCACGCATACCTGATGGTGATGATCTGGCCAAAGTCCAGCTCGTAGTTGTTGACCTGAGCGATGAAGATGGCCGCCACAGCCTCGTAGAGCGCCGTGCCGTCCATGTTTATGGTGGCGCCCACAGGCAGCACGAAGCGGATGATGCGCCGGTCGATGTGGTTGTTCTCCAGGAGGCACTTAAAGGTGATAGGCAGTGTGGCTGAGCTGCGGCAGAGCACATGCGGGCAGACAGTTCAGAGTGACTGTTAAAGCAGAGCCAAGTTACATGCCTCAGTTTCATGTAACGCACTTATTTAACCACTGTATCTGCGTGTACATTTAAAAAACCCGACTAGCTCTTGTATGTTGTTGTTATGACACCCTTGGTCATAATAGCTTTATGTCTATTGGCGGCCATGTTGTTGTGTGTCTCTGGCATTATGTGCAGGTCCACTACTGACCACTAGGGGGAGTCTAGTGGTATATAAGATCATCAAGCAAACATCTTGGGAGACGTTTAGGGTTCTCTCCTTTGACCTGACCTGGAACAACTCCTGCCCACACCAGCCCGGCACTCTCGGCTACATTTGTACATTTAGCTACAGCTTTGTTAGACGGTGTAAAATCTCTTTGGGACGTAGGGGACGAGAGCCTTTTGTTTATCTACCCTTTTCTCCTGTTTTGTTGTAGGAAGTTAGGGGTAGTTTGATGCATTTTGTTTGCTTAGTTCGTTTTCTTTCTTTAGTTGTTTTGTTTGTTATTTTGCCATTCGCCCGTCCCTGAAGCCACTGTCCCATCCATTACTCATTTGTTTACAATGAACTTGCACGTTTGAACAGTGTCCAGTGTTTGGTCTGGCAGAGGTCAGGGGAGAGAACCCACTCTCAATTTCTGTGACGGCCTGCCCCTAGACCAGGTTGTAACAGTTGTACTTACAGTCTCTCTTTATCGTTTATAATAAAACAGGCTGTTTTGTTACTGGTTTTAAGACCTATATGTAAATACTGTCTCTCCTGATTGGCTGTCTTGTATTTGACCTAGGCAGTTCGGACTAAAACACTGATTAAACACAGTCAAGTCACAATATTATTGATACTTTCAACGGTGGCAGCATTTGGGTGGCAGTGTGGCTCTGGACCATGTTTTTGTGGCATCCTCTGGGCCCACTTATCCATATGGTAGGCACTCCCAACCGATTTGGTTTTGAATCCATCGTTGCAGATCACGTAAACCATACATGCTGATTGTCTTCTCTGGGGCGGATGGTATCTTCCAGCAAGACAATGCAACACATCACACGACTAGAAATGTCTCGCATTGAACTCTTGAACTCTTGAACTTGAACATTGGTTGGAAGAGCTGACCAAGACTTCTAAGTGCTACCCTGGACCTATAATTCCCCAGAACCCAATTGGGCATCTGTGGGACCACCTGGATGGTGGTGTTGGCTCTGTGGATCCTCCCCCACATGGCCTCCAGCACCTGTGGGATGCACTGCAGTCAGCATGGCTCCAGATACCTTTGATAGCCTATCAGAGTTCACTTTTTGAGTCTCTCAGCACGTCTAGCTGCTGTCTGTGCTGCACACGGCGGTTACTCTGGATATTAGCTGGTGGTCATAATAATGTGACTTAACTGTGTAACTTCAGCCGAAATAGATGTGGCTAAATTGCCATATGCTGAGAGGTGGAGGTGTTAATCAATGCTTTTTAGGTTCTTCATTAGGCAAATCTGGTAGCTGGTACAGTTTTTGATATCACCTCCGTTGAGGTTTCCAGCAACTATAACCGTCTTGTTGTCTAAACGCTGTTGTAGCATTTCCAAAACCCTAGTTCCCTTTTTTTTTTTTTTCTTTTGACTTGCTGCCATCGGCCTCATCATGCCATGTGGCATAGCTGTGATGGCCAGGTGCACTAAGGGGAACAATATCTGCAGTGGAAAACGAAGTAACTGGTACCAAAAGTGAGTAGAGTTGAGTCAAGCCATATCACGTGGTGGAAAAGATGCTTAAATTTGTTTATTAGTGACATCACCTAACAGTATCGTTGCCACCCAATAGCTGGGTCTCCTACTATCACACAGTGCTACTTAGCTAGCAAGTGCTGCTAACACAGCATTGGTGGACAGCTCAATGTGCAAACTGCTTGTTCTGTTACTTCATTTAACAAATGCTCAGGTTGACTAGAACTGAGCTGAGTGATTTGGGGAGAAATGGTGGACCATTCAACACAGCCTCCCAGCTTCCAGGCTGACCAGTGGGAATGAGCTGTTGTGTAGTGTGGTTTCCTTGTATGGACTGCATGGAACGGGGAGTGGAGGCTACATGTACTCTCATTCTCTCATCAAAATAGGAAAACTTGTTTATTCCAAAGTGCTTTCTCACCTGGACGAAGTGGCTAGTGAGATGAGCAGGGCCTGCAGGATACCTCGAATGTAGACTATGGGGCTTTTCTTGGTGATGAAGAAGTACATAGAAGGCAGGATGAAGAGGCCGTGGAGAATCAGACCCATGACGACAGTGATGGCATAAAAACCCAACTTCTTGCCCATCGCAGAGGGGTCGTCCATCTCCAAAATCTTCCCGGCCACCAGGAAAACAATCCCAAACGGGAAATACCTGTGAAATAGATTAAAAAAGACTTCAACCACTGCAGCCGTTATCCTGAAAAGAGGCTGGGCTTGTGAGAAATAGACTAGCAACCAGTGCAATTAAAAAAAGTAAGCATTCACTACACAGAGATAATTGTTCTGAGATGACGTCATGTAAAAAGCAACCTTGGAGATAATGAAGGCTAAACTAGAGAATGGAATGCTGCTGAAAGAGAGGTGATCATCCAGTTTTTAAAGTAGAATAAAAACCTGGTGTTAAAGTAATTAGGGTCTTTGCATCATGACAGTATCATGCAGAGCAGCAAGTGGGCTGCATTTTTGGATTGCTTTGTCTGTTACAATACACCCATTGTGCTGCTATTTTAATATAGTCAGTGCAGCTGGAACTATATGGTCAATACAGCTGTTTCCATACAGCCAATGCAGCTGTTTCTATACAGACAATACAGCTGTTTCCATACAGCCAATGCAGCTGTTTCTATACAGACAATACAGCTGTTTACATACAGACAATGTAGCTGTTTGTTTAAATACAGCCAATGTAGTTGTTTCAATACAGCCAATGTAGCTGTTTCAATACAGCCGATGTAGCTGTTTCAATACAGCCGATGTAGCTGTTTCAATACAGCCGATGTAGCTGTTTGTTTCAATACAGCCGATGTAGCTGTTTGTTTCAATACAGCCGATGTAGCTGTTTCAATACAGCCGATGTAGCTGTTTGTTTCAATACAGCCGATGTAGCTGTTTCAGTACAGCAAATGTAGCTGTTTGTTTCAATACAGCCAATGTAGCTGTTTGTTTAAATACAGCCGATGTAGCTGTTTCAATACAGCCAATGTAGCTGTTTCAATACAGCCGATGTAGCTGTTTCAATACAGCCGATGTAGCTGTTTGTTTCAATACAGCCAATGTAGCTGTTTCAATACAGCCAATGTAGCTGTTTCAATACAGCCAATGTAGCTGTTTCAATACAGCCAATGTAGCTGTTTCAATACAGCAAATGTAGCTGTTTCAATACAGCCAATGTAGCTGTTTCAATACAGCCAATGTAGCTGTTTCAATACAGCCAATGTAGCTGTTTGTTTCAATACAGCCGATGTAGCTGTTTGTTTCAATACAGCCAATGTAGCTGTTTGTTTCAATACAGCCGATGTAGCTGTTTCAATACAGCCGATGTAGCTGTTTAAATACAGCCAATGTAGCTGTTTGTTTCAATACAGCCAATGTAGCTGTTTCAATACAGCAAATGTAGCTGTTTGTTTCAATACAGCCAATGTAGCTGTTGCAATACAGCCAATGTAGCTGTTTCAATACAGCAAATGTAGCTGTTTGTTTCAATACAGCCAATGTAGCTGTTTGTTTAAATACAGCCAATGTAGCTGTTGCAATACAGCCAATGTAGCTGTTTCAATACAGCAAATGTAGCTGTTTGTTTCAATACAGCCGATGTAGCTGTTTAAATACAGCCAATGTAGCTGTTTCAATACAGCCAGTGCAACTATTTACAATGTTTTGGCAGTACTAATCATCATCCATCTGAGCCAAAGAAAGTTTAAATTAAGTGGCAGCACTACACATTGCTCAGATCAGTATCCATACTATACTATACTAATGAATAGTACATAAATAGTATGTACCTGCTTCCAACTGAGTCGAACAGTTTTTAGTTTGCAGGATATATATTGGTTTGCCTGCCAGCTTAGTATCAAACTTCTGATTACATGATTGCACAATTGAATGTTTTTTGGATTCCGTAAAACAAAGAATGAGCCCTCCAAGTATTGCACTGGCCACCTTAATTGGATAAAGCTTAGTTTATGGAAAGCAGCAAAGACGCAATGCATGGAGATCTATTCTTTCTAAGTTTAGTCAAGAGATCAGGTCCTTACCAGATAACAATGGCTACTATTTTCAGCACGGCTTCATTCAGGCTCTGGCAGAAGTTGACCAGGGCGCTGCCATTGGGCCCCATTCTCCCCAGCATAATGCCTGCAACACAAAACACATGGCATGAGGACGGCTGCTGTAACCGTTGAAAGAAAGATTGGAACATGAGGTCCTAAATGCATTCAAAGGCCAGGTTTGAATGAATCAGCAAACAGGAATAATAAGAACTGCTTTCCTAAAAAACATTCAGTGCTATTTTTTAATAAAAATGCAGTTTTTCGAGCGTTCAGCAGCGGTTGTATCAAGGACGTTATTTTTGGGAGCCGGAATGGCTGTGATTCAGCTTCACTTTTGGTTAAGTATTTGTATAGCTGTGCTGGTACATTTAATAAGCACTAGAAAGTTGGAAATTGGAAGCACTCACATATAATATATATTTACTGGTTGGCATATGGTAGCAAAGCGCCAATGCACAACCATGTTTCAACTTACTTAGAGTGAGTTGTGACAGACAGACATCCCACTGCCTGGTATAGACGATGATACATTGCACAAGCAATACACAGCGTCACATGTTAATTCACATTCAGTTCTAAATGACTGACAGGTGTGACACCTCCAGACTACCTCAATTTGAATAATCAAATGAGTCACCAGAATATTTTAGCAGGGTCAGTGGAGCAGAATAGCATCTGAGCACATAAGAAACACTGACCTCATGCTGTGACTCACTGAGCACAAACAGAATCTCTACGAGACTATGTTTTTTCCCGAGGGCTCCAGCCCAGGAGAGGTGAAGCGCAGCTGCTTTGTTTTGAAAGCAGGAAACTTGGCAAAAGTCGGTGGACGCGTTCCCTCACCCATCGTAGCTGAGAAGATGACGATACCCAGGACATTCATGCCGTCGCTGGTGCCCGGGAGCGTTCTGAAAACCACGTCCGGAGGTGGAGTCAGGTCCAGAGAAAAGTTTTGGATGTCGGTCCCGTTGTCATCCTGGATGCCATAGATGAAAACACGCCTTGTGGTGGTCTCCATCAGGTCTTGACTGACTGTAGGTCTGGGCTTCAAGATGGGGATGCTCTTTGTGCGATACTACCAAAAGAGTGAGTGTAGATTAATCACACTTGCCAACAACATGAAGACAATATCTTGCATTAATGTTAAAAGGGAGTTCTTTAATAATGTAATGTTTGTCTGGCTCTAGATCTGAGAAATATGGGGATTTTTTTATACACACTGTGTACTGTGCAGATGTTTTAGGTGCTTGGGAACATTAGGAAAGCTTTAATTTACTCAGCAAAACACTTTTTTTAATATTTAAACAGTATTAATACAGTAAGTAGTGATTTTACATATGTCAGTGTGTTTATTTAACCCTTTCCAAGCTTCTCCTTGTGGAAACAACCCAGTATTATTTACAGTTCTCATCTAATACCTGCTTTGACTGCTCAGTACTTCATTAAGCTAAATCAAGATTGCTGCTGAAGGAACTGAATACATTCATACAATGTCTGGGGCGTCCAGGAGAAATCTGGAACTACACTTTGTTCTTCAAACTGGAGCTCAAGATATGATCTACTTCTTTCACAATAAGATATTCATGCTACTTTGTATTGTGTTTATGATTATTTACATCTGTTCTAATGATATCTGGTGTTCTTACTTGTGAAGATACACTTATTGATAAGATGAAGGCTTTTAAACTATCAGCGTAGGTGTCTCCAACATGGTAGTGTATACACTGGTTTATATTTTACAACTGTAAATGCTTGTCACGCTTTGCCTTTCTCCTGTCTGTCTATGCTTAGCTTTGTTTTGGTTGTTTGCTCCTCCTTGTCTCCGCTCTCTTAGTTTGTGTTCCAGGTGTTCCCTGTTTCCTGTGTGCTCTTATACCTCTTGGGGTGCGTCCAAAATCGCCTACTAGTCAGTAGGTACTAGATTAGAGTCAGTACGTACTGCCCGAGCGGCAGATTAGTAGATAATTTCAGTAATTTCATATTACCAGCGTCCTATGACACAAGACGTCAGAGCACCACCGTAAAAGTCCTGCTATTCATTTAAAAGCTCGTTTACTGACAGATTTAGACTTTTTGTGACACTGATCTGTGTTTTTATCTGATTATGTATCAGACGGTGTGGAGCTGTAGATCAGAGAAGACGAAACCGGAGGAATGTAATCATTGTTTACCTCAGCAGTAGCGCTAGCTTCTGTAACTCCAGTTCACTAGCCGTAGCTACGTAGACACAGCCGACGTTCAGCTTTTCACTTTTCACTGATAGCGCAGTGTGCTGTGTTCACCTACATAAATATGACTGCTGATTCAGTAGGTGATCCGGGTACCGTTCGCCTACTACTCAATGTCTACTGAGTATTCAGACATACTAGCCGCTCACCTACTGATCTCACTACTGAGTATTCAGACATACTAGCCACGCTCGCCTACTGATTTCCCTACTGAGTATTCAGACATACTAGCCACGCTCGCCTACTGATTTCCCTACTGAGTATTCAGACATACTAGCCACGCTCGCCTACTGATTTCCCTACTGAGTATTCAGACATACTAGCCACGCTCGCCTACTGATTTCACTACTGAGTATTCAGACATACTAGCCACGCTCGCCTACTGATTTCCCTACTGAGTATTCAGACATACTAGCCACGCTCGCCTACTGATTTCCCTACTGAGTATTCAGACATACTAGCCACGCTCGCCTACTGATTTCCCTACTGAGTATTCAGACATACTAGCCACGCTCGCCTACTGATTTACTACTGAGTATTCAGACATACTAGCCGCGCTCGCCTACTGATTTCACTGAGTAGTAGACAAGTAGGCGATTTCGGACGCATCCCCTGTTTCCTGTGTGCTCTTGTACCTTTTGTTATTGTCCTGTGTTTGTGTGGCACTGTTGCTGTGATGTTTCTCTGTGGGTGTTATAGTAAACTGTTCATCCGCATGCACGCTAATATGCAGCCTAGCCTAAAACTGGTCTGCATTTAACCAATGACATTCTTACCTTCAGCATAAGGTCTACATTCATTAGAATCCTGGTGATAAGAGTGATAAACATAAGTGTAAGTGTGAGCGTAAGTGTCCAGTATCTGAACTAAAGTGTGTTCACATGATGTGCATTTTTATACTTGCATACATATCTAGTTGTTCTTATCTAAAAATATATGTTGTGTTGTTAAAGCTTTAAATTATTACAATGCATTTCTGATTTTAATCTGTGCTGGTCTGCTTGCACCATTTTACCTACTGGATGTGCCACCGGACTAATTTTAAATTAAATAGGCATCTACATAGACTGAAACCCCTGTCCTTCAAACTGAGTTTATACTTTGTACTTATATATATATATTTAGTATTATAATATAATAGTATTACATTTCAATTGAAATCACTCACAATTAAAAATTTTTACTAAACTTTTGGCACTAAACAATGAAGGTCACTTTGGGTCTTCTTTGTGATGCAATGCCAGACAATTTTGTTTTATTCCTTTATTATTTTGGTTTAAAATAAAAGGCTACAGTGCCAATGACGTCAGCAACTAAACAGAATGAAATTAAACACAAACGTGCAATTAGTCACTAAAAATGGCTGAAATGTAAACAAAAAAAAAACAAAAAAAAGTTTACTTGATACTAGAACATACAGTATACAAACCCAGTACTTTAGTGAAGTACATATACTTGGGTAAATGTAACCTTTGTACACTACCCTGGTCCCTCCTTCAGAACAGCATGTCTAAATAAATATCGCTTGGTTGCACTGCCTGACAATTGAGCAAGTAGGAACTTGAGAACATAAATCAGGCCAAACTATTTAACTTATATAGTTTATTTCATCCACACACATAGTTACACCACCTGACATGTTTAGACTATAAACTTCTTTTCTTGTTGTCAGTATGAAGAGGGAGACCAGTTCAGATTATATTTGCTTTATTCTTGGAGACACAGTGGTGTAGACATGCTCTAAGAAGATCTGAGTGTTTCACCTGACCTGCCTGGCCAAGTCGTTAACTCCTGGGTTTGGGTAGGTTTCCTTGGGAGGTTCCTGGCATAGTATGTAAGAAATATTACAACCAAACTATAAAATAAAAGTACTTTTATATGGATGCACTAAAACTTGTTTTACATCAACGATGTACTGTTGACTAATTTTATATATGTCATGTATTTATTAAGTCGGGTTTTTTTTGGGGGGGGGGATAGACACTTTTAACAGACGTAATGTCAAACAGGATTGTTTTAATGTTATGTAATGTCTATAATTTGCATGTAGAATTAGTAAATTCAGTAGAATCAGTAGAATCAATTCAGTAAATCTTCTGAAGCCCAGCAATTCTTTTGCATGAATTGCTTTTTCAGCTCAACTTTCTCATTTCAGTTTTAAATTTAATTTTCCACTTCGGGTTCTGCAGATCCTTTTTATTACCGTTCAAGGTAAGAGCCATCCAGTGAACCCAGAGACACGTGACCACACAATTAGGCCATCTACGTCTGTGCCATTTGTACCATCTCTACTGAAGCTGAGACGACCAGCTCTGCGCACTAAGCACGCTCAAGATACACCATCTCAATTGTTCAACAGCCATACCTGAGTGCTCCGATTGCACTCTACCGTGCACTCAGAACACAGGCTAGAAAAATAACAGAGCCATGCTTCTCAGAAGGCCAATTGTACTCTGGAATGTTTCCTCTTCTTCATGAATCAGCCTTTCAATTATGTTTTTTTAGTCTTTTTGTTACAAACTCTTTTTGATAACAAGGGTTTTTACCTTGTAGTTTGGCCTCTCAATGGTGCCTAGTTGCTGCGCCCTGGAGGAATTTCAGTCTTTCAGTTCTTTTTAGGCTTTTCTTTACAGGCCTGCTACTGTTTTATGCTCGACTATAGTTGTTTTTCTTGGCAGGCCTTATTATTGCTGTGTGTTCCTGTACTCATGTTTTCTGTGTAAATGCTAATCCTTTTTTTAGCCTTTGTCAAGGTCACTTTGTGCTAATTTATATAATAACGTCAAACACGGACCCCAGTGGCTCACTGAAAGCTTAAAAAAGACCCCTTTAATGAATGCATTTGTTCTACTGCTACACAAAGTTGAAATATATGCCCACAAGCCACTTCATTAAGTACATCACCCTGTACCTACATTAATTTTATCGGCTCAACTTCCCATATAGGAGGACTTTGTAGTTCTACAATTACAGACTGTCGTTCATCTGCGTCTCTATATACTTTGTTAGCCCCCTTTCACCCCTAACAGAACCACCATAGAGCAGGTATTAATCTGCTGCTGCACAGTTTGTGTTCCTCTAGCCGGTCATCAGTACTTACAGGATGCTGTAGGGCTGATATAACGGACAGTGACTGTAGAAACACATTTTAATCAAAGCTGTCTATAGAGATACGCCACTCAGTAAGATAATTCCTACATACAAAGTACTGTGCAATAGTCAGAGACCACCCTTCACCTTTTAAATTTCCAGTCAAAACAAATAAGTAAATATTTTTCAGAAGATATTTTGAGATTTCAAATGAAATAACTGGAGTTTAAAAAAGCTACAGAGCATATAGGACTCCTAACAACCACCTGCAAGACCTGTTAGGCCTTGTTTGGGCTCGCATGGCCATTCTGGACTTAATGTATTAAAGGGTATCTTAAACGCACTTGATCTTTAAATGGCTAAAGACTAAGAGTCTACGCTCTGACTCGACTTTTAGAGGCATAAATGACACGTAGCCTACACGCCTCACACACAAGAACAGTTTGTGGACTATATATGTTGCAGGGAGTCGTTTGAGAAGCAGCTACGTGTGTTTTAAAGCTCCCGCGGTATCTAGAACAGTCTTAGGTTCTACACTGGACGATTAAGGAACGGTTAGCAATGAGACTTTTCAAGCGACACTACTGAAAGAAACATGTTACACGTGTTAATAATCTTAAAATAATCTGCTAAGATAAGATAAACAGGTAAACAGGTGCTGTCCTGCTGCTGTGTTGATGAATCTCTACGGGATGTTTGATCTTCAAGGTCTCGTGTATAGCAGCTGTACTGTTGTTATCATCTCCACTGTGCAGAGCTGACAGAGCACCACACTGTTGTGTTTCTGGGTAAAACACTCCCACAACTTTAGATACACGTGAACGATTGTTTGTAGCTGGATAAATCCATGCTTTCAATAGGCATGGCCATCTTTGCGATGGCGCGTCGCCCCAGCCCTAGTTTGGAGGATGACATGATGCATCTCCATTTCTTCTGCACCCGTGTTTGAAATCTGCATCACCAGCCAAGCCACGTAGTTACTAACACTCATGGTGTTACTACAGCTGTCCATGCAAGTAGGTTGGTGATGTCTGTACACACAAATCCGATCTGATCACTTACGTATAACAGCCTCCTCAAAAGATCTGATTTGAGAAACAAATTTAGTTTTCCTGAACACACATATGTCTTGGTTCATCCTTCCACTGTGAGAAGACACCTCGTTCTATGGGTCTGAAAGAATGTGCAGCTCTTCACTGAGAAATGGAGATACAGACACACATCAAACAAAGACACTGCTGGTGTTCTCAGAACCATGGACTGAGCATCCCAAACTGCACAAACCTCAACATCTGTGAATGTGTTTGGGATTGTTTGGATGGTGAGAAACAGAAAATGAACTAAACCAGCTTCTAAGACTGAACTTTGGAGGTTGTGGCTCTTTGCTGAACTGAAAGTGAGTCCAAAGTAAAGAGTGGTCACAGTAAATATTGCAATATGGCTTCTGTATGCGCTTCTTCATCTTTTGTTCCTGACACTCACAAATATCTTGAACTTAATAGCTGTTTTGACTGGAAATGAAATAAATCAAGGCTTTTCCACAGCACTGCATATGAATTGAAGGAAAGTCTTCAGCATGTTGACTTCAGTGGCCTGTAAACAGTATCTGGAACTCACCTGCTGAAAAGTAGCTTGCACCAGGTTGGCAGGGAACATGTTGCTGTTGGAGAGAAAGGGGGTAACATTATTTTTCACTTTTCACTTCCAAATCTAGCCACGTTCTCAGTTCTTATTCTGTTAGATCCAGCTATACAAGCCAGATTACATCCATTTCCTCTGCTGCCTGATCACCAGTCTGTCCACAATTAAGATTAGACAGAAAGTACACTACAAATACACTACAGCTAAATAAGATTCTCGTTCTAGAAAACTAGGAGATCCAAATAGAAGAGTTCTTATTAATTTTTGTTTTGTAGGCTTTTACCCAGCTCTTCAATAGTCAGGCCTTTAGGACACTACTGGCTGGATAGGGTTGGATTGAACACTCCAGCAGCACTGCTGTGTCTGATATACTCACACCAGCACAGCGCACACTGCAACACACCACCATCACAGTCACTGCAGTGCTGAGAATGATCCACCATCCAAATAATGCCTGCTCAGTGGTGGTCCTGTGGGGGTCCTGAGCATTGAAGAACAGGGTAACAGAGTATACAGAGAATCAGATGAACTACAGTCTGTAAATGTAGAACTACAAAATGCTCCCATATGGTCAGTGGAGCTGATAAAATGAACAATACAAGAAAAATATTATAAAAGATTTCTTATTTATTTATTGACTGTAACAGTCAGAGATGTTAGAAAGACTTTGCTGAAGTGAAGTGCTGGTATGGTGGTACGGTTACAACAATAAGTGTGCTACCAACAACGGAGGGAATCACAGACTGATCCTAAGTAAAACTAGTGAGTGGAATGTTATTTAAGTATATTGGGGTGGCATTCTGAACATATAGTGTCCCCCTCGATATCTATTGTGATTGCTGCCTTGAAACTGACCCAGTGGCCAGCAGCCAGTTCTCTAGAGAATTGAATACCTGGGTCATCAGCACAAACTGTGAGCTATGAGATCAAAGACGTATACACGTAGATGCTACAATGGCCATTGATCATTCATCAACGTCAGCAACATATTGTGCTGGGCAACTGGTTATAACTCACAGAAGACTGGACAGAAAAAAAGATGCCATGACAGTCATCAATTTACAGAATCCAGATCTAGGATGAAATCTTTCATCCATTCTCCTTCATTCATTCATAACTCCTGACTAATGGCTGGCCTACACCTCTCTTAACAAATCACTCTACGTATAGCTACGTTCATGTGCTGATGTTTTGATCTCCTTCTTTTGTCCCCCCACCACTAGCTTGGCACTGTCTTAATTCGGCAGGATGAGCAGAGGTATTAATGCTACAAGTACTGTACCGAGGACGGGGCCTATGCTGAAGATTCCGTAGGTTCCAAATAATTGTATTCTTTACATTCTTTAAGCATATCCAGGATCAAAATCATCTCCCTTCACTCCTGCCTCCTGAGTCTTTCTGGCAGAACGAAAGTATTCAACGGATGCTGAGGCGCATAGTGCGCAGAGGTTGCCAACTTTCTGCGGAGTTAATCAATACAGACCTCCAAACTTCATGTGGCCTTCAGATCAGCTCAAGAACAGAGTGTAGAGAGCTTCATGGAATGGGTCTCCATGGCCGAGCAGCTGCATCCAAGCCTTACAGCACCAATTGCAATGCAATGGTGTAAAGCACGGTGCCACTGGACTCTAGAGCAGTGGAAATGTGTTTTCTAGAGTGACCAATCATGCTTTTCTCTCTGGCAGTCCAATGGTTGCGCCTGGATTTGGTGATTGCCAGGGTAACGGCACTTGTCTCACTATATTGTGCCGAGTGTAAAGTTTGGTGGAGGGGGGATTATGATGTGGGGTTGTTTTTCAGGAATTGGGTTCCAGTGAAAGGAACTCTTAATGCTTCAAGAGATTGTGAACAATTTCATGCTCCCAACTTTGTGAGAACAGTCTGTGGACGACCCCTTCCTGTTCCAACATGACTGCCCACAAGTGCACAAAGCAGCTCCATAAAAAGATGGATGAGTGAGTTTGGTGTGGAAGAACTGGACTGGCCTCAACCTGATAGAACCCCTTTGGGATGATTAAGAGTGGAGACTGCGAGCCAGGCCTTCTTGTCCTCACAGATACGGTCAAACATTCCCATAAACACTAAACACACTCCTAAACGTGTGGAAAGCCTTCCCAGAAGAGTAGAAGCTGTTATAGCTGCAAAGGGTGGGCAGATATCATATTAAACCCTATGAATTAAGAATGGGATATATCTCATATGCATGTGAAGACAGGTAAGCCAATACTGTGTACCAATATTGTGTACCTTGCACAGGTAAGGCTGAACAGTTATTATTAACAGTATCATTATAACAGTATGTTGAGAGCTAACTAGTTGGCTACTAGAGTCAGAGCTATTTATAGCTAAAGTCAGCAATAACACTAGCTAGCTATGATAGCTGAGGCTTTGTAGGAAACCGCATTACAAATGATCTCCATAAGTATTATATGGAGCTGTATTAGAAATGGCAGCGTGCCAAGTAATATTCCCAATGGCCAGTCTATCCCCGACTGAAGGAATGCTGGACAGTATCTGTGAAGTCTGAGCTTTTACCATGCTTAGATAGTTTAGCCATGCTGCTATCATTTTTTCCAAGATACTTCCACCGATGGAAGGCGCATTGAAGCTAAACCCAGCAGTAAGTCGTTACACATCACTTCCATATGGGCCATATGGCTCAGATAGGTAATGAGCAGTAATTAGGTCCTGGCTCACACTCAGAGCACACGCTCCTGTGACACGGGGCCCATACTCCACCACACACAGAGGGCTGCGACAGGTGGGCCAGAACAAGTCCGCTGTGTTCTCCGCCGCCGCAAGGCAAAGCCAAGTCTAAGCCTCCTCTTCTGATAGGGCCTTTCAAATAGCTGCCTCCGTGCCTTAAACTCTTAACCTCCTCTCTCCAGCTGGAAGCTGCGTAATCCGCCACGTTTCAGGAGGCACATCCGCCGAGCCTGATGCTACATAAGGCATCCTCACCTTGTGTGGCCTCATGAAAGTGTTTGTAGGATGTTTTCAATAAAGATATAAATCTCTGCTTAGAGGGTCTTTGAACATGTTGTTGGAATCCAGCTCAAAGCTTATTTAGAAACCAAAAATCTTCTAGATCCCTTCCTGTCTGGCTTTCAGCCACATCATAGCATGCAAGCAGCTCTGGTTAAGCTTGTAACCGATCCTCTGGTGCCTGCAGATGCCGGTGCTCTTAGAATTCTCGTACTTCCCATTTCCAGTGCTGACATGGTGAACAATTCCATCCTACTCCCTAGACTGAGAGAGCTGGCCTTTGCTGGCTCTGCTTATGACTGGTTCCTTACCTATCTAACAGAGCTTCAGATGTTTCTGGCCACTGTGCCTCCACCTTCACTGTACC
This sequence comes from Megaleporinus macrocephalus, assembly GCA_021613375.1. Classification (NCBI taxonomy): domain Eukaryota; kingdom Metazoa; phylum Chordata; class Actinopteri; order Characiformes; family Anostomidae; genus Megaleporinus; species Megaleporinus macrocephalus. The sequence goes on from CM038708.1 coordinate 40,999,457, forward strand.
TCCACTGTCACTCAAGGAGTCCCTTGAGGTTCAATACTTGGACCTTCATTATTCATTACTTACATGCTCCACCAAGGCAAGATCATTCACCGTTTCAACCATGACATGCAGATCTATCTTCGGATAAATTACCCTAGTAGCCCCTCTTCTGGTAATCTGGAATCATGCCTCCCAGTAATTAGGAACTGGGTGAAACACCACTCTCTAATGCTTAACAGTGATAAGACTGAACTCATTCCCAGTGGCTCAATATTTGTTCCAAGTAAAATTGGCTTCCTTGGTCTTTCAATTGATGTTGATGAAAACTGGGTGTCATCCTTAGCTCTTTAGTTAAGCTGGACTCTGATGTCAGCTCCCTTGTTATGCAATATAGCTCAAATTTGGACTGTGTCTTTCAAAGCCTGCTGCTGAAACTCTCATTCATGCTTTGATCTCTAGCCGCTTAGACGATTGCAGTTCTTACAGGTATTTGTTCTTCATTACTTCACAACATTCAGATGGCTTAGAATTTTGCTGCTCGTCTCCTCACTTGCACCCGGTTTCAGCATCACATTATCATCAAGTCATTACACCTGTTCCCATCACATCATTACACCTGTTCCCATCACATCATTATACCTGTCCTCCAAGATCTCCACTGACTTCCCATCAAATACCGCATTCAGTTTAGGATCCTTCTACAGCTGGTTTGCTTACCATTCCATCCTCTTATCTTTATAGTTTTGGTGATTAAGCATTCTCGCTTCTTGTATTCATCAGTATAACTCCACTATGATAAATCTATCACGGCTCATGTGATTTGTATTGCTGGCACTGTTGTGCCACCTGTTTGTTTGTTGATTGTATGTTTCGTGTGCTAATTAATTGTAAGCTGTAAGCGTCTTGGGGTCCTAGAAAAGTGCTATTTAAATGTCAGGTATTATTATCATTACTCAACCAAGGCTTCAGTGTCGATTGCTTCCAAATCCCCCACAACACACTCCTAGAATGTCGGTCATTTGACTGTTAAGGAATTGAGCGTACGAACACTGTCCTACTGACCGACTGGAACAGTGACACAATGACACTGGAACTGTACCATGTCAAGGACAGACTAATCCCTTTGCTCTATTCTTGCTGGAGCTAATTAGCTTACCATGGGAGCAAGGCTTTGCTAGAACTCCCAACTCTTGCTCTACTCAGGATCTTTAACTAACGGGTCTCCCAGTGGCCCACATCGACTGTCCTGCCTAAGAGGTCTGCACAGAAGGCCTGTTTGTGCCTGTGGGTGACCTCTGGGGCTTCATGGACCCGACTAAAAGCTGTGGCCCACTCAAACGTAAAAGTAAAAGCTCCGCTGGAGATCTCTGGACCTTGCTACAGAAGGTGCTCCTGAGTTTTAGCTGACAATGATAATGCAAGAAAACACAGAGCCAGTCAAGCTCATACCAACATTAAGCAGAAGCACTGACTTTAATTGATCTTCACTTTCTGAACAAAGACTGTTTAATGAATGCACTCAGGCACTCATCCTAAAGTAAGAAAATGAAGTAATCCATCAAAAAAAAAGTAGACATATGCAAATGCTGACAAATGACAGACAGATTAATTATGTGTACACTCACTGATCCTACACTCATCCTCGTATCAACATTCACTGTCCTGCTTCACTTCATTATCAACTTCGCTTACCATATAGGAGCAGTTTGTAGTTCTACAGTTACAGACTGTAGTCCATCTGTTTCTCTGCAGACATTGTTCCCCTGTTCTTCAATGGTCAGGACCTCCCATAGGACCATGTGTTATTTGGATGGAGGATCATTCTTAGCACTGTATAGACACTGAAGTTTTTGTTTTGTGTTAGTGTGTGTTGTGCTGGTGTGAGTAAATCAGATACAGCACTGTTGCTGTGTCCACTCGCTGTCCACTATATTAGACACTCCCACCTTGCTGGTCCACCTTAGCTCATCTTCTGCTGCACAGTTTGTGTTGGTCATTCTTTAGTCCTTTATCAGTGGTCACAGGACAATGTTGGCTGGACAGTCTTGGTTGATGGACTATTATAAAAAAAATTATCCACTTAGGCCAGCACCATCAGCATGTCAGTGTCACTGTAGTTCTGAGAATGATTGACCACCTAATTATTACCTGCTCTGTGGTGGTCCTGTGGGCGTTAGAAGGGGTGTAGAACTACAAAGTGCTCTTATGTGGTAAATGGACCTGACACAATGGACAATAACTGTAGATGCATGGAAAGTTTGGTGAGTGTATACATGTACATGCGTAATTATTATGTCTGTTGCAGACAGATGCTATGATGGAGCGTCTCCAGCGATGCCAGAGCCATGTTGGATTATTATTCTACAAGCCACTTCACTTCAGATAAGTCCCCACACTCTGAATGAAGGCTAACGTTGACCTAACGTTAACGCTACCTCTTGAAGTCTAGTAACTACAAGAAAACTGTTATATATATATAGACTCCTGAATGAATCATTTTAGAGCTGGAGAGGTCAGTGGACCATAAATCTCTGTAAAAGGAGGTGGTTTCTCACCGAATGAGGTCCAGCAGGGCATCTGCTGAGCTCATGATTGGCTTTCCGCTGTCCTCCGCATCCTCCTTCTGCGCTGCTCCGCCTGGGTGGATGATAATGACCATGACGATTCCCACCACCACAGCCACAAAGGTGGTCCACAGGTAGTAGGAGATGGTCATGATGCCAAGCCGGCTGGAGCACTTGGCATCCAGGGCTGCGAGACCCGACATCAAACTGAGAAAGAAATTGAGAAATATGTGGTCAGAAATAGGGATCAATAATAATAACTCACAGGCAGAACAGTCTATAGACTCTCTGGTAACAAACTGTTGCCAATTGAGCTTTTGTTTGGTTATAATTTCATGGATAAAAAACTCTTGGTACAATTATAAGAACTGCCACAGTTCATGGAGACTGGTTAATTCCCCATTTTTCTTTTGTGGGCACTTATTTAATTTTAAAATGAATACAAAACATAATGAATAAATGGATCAATACAAAAGAACACTGTTGAAAGAATAAAGTTAAGTTGGCAGGCTGTTTTGGAGGACGTTGTGATGTGAAGAGTGTGTTTTAATAACACTAACAGCACTAAAAAGTATCGGACATTCAGGGCGTACTTAATAATGTATGAAGTTCATTGTGTTCGGAGTCAAATTATCAAACCAAGTGCCATTTATTTTAATCAGACCTTGGCTGGTGGCTGGACTTTTTCAGATTGTTATTGTTTAAGTTATTATTAAATTTCTTTGCAGACTTAATAATAATAATAATAACAATAATAATAATAATAATAATAATAATGGTTCATTTTATTCGTATAGCGTTTTTTGACGAATGAAGGGACACTTTGTAAACACATACACAAATGGACAGCGCTGGCAGGGAAGAAAATTCTCTGTAGAATCTATTAACTCTAATAACTTTTATGTAAAAGTCTCCCAATCACACCACCGTGAAAATCCCTCTGGCTTGTGGCCCAGTCAAACAGTGCTAATAGTGTCTCCGGGCTCGAAGCCCACTCAAACACCATTACTGCTTGTGGTCCAGCTAAAAATTTATACAGTGTTCCCCAACAAATAGGGAGATATCCTCTCCCAACCATGCCAAACATGTAAGTCTATTGGCTTGAGGCTCAGTCAATCTCTGCAACTGCTGTAAAAAGCCACCCGGCTTGTGGCCAAGTCAAACTACACTGAAAAGAGACTGAAAAGTCTCCTAGCTCGAAGACAAATCACACTCAATTTCACACTTGTGGCCTAGACAAGCACTCATAAAGTGGTGAAATTTATTTCAGATCACGGCCCAGTCAAACTTTGTTGCCTGCAGTGAAATGCCTTCCAGCTTGTGGCCCAGTTAAACACAAGTACTGTGGTGAAAATTCTTTCAGCTTGAGGCCCAGTCAAACTCAGATATCACTTTGAAAATTCTTTTCAAACTTGTAGCATAGTCGGGATTAGAGCTCATGCAAACTCTGTTACTAAAAAGTATTCTGGCTTATGGCCCAGTCAAACTCCATTACATTGATAAAATGTGTACCAGTTTGTGGCCTAGTCAAACCCCAAAAGTCTTCTAGCTTATGGCCGAACTCCAATATGGTCAGGAGGGGTGTATTAGTTTGTGACCCAATCAAACCATGTTACTGAGGTGAAAAGTGTTCTGGCCAGTGGCCCAGTCTAACTACATTACTCTGATTAAGCATGCACCAGCTTGTTGCCCGGTCAAACCCCAATACTATGATAAAAAAGTCTTCTAGCTTATGGCCCAGTCAAACTCCATCATGGTGAGGAAATTTGTACTGGTTTGTGGCCCAGTCAAACTGCGTTACTGAGGTGAAAAGTCTTCTGGCCAGCGGCCCAGTCAAACTCCTTTATGCTGATGAAATGCTGTGAAAAGCGTGATACCGTGAAAAGTCTAAAGAAATGGCTGAAAATGCTGTTCATAAATCATAGCAGAAAAATAATCTATAATATATTAAACTCTAAAAGGTTGCAGATGAATCGGTCTGTATGCATCACTGAAAAATTCATCCCTTCATTCTGTTAGCTTGCTGACTAGTCTATATGTGTCACATAGATATGAAACGGTGGGTCAATGATTGAAAAATTCAATTGAAGCCATAATGAATTGTTGCCATAATTTTGAAAAGGAAGCTCTAAATTCTTGTGTACACTATAGATATACAACTTTAATCCTTCATATTGAGCTTCATCATTATACTGTGCAATGACATTTACCTAAAATGATGTTTACCTCTGAAAGATGCAAACTACTGTACTATGTATGATATTGTGTTAGTGATTATACAATTTTGATTATGAGAAATACCAACAGGTCATCAATAGTGAGCTGTGTTTATGAAATTAAAATCCTCAAATGCATCTAAACAGACTGCACAAATGAGCACGATCTGTTGACCCAGAGTGTTAAGAACTGAAATTCTGATTGGATGACTAAGCCATGGCCACATCCTAGAATAGAGGTTCTGGTTTTCAGTGGCCGAAGAGCCATGAACCCAAATAGGATGACTTCAAATGGGATTTGTTTTCCATATGCCAGCCATGGCTTAAAAACAGCTATGCATTTTTTGTGGCTCTTCTTATTTTAAAGCAACCTCTAAGTAGGCCCAGTTTCTCAGATGTTGACCATACATGTGCCAGCGTTTTCCGGGCCAGCTCCAGACCTGCAGTTCACCTCCATTACTCAGTTTTGTACTGTTCTTCAGCTAACCCAGCTGACTGAGCTTGGTTATTAGCTAATGATGTGACTGTGTTGAACATTAGGCTTAGAGATCTGTTAAGTAGATGCAAATTGCAGTAGTGGATCAACGCAGCGATGAAGATGAAGCATAATCTGATAAGGCAACTAATCATCAGCCCCACTTCTAGATGCAGAGTAATGGTAAATATGATGCTATTGCAGGAAAAATACAGGCTATTTCTCAGCCTCAATCTTCTCAAACACTTTGAGAGACAATCCAGGCCATTTCCTGTAATCTAGCCCTGTAGCCGTTTTGCATGAATAGCCTTCTTCGGCTCCCCTGCTGGTTCTGAAAGTACAGAACAGCTCTTGACAGAGTTTGGGAGAATTAAGTCTGCTTTCCAACAAGACTCCAAACAACCCCAGACATATCCCAGCACAGCCTGGCAGCAGGGGGTTTTGGGTATTACTCCATCCACCCAGCGGGACAGACAAAAGACGTGACATGACACAACTGCCTAGAGAAGCTGTAACACCTAGTTCTATTGAGTCTTCTTTTATACTTTGGATTTTGGTTTGGCTGTGGGGTCACTTCAAGTTTTTCAAAGAAATCCCCACAATGGTCTATTCTCCACACCTCCAAAATTCAGTTTTAGAAGATGGTTGCATTTCTCTAGTCATGCCACATGACATTAGAAAATATATTATACGTTATAGTTTCACCAGAGTTATATAAGTTTAACTGAACTGCAGTGTTCATGGTAGTGCTACTGTCATTGCTTAATATAGTAGTATGCCGGATAACAGTTTATTCACAGTATATACACCAAATCAGCCGTAACATTGAACCACCTCCTTATATTTACATACATTGTCCATTTATCATCTCCACTGACCATATAAGAGCACTTTGTAGTACTACACTTACAGACTGTAGTCCATCTGATTCTCTGTATACTTTGTTTATCCCCTTTTACCCTGTACTTTAATGGTCAGAACCCCCAAAGGACCACCGCGGAGCAGGTCCTATTAGGGAGGTGCTGGACTGAGAATTGTCCACCAACCAGCATCCTGTGACCACTGATGAAGGACTAGAGGATGAGGAACACAAAATGTTACAGCAACAGATGAGCTACTGTCTCTGACTTTACATCTACATGGTGGACCAGCAAGGTAAGAGTGAGTGTCTAATAAAGTGGACAGTGAGTGGACACAGTGGGTGTGTCTCAAAACCCAGTGAGCTGTCTAAGTAGAGCACTGTCTAGGTAGGCAGCCGTTTAAGTAGCAAAGTAAAACAGATTACTGAGACGCTCTAGTTAGAGAGAGACTGCGTCACGGCTTGTTCTCGCCCACTGGAGCACGTCACGTGGTTTTGCTGGTTGCTAAGCTACCAGCCGGCATCCAAAACAACAGCCCGAGTCTTAAAGTATCGAGTATAAAAGTGTAAATGGTGAAGGACTCGTTACAGAGTTGATAATAAAATACTGTTTCGTGTGATTATATGACCAGAAACACATTAAAACTCCAGAGAGAATCAAAATAACTCACATTTTAAAACCACTTCACTGCTCGTAGATTTGCCTGCATTGAATCATGGGATTGCCTTAGCAGCTGAGGAAGCATTCAATGCTTCCTTAAAATCAGGTTAAAATAAGGTTCCTCAGTAGACAGCATGTTTAAGGTATGTAAGAATTGGGACAGTCTACATGGAGCGCATACTATGACGTAAAATGCCGTCTATGTAGACCCTCACTAGGTTTTGAGACACATCCATTGTTTAAAAACTCCACTGCTGTATCTGATCTACCCGAACATCACCCAAACAACTTGCTCTGTGGTGGTCCTTTGGGAATCCTGAGCTCTGAAGAGCAGAGTGAAAGGTGGCTAACAAAGTATACAGAGACACAGACAGACTATAGTCTGTGTAAATGGAGCTGATAATATGGACAATGTGTGTAGATACAAGGAGGGTTTTAATGTTATGGCTCATCGGTGTATAACAGTGTATATATGTATATACATATCTCCATCCATCCAATATCTGCCACTTAATCCCGCTAGTCGGGGTGACCAGGGGGCTGGGGCCAATCCCATCATTATCGGGCACACCATAGACAGTTCGCAAGCAATTTAGAGTGACCAATCAATCTGACTGTGGGAGGAAACCCACTCAAGCACAAGAGAACATGCAAACTCCACACAGAACGGCCCAAACCGGGAATCAAACCCGGATCGCCTCGCTGTGAGGCGACAGTGCTGACCACTACACCACCGTTTCATTTGAAGGGCCTAGAAAACTAGATGTTTCCAGGCTTTGAGGTTAGAAGCATTATAAAATGTTTAACATCTTAAACAGACGATGCAGTTACGCTTGGATATAAAAGGAGTCCTCTATGAGCAAGGATAGTCCAGACACTTTGGCAAATATACAGCAGTTCAGCCTAAGACAACAAAGACTTTAGGTATTTCATGTATAGCAGTCTGATCATTCTTTTAGTCTATAGAAATAATTTACATCATGTTCTTTGGGCTAAAGAAGAAAATGAGCATCTAGATTGTTATCAGCGTTAAGCTCAGAAGCCAAGATCCTTAATGGTTTGGTGGGTAACCTGCACATCTCTGAAAGCACCATTTGTTAATTTGGCCTATTTTGACTGCCTTCTAGTCGCCGTCTTTTTCGGAGACGTCCATGATTATTTGAACACAATCAACACCAAGAAACATTCTGCTCATGTTATCACAACATGACTGTGTGATCAGACAGTGTAGGTCCCATCAACATATCAACAAAGGCCTTGTATGGTTGCAAAAGAAGGATCCTTTAAGTTCTATTTCTATCTATTTCCTTCTATTGCTATGGTGTAATCTAGTATATAATGTAAGACAGTCATAAATATGAACCCACCTTTTATGGAACATGTTACAGGCATCAATTTTAAAATATATATTGTATATTTACAGAAAACAGACTCTATACCTATTAAGCACTGTTAATAGCTCTTTTTAGTTTTTTGAATTGGGGTTGTAGAGCATTTAAAACCACCCACAGCAGACAGAACACCCTCTGAATGAAAGGTACTCACTAAACATGGTAGGAGTAAACGTCTGGCAGAAGGAGAGAAATGAAGAAGTCGACAGAATCTTACACGGCTGAATAAATGGCCACACAGCATGTTGGGATAACACTTGTGGATAAAGTCAAGTTTATTAACAACCTTGCTTTTTTTAGTGAGTCATTTCCATCTCACCTTTCACTGAGCCAAGTTTTTTTCCAAGGTGTATCCGGCGTATTGTGTGCAATATAAAAAGCCACTAGGCTCACATAAGGTGAATAGCACTATACAGAAGCAATTGAAATGCTGTATCACTCATTGTAGCAGTACAATGCATCCGCAGCACGAACTGTTCCATCAAGCAGTGACAGCGTCTGTGTGTCTGGAACACTTTATGCTGGGAATGCAGCAGTCGTCTTCATGGTCTCACAGGGCAGTTTAAAAGCTTTCTATTTTTAAGGCAGTCACAGAAGCAATTATGTAAGTAGCCGTGTGACAGGAATCTACACATTTCAGTCTAGTATATTATAATATTATAGTATAAAATTATAAAATATTATAATCCAAACACTAATCTAAACTCAGGTTTTGTGGGAAATCACAAATAAAGGGTTGTAATTCTAAATCTGACAAAATTTCTTTTTAAGTTAAGTTAGGAATTTTATTGTTAATCCATTCTAAATGTTAATAAATTTAAAACTTAATTCAAGATATTACTTATGATCATTTTTATTTTTAATGTTGATTTTATTGTCATATTGTTATTTGTGGTTATATGTATGTTATATTTATGCTTATTTTACTTTTAAAATAGTTGTTAATATTAGCTTCATTCTAATTAATAATTTATTAATATTATTAATTATTAATTTATTAATAACTTAATTTCAATATTCACATTAATAAAACCTCGTTCGTGACATTCATTTTATTAAAAATATATATTTTAGGTATTAATTTTTATTAAAAGTTAATTCTGGAAATTCATTTCATTAGAACTTTTGCTGGATGTTGATTCAATGGAACAGCTTTCTAGATATTATTCTAAGTCATATTAGAACTTTATTCTAATATTTTATAAAACTTCCGTCTAAGCATTCATTTTATAATATGTACAATGTTATATATCATTCTAATATCATTCTTATATTAAGTATATAGACCTTCTATAGAGCTTCTGTTAAGATTGGAATTTTATAGGGCATCTTTCTAAATAAGAATTTTAGTAGAACTTAAATGTGTTTGCAATAAAAGTGGTTTTGTATTATAAAAACATGGATTACAGTCTTTTGAAAGGATCTTTCAGGGTTAAATGCTCAAGGCTTCACAGCACCATTTAATATCATCACGGAGCTGCAGTGAAGGTAAGTTCACCATGCACATGGTTCAGGCAGTTTTATATATGTGATGTCAGAGGCTGGATTAGGTTCCATGCTGTCTAACCCTGTGTGTTCCTGTGGTGGCCTGGCAGCAGAAGTTCTGGACCATCTGGAGCTTACTTCCTGCTCCTCTTCTAAACAAGAGCTTTACTCTAATCCTGCTTGAAGATGGGAAAGTCCTGCTTAGACTTCTTGCCTGGGTTTTCCTTCCACAGTGGACTTTCTGCCTGATCATTGTGACTGCTTGAACTTAATTGATGGAATTTAATTGCTGCTGTGATACGGGTCAAAGCTATTTGCTGTCTCATTCCCTCTGTCCCAGCATGTCTGATAAACAATTAACCAAACAAACAAGAAAGTCTCAATGAATCTTCTAATGTGGCATTTTGGGGCATATTACTTGGCACCAGTCTGATAGCGCTTTCAGTTTCATACTCAGCAGAAACACCAGAGCGTCCATCTACCAACATCTCTTCAACCACCCTGGACACCACAGAATACAGCTACCAACACTCCGTCAACCACTTGGGACATCATACCATCCACCTACCAAAACCCTTTCAACAATCTGGGAAACCAGAGCAACCACCTAACAACACCCTTTCAACCAGCCTTGGACATCATAGCATCCATCTCCCAACATGCTTTCAAACACCTGGGACATCAAAACAGCAATCTACCAGCATCCCTTCAACCACCTGGCATACCATATCATTCATCTACCAACACCGCCTCAACAATATTGGACATAATAGCATCCATCTACCAAAACCCCTTCAACATTCTGGGACATCAGAGCATCCATCTACCAACACCCCTTCAACAATCTGGGACATCAGAGCATCCACCTACCAAAACCCCTTTAACAATCTGGGACATTAAAGCATCCACCTACCAAAACCCCTTCAACAATCTGGGACATCAGAGCATCCATCTACCAAAACCCCTTCAACAATCTGGGACATTAGAGCATCTATCTACCAAAACCCCTTCAACAATCTGGGACATAATAGCATCTATCTACCAAAACCCCTTCAACAATCTGGGACATAATAGCATCTATCTACCAAAACCCCTTCAACAATCTGGGACATAATAGCATCCATCTACCAAAACCCCTTCAACAATCTAGGACATCAGAGAATCCACCTACCAAAACCCCTTCAACAATCTGGGACATAATAGCATCTATCTACCAAAACCCCTTCAACAATCTTGGACATAATAGCATCTATCTACCAAAACCCCTTCAACAATCTGGGACATAATAGCATCTATCTACCAAAACCCCTTCAACAATCTGGGACATAATAGCATCTATCTACCAACACCCCTTCAACAATCTGAGACATCAGAGCATCCATCTACCAAAACCCCTTCAACAATCTGGGACATAATAGCATCCATCTACCAACACCCCTTCAACAATCTGGGACATAATAGCATCTATCTACCAAAACCACTTCAACAATCTGGGACATAATAGCATCTATCTACCAAAACCCCTTCAACAATCTGGGACATAATAGCATCTATCTACCAAAACCCCTTCAACAATCTGGGATATAATAACATCTATCTACCAAAACCCCTTCAACAATCTGGGACATAATAGCATCTTTCTACCAAAACCCCTTCAACAATCTGGGACATAATAGCATCTATCTACCAAAACCCCTTCAACAATCTGAGACATCAGAGCATCCACATAACAACACTTTTTCAACCAGCTGGGAAATAATAGCATCCATTCACCAAAACCCTTTCAACCTCGCTGGACACCAAAGCAACCATTTACGAACATCCCTTTGATCACCTAAGACATCAGAGTATCCACCTACCAACATTCTTTTCAACTATTGGGACATCAAAAAATGAGTGTAATTTCAGTCTAACAATTTCTTCAAGGTCCCTCAAAATGTTTTTTCTCTAAAACATCAAAATCCAGAGTTACTTCCATGGCGACAAAATCAAACTAGATATATCTGTAGATAAACAGCAGACATGAGAAAAGACAAGCTGCAGGAAGAATACTTCAAATCCTCTGGTAATATATGACAAAGCGGTGCATATAATATATGTCAGATCAGATCAGAACATTGTATTGTGTATTGTGTATTGCAGCACGAACAAAGGAGATTTTTGAGGATCCATAGAAAACATGTTGTTGATGCTCATCAGGCTGTTACACAATCATTTCTAAAGAGTTTGGACTCCACCATCAACATTCAGACAGACTGTGTACAAATGGAGGAAATTCAAGACCATTGGTGCCCTCCCCAGGACTGGTTGACCAACAAAGATCACACCAAGAGCAAGGCGTGAAATTGTCTGTGTGGTCACAAAGGCAAACACAAGGGTAACCATCAGGACAACACTAAACGATAATGTTGTGCATGGCAGGGTTGCTGTCCATCTGCAGTTTGCTAAAGACTGCGTGGACTAGCCTAGACTAGACTAGACTAGATAGGACCAAAGGTTTTTTTTATTTTAAATGAGAAATATTATGTCTTGAGAATGAAAATCACTGTATTCCAGCATAAGATTCCTATCCTATCTGTGAAGCATGGTGGTGGTAGTATCATAGTTTGGGCCTATTTTGCTGCATCTGAACCAGAATGGCTTACCATCATTGATTAAACAAATTTTTAATTATAGCAGCAAATTATAAAGAAAAGTTTTTGGACATCTGTGAACTCAATCTGTGGTCGAGACTCATGCAGCAAGATAACTACACAAACACACAAGTACTTCTGCTACAGAATGGTTAAAGAAGAAGAAAGTTTATTAATAAGGTTAATGTTTAAGAATAATGCTTTGAAAGTCAGTGTCCAACAAAAATGTTATGGAAGGACCTAAAGTGAGCAGTTAATGTGAGGAAACCCACCAACATCCCAGTTTTAGGCTGTTCTGTATGACATCTCCAAGCCAATGTGCAGGATGGGTTGATAGTTACAGGAATTATTTGCAGTAGGGATCACAGCAGATCCTGAAAGCTAAGGTTCACACAACTTTACCATCAATATTTATATAACACATAAATGAGCAAGTATAATATTTATTTCATTTGTTTGAGTTGTTTTTATCTACTTTTAGGACAATCTGATTATGTTTTAGGTCTTAGGTCTTGTTGAACATTCAATCCTTAAAACAGTTCTATATAGAACCAGATACAACTTACAGTACCTCACATCAGGAGATCATCAGTTTTTCAGAGTAATGTGGATAACTGCACTGCAAAGCAGTCACTGCTTTATGTCCATTCTGTTATAAAGCATAGAGCTGGTGAAAGCCTCAAGGATAGATTATGTGCTAGAAATAAAGACCACTATACACCACTATGCCTATTTATCATACAACACAACTTCCTTTATTTTATCCTAAAAAGATAATTACTTGAGGGTTAAGGAGTTTTATAAAGAACCATTTGCAAGCTTAAATGTTTCTTTGCATTATGATTTTTCAAACTGATCAAGAGTGTGTTGTTTATGGTTCTATATAGCACCATAGTTCCTCTATTAGTCCAAGCTTGAATTCAGTTGTGCTAGATGATTTGTGGACCATTTTGACATTTGACCTAAGACATTATCTGATTTTCATAAGTCTAAAAGTAAATAAAGAGAACCAGATTAAACAAATGAGAGAAAAATATTATACTTGATTTATTGTTTCATTGAGGGTAATGGTCCAATATTTCATAACGGAGAGTGACAAACATATGTAAACCTGTAGGATTAACAGTTACTTCAAAGGTGAAATTAGAGTTAAGAATAGAAATCTGGAAAAGTCTAAAAGGTTTACAAACTTTCAAAAACCTCTGTTGAATTATCTTTAAAATAGTTCTGTATAGAACCAGATGCAGCTCCAAGGGGTCCTCAAGAGAGGTCAGCATCACCAGAATTTCAGTTGATGCTCCACTTCCCGTCCCTTACACCTGAACCCAATCTCCCGGCCGTTAGCCTTCCTTTAAAAATCCCTTTCTTTCGCTTCATTCTTAGGTGCGTCTGAAATCGTCTACTAGTCAGTAGGTACTAGATTAGAGTCAGTACGTACTGCTAGATTGGTAGACTAGTAGGTAATTTCAGTAGGAGAGTTTTAGTAGCCACACAAGCTCGGACGTACTACGTCCACCATATTGCCAGCGTCCTGTAACGCAAGACGTCAGACCACCATCGTAAAAGTCCTGCTATTCATTTAAAAGCTCGTTTACTGACAGGTTTAGACTTTTAGTGACACTGATCTGTATTTTTGGGAGGAATGTAATCATTGTTTACCTCAGCAGTAGCGCTAGCTTCTGTAGCAGCAGTTCACTAGTCGTAACTACGTACACACAGCCGACGTTCCAGGTCATCTAGGTACCATTCACCTACTACTCAATACCTACTGAGTATTCAGACATACTAGCCGTGCTTGCCTACTGATTTTGCTACTGAGTAGTAGACAAGTAGGAGATTTCAGACGCACCTCTTGTGGAGCATTAACTATCCTCGTGGTTCTTGATTACACCCTGCTCAGGTAATCTTGGGACTTCAATGAACCTTTTGGACTGCTTCATGTCTTCTTATGTTTCTCAGTATCTCCAGCTCAATGAATCTCAGGATCTTCATGCTTTGTGTTTTTTGAACCTTCATGCTTCAGTTTTTGAACTCCTCATGGAATGTTTGTATCCTTCACGAACTCTATGATCTTTTTTGAGTTCCTGACTTTTTGGCTAACCTTGTGGGCTTTTGTGATTTTGGACATCTCTGAGTCGTTGCAGTTCTCTGTAGTTTTGTGAATAAAACCTGACTAATGGGTCCTCTTCCTATGTCTGAGCTTCACAACAGCATATTTCCCATTGATCTAAAGCACCATTTCACCCTGAGAACCACGGCCTTTACTAAACAACCTTTATTTCCAGAAGCATCTTGTTTAAGTGTGTATTTGAGTGTCTTTTATATGATAAATAATAACTATGAAATTAGCATTTCAACCACTTTATTGCCAACCTTGCAATCTGTATTACTCATTATTTTCTAAGAACCTGAACGTCAGCATCTAATTTCTGTGCTGTGACCTGAGAAACTGGAGGAAATAGGTGTTCTGAATTGGGTCGAGATTGAAGAGAAGTATATCAGAGGCACAGCTGCAGCCTCACAAGAACCCATCATTAGATTCATTCCACTTAAGTTAGCAGGAACATAGAAGCCATGCAATGTTTCTTTCACTATTTCTTTTCTTTCCTCAGTTTTTTGTCCATTCTGATAGGTGGAGTTTATCAGGAAATTCCCTCTTCACTCTTTACCTTCACTTGCACGACTGACCTCACATATTTGGACCCTTATAATCTGTTTAAAGATGTTTTATCTAACACCAACACCTCGTTTTTACATTTTAACACATTTAATTACAGTCTTATGTAGAACAGTCTGGTCAAATAACATGTTCCGTTGGTTTTCTGAGTGTAAGTTAGTTCTCTACACACTTCTGCGCTTAGTATAATTGCTAATTTGGAGTTCTGGGTGGCTTTGGTTGCTGGGATTTGCCAAGATTTTGGAAGATATGAAGGAGCTTTATATAGAGTTTATATAGAGAGTGTAATGATGGGGAGGAGGAGTTTGGGTGTGGTCCTTCTCCCTATCTTAAGTTATTTCATAACTTCAAATATAACGTTATAAAGTGTTTTGTAGGTTATCTATATGATAAATACAGCAATTTACATTCAATGATCACTTCATTAAAGTATTTACACTCATTATCAGTTTGATCAGCTCCACATATATAGAAGCACTTTGTAGTTCTATGATTACAGGCTGTAGTCCATCTGTTTCTCTGTGTACTTTGTTACCCACAGGACCACCACGGAGCAGGTATTGTTTGCATGATGGATCGATCCCAGCCCTGTAGTCTCGCTGACGTGATGGGTGGTGTGTCAATGCGTGTTACGCTGCTGGAGTTTAAAACACTGAGAATAGTCCACCGAGCAAAACTATCCAGCCGACAGCGTCCAAGGTAGGAGTGTCAAGCCTATGTTTATTTATATGCGTCTTTTACAACAGCTGTTGTCACAAAGCAGCTTTACAGAAAATCCAGGCCTCCAGTGAGAAAGCTTGGGGCGACAGTGACAAGGAAAACATCCTCAGAGCAAGAGGAAGAAGGGAAACCCACCTTTCTCTGGTCGACACTAGCAAAACAAGCATGTTAATAGTCCACTAATAGAGTGGACATTAAGTGGACATTGTGTTTAAAAACTCCAGCAGCACTGCTGTGTCTGATCCACTCGTACCAGTACTTCACCCAGCTTTCATACCAGCTTTAAACAGCCGCCCTTTACATTCTGTGAACATGTCATGATGAATGGGCCAATAGAAATGCTTGGATTAACATATTTTCAGATGAACCTACAATAAAAGGATGGAATGTCTTTGTCCTCTGATGTAAAGTTGATGTTTTGCCAGGAGCATAGCTAGAACTTTAGAATGGGGTTAAACCCAGAGCTTTTATTGGGGTGGCACACTGGGGGCTGGGCTGAGGGGGGCATTCCCCCCCCCAAACGCAATGCAAGCAACAGCTATTATCTCTGAACCAATTACAAAAACACATTTTGCTGTCCAGTGTGAAGATATGTCCTTGCTCTTTTCTGATTGGCTTATACTGTAATGTCCTAATCATATTAGTATCTCACTTATTCCTGTTTCCACTTCTGAGTATTATAGTCTCAGCCTGTGTCTAGATACTTTTGTCAGCTTTGATTTAAAGTTGTATGAAAGCTTTTCATTAAAACAGAGTTGTTCTATCAGTGTAATGCTAAATTAATTAAGGGGGGTTTATTGAAATTAATCAAAATTAGATCTTTTTTAAATTTACATAAGCAAAGCTTACTCTTCAACCATTAGTTTGAAGGAAACATATTTGTTTCTTTACCTCATATATTCATTTAAGCCAGTATCATTAGATCTGCTGTCATCATTCACACACAAATCAAGCCCTGAATATATTTCTGGCTTTAAAAATATGACTATCAACATGCCTGCGCATTAAGGTTTTACTGCCGCCCCCCAAGCAAAGCCAGGGCTGCACACTGCTATCTCTGTATAGAACTAAATCTGTCCCCCATTTCCACATGAATAAAATATTATTTATTGCTGATATGTTAACAGACATGATGTGTTGGTGTAACATGATTAACTTATTCATGAGGAAAGAGGGTATTTAAATCAAGTAATTTAAATGCATGACTTTTTTTAGGCCACAAGTTAACACTAAGTAGACAGCATCTCATATAGACAAGCCATACACGCCAACTCAAACATTAAGACCACCTGCTTGTATCTACACACATTATCAGTTTTATCAGCTCCGCTTACCATATATGAGCACTTTGTGGTTCTACACTTACAG
This sequence comes from Megaleporinus macrocephalus, assembly GCA_021613375.1. Lineage (NCBI taxonomy): Eukaryota > Metazoa > Chordata > Actinopteri > Characiformes > Anostomidae > Megaleporinus > Megaleporinus macrocephalus. The sequence goes on from CM038708.1 coordinate 41,016,485, forward strand.
ACTGTAGTTCCTCTGTTTATCTGTAGACTTATTACCCTGTTCCTTAGTGATCAGGACCCCCAGAGGACCCGCCAGAGAGCAGATATGATTCGGGAGGTGGGTCATTCTTGACACTGCAGTGACACTGACGTGGTGGTGGTGTGTTAGTGTGTCTGGAGTTTTGAAACACTGTTTCTACTCACTGTCCACTCTATTAGACACTCCTACTACTTGCTGGTCCACCTTGTAGATGTAAAGTCAGAGACTTTAGTAGCTCATCTCATCACTAGGTTTTGTTCCTCTAGTCCAGAGGTGTTTAATTAGAGTTCAGTAAGGTCCAGTGAGAGGAATTTTCCTCAGATCGAGGTCCATCATAATGTCTAACTTGTGTTATGATTCAGTGCCATATTCTGTAAAGTGAAGTAGTCTAGTATCAGCATCTTATACCATCAGCTACTGAAACACCAACACATCACACATACCGTTCAGTATATTTCAGTATATTTACTGTTTAAATGCTGAACTGAATTAATTATTTATAAAACTTATAATAAATGTTTTTTACTTACATGAAGTAAAAACAATGGCTACATTAAAAAAAACAGAATGCTTTTAAATAAAAGAGCATCTTAAAGTGTTTATTAATAGAAACAATAAATAAAGCAGCATCTTCTTGTTAACTTGTTGGTTTGGAGCTGCCTGTGGAAAGAGTAAAACATAAGTCTCTCTATTCCTGGCTAAAATAGTCGGGTTTCTCCGTCAACTTAAAATTTTCAGAGCTCGTTATTCTTTCTTCAACCTGCTTTACTTTCTGACTGCTGCTTCTCGCTTTGTACCTCTCCTGTTTGCGCAGCACGCACTCCCGAATATGCACAGATCTGATTGGCTAAGGAGAGCCTTTGGTGATCTTACAACGCAAGTGATGGGTCTGTGAGGTTAATGTGCCGCAAAGCCGCATTAACGTGAAAGACAAGAAAGGCTCCGCCACTTAAAATTTTTTTTAACGCTTAAAATTAAAAAAATACATATATATTCAATCGCTCTTAATAATTTATCGGTTTGGGTCCACTTTGGACAACGTCTGGGTTCGCCTATTAGTGACCTCTGCTCTAGTCCTTCATCAGTGGTCACATGACGCTGCCCACAGGACACTGTTGTCTGGATAGTTTTTGGTTGGTGGACTGTTCTCAGTCCAGCAGTGACACTGAGGTGTTTAAACACTCCAGCAGCACTGCTGTGTCTGATCCACTCACACCAGCACAACACATTAACTAACACACCACCACCATGTCAGTGTTACTGCAGTACTGAGAATGACCTACCTCTCTACTACTACCTGCTCTGTGGTGGTCCTGTGGGGGTCCTGATTATTAAAGAACAGGGTAACAATGTGTACAGAGAATAAGATGAACTACAGTCTGTAAGTGAAGAACTAAGGGCTTCTATATGGTAAGTGGAGCTGATAAAATAAACGATGTGTGTAGGTACAAGCAGATGTTAGTGTTAAGTTTAATGTTTAATGTAATGTAGTCAGTCATTGGCATAGGAACCGAGGGGGGATGGGGGACGTGCCCCACCCAATAGCAGAAACAGGTAGATTTGTCCCACCCAAAAACTAAACCATAGAAAAAGCAGAAACTGTTTGTTGCACTGTGTTTGTTGTTAGGAACTGGATCTGGTTGTTAGGTGGTCTTTCACTTTGTTATGGCTTGTGTTGAGATGCCTGTTCAGAAATATCCTGCAGTCAGCAGCTTCACTCACCCGAGCTCTCACCTCGCTGGAGCAAGGTCAGTGATGAGAGCAGTAAATAGCAACGATGACCATATATACTGCAATAAACACGGCTTTTATATAATGTGTTTGTATGGTGACAGACTAGGAGGGTTTGGGTTAGCTAACGTTTATATTAACTTTAGTTAGAAAGCACTTTGAAACATCCCAAACTGCAGACCGTTACTGCACTACATACGTAAATAAATAAAATATATAAAATCAAATAAACAAATGAACAAATAAATAAAAGTACACTAGCGTTAGAAGTGCTCTCAGTAGTGCAGTATGTAATGTTCCAGAGGGTGCTGTTTGGGACACAGCCTTACTGTCTAACATTAATGTTAGTCTTGTCTAGTCAGGAAACCTTAAAATACACTTATTTATCATTTTAATTTAGCATTATGCCACCAAAGAAAATAATAAGATTTTTAGTTATATATGTATATAGTCCAGACACTTCATGTATTATTTAAAAGTTTTCTGACTGCAGTAGCATGTGATGTGGAGAATCTAGTTTAGTATGTAAAGAGATCTTTAACTGGATTTATCTAATAATAAACAGACGTACAGATAATGTTGTATTTTGTTTATTACTTAGTAATTTACTGTAACTCCATAAATGTTATTCTACGTCACTATGCATACAGTGATTTATTACCTTACCTACAGTGGAATCAGCTTGTAGGTAATGTTTAGGGTATAGGGTGGACTTTGATTCATATTAGCAAATGTGTCCCCCCTATGTCAAACCCACTCCTACGCCCTTGTAGTCAGTGTATGTTATTCATTATGTTACTTTCTATAATTGGGGTGGCCAGGAGGTTGTCAATGCTTCATATTAGGGCAGCACTGGCCACCTCTGGCCACCCTTTGAAGATCCTTGGATATGTTATTTTTGGATATGACATTAATGAAATTTACGTACAACTTAGGACATTTCACTTAAAGGTGGTTTTTGGACTTTAGCTGTGTTACTGGAGACTGCTTCTTGAAAATGAATGAAAATAATGGAACATTTGTATCTTTTTAATTGTGACTGAAGTGTACATAGAACAATTAGGGGTTTCTAGTTCAGGCTTTATTCCAAATCCCTTCTAGCCAAGACGGTCACCAGAATCAAGGGCATGTAGCTTGCAAGGTTAAGCAGCACTAGTATCGTGACCCAGCTTTAAATATGACAAGCCCAAAACTCAGCTTTCCAACAGCTGTACTTTTTCAGGTCCCTATATCACTTCAACAAGCAAAACTATTTTGTGACACATGACAGGAAGTATAAGGGAATGTTGACCTGCCTTCGCTTGGATGCCCCCCTATGCACTCATCTTATAATCTGGTCTTTCTACGCATGTTGATGGGCAGATGGTGCAGAAACATGGATGCTGGTCAGGACCCTGCTCCTTAAGCTCTTAGTATGCAGCTTGATTAATATGCCTGTTTTTACCATGGGAAAAAGTGGCTAAGGGGAGAGCAGCTCCTGGCTTGTGCTCTGTTGTGTCTGTGGGGTAGATCAGGTTGATACTACTGATCCAGATAAACACACAGGTGCCTCATAGGTCAGAGCTTTAAAGGAATCAGCTCAGTGGAGCTTCTCATAGTCCTATACCGACCTGCAGTTACCCCTGTTTCATTGCTGAGTAGGGATTTGTTCATTATTTGGTCTTTATCTGGTGCTGGTCGGGTTTGGTCAAGCTTCAAGTCTGTTATGATTTTTTTGGTTCAGATAGAATTTTGTAGGTCTACTGTTGGGTTCAGACAGAACTTTGTCAGGCTACAATCAAGTTTAGACAGAATATTGTTGGGCTGCAGTTGGTTCTGAAAGAATTTTATTGGGCCACAGTTTAGTTCTGACACAATTTTGTTGGGCTATGGTTGGTTCAGACTGAACTTTAATACGGCTAAAATCAGGTTCAGACAAAATTTGTTGGGCTACAGTCAGTTCACACACAATTTTGTTGGGTAACAGTTGGGTTTAGACAGAATTTTGTTGGGCTTCAGTCCTTCAGACAGAATTTTGATGGGCTACAGTCAGTTTGGTCAAAGTTTGTGAAATACAGTTAGCTGTGAACGAATGTCAATAGGGCTACAAGTGGGTTCAGTCCAAATTTTGTTAGGCTGCAGCTGGATTAGACAAAATTTTGTTGGTGTACAGCTGGGTTCAGTCAGCTGTACAGTCAATTCAGACTGAATATTGTTGGGCTGCAGTTCGTTTTAAAAGAATTGTATTCTGCCACAGTTGAATTCAGACACAGTTTTGTTGGACCGTGGTTGGTTCAGACTGACCTTTAATATGGCTAAAATCAGGTTCAGACAAAATATGTTGGGCTACAGTTGGGTTTGGACAGAATTTTGTTGAGCTACAGTCATTTAGACATAATTTTGTGGGGCTAGAGTCAGGTTCATATAGAATTATGAGGATAAAAAGTCAAAATTTGTAGGGCTACAGTCAGTTTAGACAAAAGTTTGTGAAATATAGTTGGTTGTGAATAAATGTCAATAGGGCTACAATTGGTTTCAGACAAAAGTTTGTTGGGCTGCAGCTGGTTCAGACAGAATTTTGTTGGTGTATAGTTGGGGTTAATCAGAATTTTGTTCGGTTACAGTCAATTCAGACAAAAGTTTGTTGGACTACAGTAAGTTTAGACAAAATATTGTTGGTGTACAGTCCGGTTCAGTCAGAATTTTGTTCGGTTACAGTCAATTTAGACAAAAGTTTGTTGGACAACAGTAAGTTTAGACAGAATATTGTTGGTGTACAGTCGGGTTCAGACAGAATTTTGCAGGGCTACAGACGGGTTTAGGCAGAATGTTTTTAGGCTACAGTTGACTTTAGACAGAATATTGTTACGCTACACTTGGCTTCAGATCGAATTTTGTTGAAGAGTTGAATTCACCCAGAATTTTGTTAATCTACAGCCGGGTTTCAGAATTCTGTAGTATTCATCATTGAATGTACAAAGTTGAGGGGCTCTACTATGTGGCAGCTGCTTGCTAATTATAATGTACCATTTTTTCCAGGTTAATTGTGCAAAACCGATGATATATTAGATCTGCAAGGTGGCTGTTTTCTCTGACTAATTGCATTTGGCAGGGCTTCTTTCTCACTTGTGGTGGGAGGCCTTGGCTGTAGAGTGCATCCAGTTGGTTCTCTCGGATTAGCAGTAATTAATGGCTTGACCCTCACGTGCCGAACGGCTCTGCCATCAAGTGTTCTTCGTGGACGAGCATGAACCACTCTCCCTTGCTCCACTGTGTGTGTGCACGAGTGACTGTGAAACCGGGTAACTGGAACACTGACCTGGCCCTTCTGTTCAGCATCTAGTGAGTGTGTGCGTGCTGAGAAGAGGAAAGATCAACTTCTCTAGTGTTTGCTACCACATGAAATTTAAGTAGCTTACTCAGACAAAGCGTCCAGCTTGTAATCATTCAGTATGGGTGGTTTTATCCTACTTTTTGAGTTGTACACCACAAAATCAAAGCAGCTTATTAGCCGAGTGATGCTTTTGGAAGCCCTGAGCTAAGTCTTCTTTCCACCAAAGCTCTTGTTCAGATGAAATGCACAACTTAGACTGATGAAGAAACCAAGAATAGATTGATTCAAGTGACCTTCTCACCATATTATCCACAAGTGACCTCGCCAGTGTGCTCAATCCTTCTCAGTCTTTGTCCACAGCAATGATAGACAGCATGTTTGTTTTTCTGGAGAACTCTCTCTGATTTTGAGTCAGTGTGAAGCATTTCATTTGGGTTTCACCATTTTGGCAAGTGAAATGATCTTAAATGCAGCTAATATGACTGTTATTGTTTATCGTTGGCTTTTTATAAAAATGCCACCTGCCTCTACGATTCCCATCATTCAAATCTCCCAGACGTCTATCATATGCTCTCAACCCGCCAATCACAGATGGCTTCCCAGATCACACTCACCAGAATACTGATGTTTCTTAGCTGTTTCTCATTTACTGCCTGTATACATACCTGCTCAGTCACATCACAATACATTGCCAATCCTTTGTTGTGTGCCGAGCCTTTGGTATTGTTCCTACCTTTTTGTGTACTGCTAAATACCTTTACTGAGGATGTTTCTTGGAGAAGAACCTCTAAAAGAAAACTAAAAATTGCTGGAGGACATTAATGCCCTTACCTGGAAACAACAAGAGGCAGGATGAGCATTTTCAGCATTCTCATGAGCAGCTCTCCAGGGAACTGGAAGTACTTCACCTCCTTCAAATATAAAGGTAGAGAACAACATGTTACATCGTTGCAGAAGAAGGAGAATGATGCATGCCAATGACATTCAGTAAACAGAAAGATATTTTTTTTGCACTTGACCAGGGGCTGAAAAAATAGTGCCCCAGGAAATGGCATCTCTGGTTAGTTATTGACGTAAGCGTGTGACATTTGGAGCTGCTATCTTGGGTCCTGCATCCTGTTGGCTTGCGTCACTGGCAGTAAAACTAAAAAAGAACCGGAATGAAATTATAGCTAGGAGTAGAAATGTTAAAGAAGGGTTCTTAACTGGTACCAAATTCACCCATAAACAGGAACCCAAGAATCATAGTTGTAGCCATTCATGTTTTATCCTTATCCTGAATAAGAACAACAATAATTTGATGCATCTGCTCAGGGAATGGCGGCTGAGGCACAGCCAATGTTCCAAAATGTTCTTCTGTACAATTGTGTTGGGTGCAATTCTATATTTTCACCAGTGAGGTCTCCAAAGCCCCAGAACTTACATAGTGCAACTTTAATTAGAGTAAAAAAGTGTGAATGAGGTACATAATTTTGTTGTGTAACACAATGTCTAAGAACTAATTTACACTGAGGTGGCACAGTGGTGTAGTGGTTAGCACTGTCGCAATATGTTCACCCTGTGCTTGCTTGGGTTTTCTTCCAGACACTCTGGTTAGGTTCATGGGTCACTGCCCAGAGGTGTGAATGTGTGTTGACCATGCGATGGACTAGCGACCTGTCCATGGTGTACCACACCTTTGCCCAGTAATGCTGGGATTGGCTCCAGCCCTCCTATGACCCTGACCAGCAGGATAGAGCGGAAGATAATGGATGGATTATTAATTTACACTGAAATGCCAAAGAGGTTGTAAGTATTAAACTGAGGAAATGTAAATGTGGGGTGCATTGTCTAAAGGGCCCCAGTAAACACAGAGTAATATAGTTGTATTATATTAAATTAAGTGTTATATTAAATATTCAGTGAAGCAAGAATTGAGAACACAGAAAAGGCCTCTTTGGGCAGACCTGGGTGGGCTGGTGGGCCTAATGAGCAGCTTGACTGACAGCTCTATGTCCAACACTCTTAGTCTTCTCCGACCCCCATTATGAGAGAACTAACATCATTATCCTGTTTTTATGTGACACTAACTGCAACAAAGATGTCGCAGATAAACAGATCATTTATGCTTTTGTATCATCACGCTTTGATTACTGTAATGCACTATTTACATATCTTAGTCAAGGGGCAATGGCACGACTGCAGCTGGTTCAAAATGCAGCTGCCCGGCTACATACCGGGACTAAAAGAAGGGAGCATATTACTCCTGTACTGGCATCTCTACATTGCTTGTCTGTTGCTTTTAGGATTCAGTTTAAAATTTTGGTTTTAAAATACAAGGCCTGGTGATGGGCCAAAATATATTTCTGAATTATTAGCACCATATCCCAGTGCCAGATCACTGAGGTCGTCTAGTCAGGGGCTCTTAGTAGTCTCTAGGACGAAATGGATAAAGGAATGAATTGATGAAGAAACAATGTTGGTGCATGCATAAAGAAATGAACGGATGAAGGAACAATGTTGGTGTATGAATAAAGGAATGAATGGATGAAGGAACAATGTTGGTGTATGGATATAGGGATGAATGGATGAAGGAACAATGTTGGTGTATGGATAAAAGAATGAATAGATGAAGGAACAGTGTTTGTGTATGGATAAAAGAATGAATGAATGAAGGAACAACGTTGGTGTATGGATAAAGGAATGAACGGATGAAGGAACAATGTTGGTGTATGGATAAAAGAATGAATGAATGAAGGAACAATGTTGGTGTATGGATAAAAGAATGAATAGATGAAGGAACAATGTTGGTGTATGGATAAATGAATAAATGGATGAAGGAACAATGTTGGTGATGGATAAAAGAATGAATAGATGAAGGAACAATGTTGGTGATGGATAAAAGAATGAATGAATGAAGGAACAACGTTGGTGTATGGATAAAGGAATGAACGGATGAAGGAACAATGTTGGTGTATGGATAAAAGAATGAATGAATGAAGTAACAATGTTGGTGTATGGATAAAAGAATGAATAGATGAAGGAACAATGTTGGTGTATGGATAAAAGAATGAATAGATGAAGGAACAATGTTGGTGATGGATAAAGGAATAAATGGATGAAGGAACAATGTTGGTGTATGGATAAAGAAATAAATGGATGAAGAAACAATATTGGTGTATGGATAAAAGAATGAATAGATGAAGGAACAATGTTGGTGTATGGGTAAAAGAATGGATGGATGAAGAAACTATGTTGGTGTGTCTATAAAAGAATGAATGGATGAAGGAACAATGTTGGTGCATGGATAAAAGAATGAATGGATGTAGGAACAATGTTGGTGTATGGATAAAAAAATGAATAGATGAAGGAACAATGTTGGTGTATGGATAAAAGAATGAATAGATGAAGGAACAATGTTGGTGCATGGATAAAGAAATGAACGGATGAAGAAACAATGTTGGTGCATGGATAAATAAATGAATGGATGAAGGAACAATGTTGGTGATGGATAAAAGAATGAATGGATGTAGGAACAATGTTGGTGTATGGATAAAAAAATGAATAGATGAAGGAACAATGTTGGTGATGGATAAAATAATGAATGGATGTAGGAACAATGTTGGTGTATGGATAAAAAAATGAATAGATGAAGGAACAATGTTGGTGTATGGATAAAGGAATGAATGGATGAAGGAACAATATTGGTGTATGGACAAGACAGTTTCGCTAGAGAGATGACTCTAAGTCATAAAAAATGATGGCTAATCAAATGTTAACGCTCTCCACCATGCTCTGCTTTACTTTCTCAAACCGCCAATCACTGCTATGTGAGTGTTGCTATCTGCCGTTACCTTAAGACTTCAGTTTGCACAGTTATTGGCTGAAGAAAACAGGCACGAGCTTGTATATTTGCTCTTAAGTAGCTGTAATTACACTCACAGCACTTTATAAAGCAGAAGTAATGACATAAAGTCAGTTTCTACGGTGCATTATAATATCTGTGCATAAAAAAGAGTGTTATGGAAAACCATTACATACTTTAGGAATGTAAATAATTGCATATAACTCCTACTACAGAACTTACAAGAAGAAGCATTCAAATTTTTTTTAAATGTTGTTGGCTCTGTGCTAGACGAAAATGATTAATGTTAATTTCAATTTACGACCACTAATGAAAGGGAAATTAATTAATAAATAAAGTAGACAATAGGCAATAACCACTGGTAAACAAAAAAAAATAATTCTGAGAAAACATCATTGGGCTGCCATCATCTGGCCAACAGTGGCCCATCTACCTCCTGCTATCAGGTGTCGCCTTTTTAACCCCATTAGTGAATCTCTCAAAAGACAAAATTGTTGTTTTTCTGTAATCATGGATCAAAGCGTCCTGCTTTCTGTTGCCTCAAATACCTGTTTGACATTTGGTTATGTCATCATGAGCCATTGGCAAAGAACAGTAATCTTAGCATGCCCCCACAAAATCTGACTGCTGAAAGTACTGCTTTCAAAACTATAAAAGTAAAAGTAATGTAAAGAAAAAAAATGCCATTAAGGACAAAAGCTTAGGCCGCACCACAGGGGTCTATAGTGCACTAGCCCACCTCCCCAAAAACCCCATTCTTCTAAAAGCCATAATGACCATAATGTTATATTAAAATGTTAATGTTGATAAGTTTGGGATGCGCTAGGTTTCCTGTTTCAGCTCATATACGCCCATTGAACATGAATGTAGTTTAGTACAATGTAAATATATTAAAGAAGCATATCTGTTACTACTGAGCATTAACATGTGTTTCATGGAGCAGAAGATATGATGACTAGTTGTCTATAAGTATTGTAATGGTACAGAAAGTTAAACTTCAAAGACATGTTATCAATAATCTTTCCTTTAATGTAAATGTACATGAATGAAAACAAGCGGTAATGAAATAGGAGTAACAAGGCTATGTTTAAAATGTAAGAAGTAGAAAGTACAGATAATGGTGTGTAAACGTAAGAAGTAGAAAGTACAGATAATGGTGTGTAAACGTAAGGAGTAGAAAGTAAAAAAGTCATCTGAATAATAATTACTCCAGTAAAATATAAATATCCAAAATTTCTACTTAAGTAAGGTAACAAAGTATTTATACTTTGTTACTTGACCCCTCTGGTCTTGAGTAAAATAATGTGGAAGAAATTCAACATTTCAACAATTAATTATTGAATGAATCAACAGTTCATTGTTAAAGAACTACTTCTTTAATTTGTCTATTAGCTTTTCTGCTGAACAGATACATTCTGCTGACTGACTGTGAATTTGACTCTGTGTTGGTCCCAGAATATGCTTTTTCACCATCCCCTCTTAGGAAGAGGATAGCGGTCCATCGCTGGCTGACTGAGGGCAAAGCTGGCGGCACACTGGCAATATGCTCAGTGTTTTCCGGGCAGCCCGCCGGTGGCTATGCAGAGTATTAGATAAAATGCCATTTTTCATCACTTGTTTTTCAAAAACCTACTCAATTACCATTGACTTCCATAAACATTGTGATAAGAAAGAGAAGGGAAAATGACTGCAGATAATACGCTGATCTAGAATGTTTAAAGCAATAAGGAGAAGAAAGCTTGATGCCAGTGTGCTCTAATGTTAGCTAGCTAGCTAGCGTTGGCATCCACTGACACAACTAGCCAAACTTGCCCTTTGTCCATACCCTTGATAGACACTATGAGTTTTTAAGAGTGTTTTCTACTATAAACCCACATCTTTTCAGGTTGTCAGGCTTGTTAGTCAGAAAGGGCTTGTCAAAGCTATGTAAGCCGGAGCTAAGGCTAGCAATCTTCACCCTCACTGGACAGCACAACAGCCAACAACCGGAACATTAACAATTATGGTTTCATGAGGAATCACTCTATAAAAGCCATACCCAACATTAGGGTGTCTACAGAGGGCCAATTTGGCTAATCCTGTGGATGCTAACACTTGCTAGGTTGCTAACATTAAAGTCCACTGGCATCTCACTATATCACACTGCGGTCACTTTCTTTTCTCTTTCTCATCAAAAGGAAAGCACTAGAATGATAACTGAGCTCCTGGACCTGTTTAAAAGTAGATTGAAGGGGAAATCATTTAGACCCTTTTAACCCACAGTGGTCCCTGAATTTAAAAAAGGGGCAACTATGAAAAGGTTTTGTGTTTTTTGTTTGATTTGGGGTCTGCGAGTGCCTTGTCTTCGCTTGTCTTTGTACATCTCAGTTGCTTAAGGTTATGTGGTCTGCATTGAGTAAAAGTTGTGCCAGTGTTGAGCGGGTGCATGATTGGACTTAAATATATAAATAAATAAATAAATAAATAAAGCTCAACCCTTGTAGGTTGTAACAAGTATCTGGAGCCATGCTGACTGCAGTGCATCCCACAGCTGATGGAGGGTGCATAGAGCAAACACAACCATCCAGGTGGTCCCACAGATGCTCAATTGGGTTTGGGGAATTAGGGTTCCAGGGTAGTATATGATAGTTCCTGGTCAGCTCTTCCAACCAACATGGCAAATTTCTAGTTTCGTAGTGTCTTATTGGAAGATCCCATCAACCCCAGGGAACACAATCAGCATGTATTTGATCTGCAAGGATAGATTCATACCCAAATCTGTTGAGAGTGCCTTCGACATGGATGAGTGGGCCCAGAAAATGCCACAAAAATATTTAGCAGACATTCCCCTTCAACCCGTCACCATCGAAAGTATGAAATGGCCATAATAATGTGTCTCGACTGCATGTCAATCCAGTGTTCTAGTTAATTGCTACTGTTTTGCAGGAGCCTATGTGCTGAAATATCATACAGTGGTTGTATAAACTGTTGTTTTGTTTATTTTACTGTATATTATATTCTCCTCTTATGTATACATTGTGTTGTACTATTGTACAAAGTCATTTCCTAACCATAACCATTCCAAAGTATGGATGTTCTAGCCATATTTTGCATAGAACCAACAAAAAACTTTCACATAGACCCCTTGCCTGGTTAGAGATTTCATAAGTACGTAGTCCAGAATAAAAAAAAACGTCCCATTCACTGTAATCAGAGTTTTGTGGAAATACTGCTTCCGTCAGCAAATGATATGGGGCCATATTGTGTTTAAGTGGAGTTGCTGCTGCTTGTAAAGCGCTTTACAAGCTGCATTAAAGGGGGAGGAACCGGCGGAGCTTAAGGCCACTGCTGCTTTAGATCAGGATCAGTGCTGACAAATGGCCGGAATGCAAGGCTGATGGAGCTATGCTATGCTAATGCTACGTAGAAAGCTATGCAGCTGGCCTGAGGCCCAGGCATCTGCCACTGGGACACCTGGCATAGGCTAGGCATCGACCCACCATGTGGCATGCTCTGGATAGGCCGGGGAGGATGCCAGTGGCTCATTGGTAAACATTAAACTGCTGTGCTGATCAACAGAGAGGGAGCAAAATATTACTTGGCCGAGGTTAACGAGAATATACTGATGGCACCATATGCCAATCACCAAATTAGTCAGTCGAGGATTTCATTGGTTTTGACTGCATTTGAGTAAACGTACTTTTGATTAACAGTTGAACATCTCCCACCTAGTTAGTAACTCAGGTATGAAATCTGTGTGTTTTTTTTAAATACATTTCCTTATAAATGAATAATTCGGGGCTGCCAACTTTGACATTTGATTTTTGAAGCCTCGCCAACTCATTTTCTACTTACTTTATTACAAACTTTTGGCACGAGTACCACGGAGGCATTTAAAAGTGTTTTAACAGTGCCACCAAACTAATTACGAGCCTGAGACTAATCACAATTTACTAACCTTCGTAATTCAGCGGTAGGCTTTCTATCTGCCAGGAACAGGAAACCTCGATAGATGGGCCCCTCAGAGTTAAAAAGTTGTTTCTGGCCAACTGTTTCTGTTGTTTTGGGTCTAATGTGATGTCTTTGAAGTCTTTTCAGAGTAAAACTTACATACAAGCTTAGTTACATGAAACCAAATTTCTTTTGAGCATAATGCAAAGCGTCCTGCAACTTGCTTGAAACTTGGCAACTGTCTGAAGTTTCATGAAATAACCAATCAACCAATCGAGAGGAACCAGATGAGGTGGTTCAGGCATCTGGTTAGGATGCCATTCCTCGATGCCTCCCTGTGGAGGTGTTCCGGACATGTCCGACACTGGGGAAGACCTAGGACACGCTGGAGTGATTATATCTCTCGGCTGGCCTGGGAACGCCTCAGCATCCTCCCAGAGAAGATAGAGGAGGTGGCTGGGGAGAGGGAGGTGTGAGTTTCTCTGCTAAGACTGCTACCCCTGCAACCTAGATCCCCGGAATAAGCGGTAGATAATGGATGGATGGAACCAATCAAATCGTTGATAATGCATCATGATGATGGCCAACTGTTCAGATTGAAAATTGAGAGAAAAGAGAAAGAAAATTGAACAGTAGATGGTTTACTGGATGGTTAACGAGGAGAGATTCCTATTTATACAATATTTATCAGTGTTAAAGCTAGCAAGTTAACACATGCCGTGTATTCTTCTTTAACCTGCTCTTATTTGTGATATAGATTTATTGCCACCTGTCTTGATGCCATCAGTTTTGACACACATCTCTGTCCTCCTAGGACAGGATTAAAGAGGCATCAACTACAACTGTAGTCAGAATTTGTCGACTCAACAAAAATTGAGAAGACCTGCCACTCGACTTGGACTCGGGCATCTATCGCTCAGACTTTGCCTCATACTTGAGCCATACGACAGCAGGAGGGACTCTTTATGTGTTTCTTTTCATGTGAATGGATACCAACAATCAAATCTACAGCAACATCTTCAGATGTCTGTTACTCTGCCAGTGCGTGGCTTATTTTATTTCAGAGGAAAAGTGAAGCCTCATAAGCTAGACTCAAGCGAAGGATTGATTAGTCCTCGCTCATCGTCCTCATGGTCCAACTTTTTTTTTATTGAGGCATACTTGAATTCTGATGCTTTGCTCAAGGTCTAAAATTAAATAAGCATAGCATAAGCACAGTAAGGACCTTTAAGAAGGTTCTAACTGAAAAAAAAAACATTCAAAATAACAGACTGTGTCTGCAGTTGGACAACTCTAGAGGTTTCTTTCACTTTGGGTCTCAAGTGGTGTTCAAGTATCAGTCGAGCTGCAAGCCTTTACCAGTTTTGTCTGACTCGGGACTCGAGACTTGCCTGCACTGACTCTGGGCTTGAAACAATATTCAACTTAAATATAAATATAATATATTTCTTTCATATCAAGCCCATCTGGTAAAGTGAGTCTGAGACAGAAGGCTGGCACACCAAATGAGGTCACGAGAAGTTTATGGTTCAGCAAATCATGTCATTTTCTGGTAGGAACCCACCTCCGAGGAAACCTGCCCAAACCCAGGAGATAAGAACATGGCCAGAGGGGCACAAGGGCCAGATGAAACATGAAGGGAGGCCTATAAGACAGTTGCCAGACAGTGCAGTTGCCAGTCTAAGTCAGACCTTTCTCAGAGCATGCATGTACCACAATATCTTCAAGAACAAAGTGTATACTCTGAACTTGTCTACCTTTCCATTTTGAAGTAATTGAATGTGTTGCATGTGACCTTGAATTGCATTCAAGCTCAAGCTGCATGCAACTGGATCTTTTGGACCTGAGATGTTTCATGATTCTGCTCTGTTTTGAAGATGTCGCTGAACGGAAATAGCAGGGAAGAGCAACGGTGCCAGTTCTCTACTCACTGGGACATTTCTCTGCTCGGCTATTACAACAAGCTTGCGTAGCAAAGCAATCAATCCAGGATGGTATTTCACTTTAGAGGTAATTGCCTCCGCTCCTTCACTATTCAAATACCATCTGCGGGAAAACGTTTTTTTTGCCATTCTGTGCTGAGGAAATTCAATCTCTACTTTGAAAAACTCATCTTGGCCTATTCATATATCAATTACACACATCATGTCCAGCTCCGATGCAATCCAGTGATCTAAATGTGACTGGAATGCCACAGAGCAATCAAGTTCTGGCTATAGGAGAGGATTTTCAACCCCAGATCTTTAATGCAGTCCTGCTTCAGTGTATGTCCATGATTGACCACTAATCCTTTCTGGCCAACTGGACGAGCTTTGGTGTCTTACTTTGTTATTAATACAGTGTTGGCTTTTGCTGTCGCTTCAGATGTTTACCAAGACGATCAGAATGGATATCAATACACCTCAAAGGCTCAAAGTCTGTTAGGCTTTTAAAAGCCCTCTGAGAGGCAGAACGGCTCTGCAAAATCCAGATATGCTAATAACTCTCTCAGTTCCTCACAGCCGACAAGCTTATAGGCATGACTTGAGTCAACCCACTTGGATCCTATTTACCATCTGTCAGACAGCACCACTGCTATTGCTTTCAAACTGAGAAACCAGTGTGTGTACAGATATATGCCAGAGCCAGTATTTATTTCATTTACAGCCAAAACGGCCAGTGAGTACCAAAGTTGTTAATGTATTAGATGTTTCTGAGGAGGTTGATATGTGATAATTCACTTACATATGGAAAACAAAAAAAAAACATAAAACAGAAGATTCCAAAACTGGACTTCACACTTAACAACCACAAGGAAGACCTTGTAGACTGCCAAAACAAGCCCTATCAGATAAACAGCACCTAAAGCTCAATATCAAGCTCCCCTCTTACTTTAAATCTGAATACGTCCTGCTCATCCTTCCACTGTGAGAAGACAGCTCAACACTATGGGTCTAAATGGATGTGTAGCTGTTGAAGAAGCTCCTCACTTAGAAAATGTACTGACCACCCCAGAGTCCAGACCCCAAAAACCAAATGGATGGTGAGGAAAGCAAACTGGACATTATGATTAAATGACTGGTATATGACTTTTAGACAGTGTTGTGTTTGAAAAGCAAGCATCTCAATATGCATTCAAGCATTGTCCCCAGCTGGTCTACCAATCTAACAAGGTGAAAGACCTAGGTAGAGGACAGAAAAAGTTCAATAAGTGTTTACAAAGTTGCTATCAAGGATAAAGCAATGATGTCTAGTTCTGTTCCTGGTGGGCCAGAGTTTAGTAGAAGTTCCACAGGTGTATTTGGAGACTCAAACTGCGCTGGAGACCAGGACCATTGGACAATGCTTGGGCAGATGGCGTGGAACCCAAAGACTGACCTGCTCGGAGAGGTGTTTGGAGCGCAGGAAGAATCCCAGCAGGCAGCCGACCACCACGGCCATCACGGACATGATGAGGAGGCCATTCTGCTGGCACACGTTCTTCACCCGGCCCCATGCTGCACCGAGCGCCATGGTGATGCGTCTCCACGATCTGCTGCGCGTTCAGTCAGCCATGCATCCAACCCAGCTTAGTGGTCCAAACAGGTGGTGGGCAAAACGGCGGAAAATGCACATGCAGGAGAGGCCTAGGAACTAGGAAGGTGATGAGAAGTGCCTGCCGTGGAGAAGCCCCTTTTTTTGCAGGGTGACGGTCGTATGTTGGTTACTCTTAGAAACACTACAGACCATCACATTGTCCAGGCACATCCGCTCTCCCTCTTTTCCTTTCTTTCTCTGGTCTCTCTTTCTCTCTCTCACCACACCCCCTCTCCTACTGCCACAGGGCGGCCAATAGGGGGCTCTTCGACAGCTGGCGGTATTGTGCTGGGGTTAATACCAGTGATCCTATTAGGGCCGCACTGCATTAAGGGGATCTGGAGCTGGATTAAGGATCTTTGAACAATTGGAAAGGGGATTGTTTCAAACTACAGAAGAAAAAGGGAACAGTAGACTCAGGTCAGCGGAACAACAACTGTACGTATGTGGCTTTACATAACTCCCGTACAAACAGGACTTAACTAAAGCACACAAGCGCAGAAGATCGCTGGCTGGGAGGTATTTGTCCGTCAACTGGTAGACTCTTGTAGCCACCGGGCAGCAGTCGGACAACCTGCCTCGACAGACAAGCAACAGCTCCACCCAATGATCAGTGGAGCAGCTGAAAGCCAAAGCATTCCAATGACATGGTATGAGTAGAGATGTCTTGTAATCTTTGCCCAACCAAAAACAGAGCTGGATCTTGAGAAACTACAAAGGCAACTCCTTTCTTTTTCAAGATACAACATTCAAGATGCAGTACTTTATGAACATCCCTCATAAAGTTGGTGGGAATTTACCTCAATGTTCATGTTTATGGTCAAACCCAGAAGACAGTAAGATGACATGACACATGATATGTGAAACAGATACCAGTGCATTATTTGACAAAGTAAGTCTACTTCTTCAGTTCAGTATCTTTCTGGTTTCACAATTCAGGTTATTTAGGACATGGACAGTTTTTGGTGGGAAGAGGCCAGACCTTCCAGAATGCATTCAGGGTTATTTGAATAGTGGGAAGCATACAGTGCTCAACCAACTTATAAGGCAGAACTTTGAAGGTGTAGCTGCAGATTTCTTTGAGAAACTTAAAAGTAAGCCTCCTGAACTTAATGAAAGCTGTAATGAAGAGTGGACACACAAAATATACAGAAGCATCTGATATTATATTTAATTGTGGAGACTTCTGTGTTATGTCCACTGAAATATACAGTACTTAGGCATTTGGGGAATGATTATATTTAAGAAGCTCTTTTTCCAAACAGGAAACTTTTATTTGCTCAGCAAAACACTTAATTTTGTAAATATTCAAAGAGTATTAATACCGCGACAAGCCAGTATTATTTACAGTTCTCATCTAATACCTGCTTTGACTGCTCAGTACTTCATTAAGCTAAATCAAGATTGCTGCTGAAGGAACTGAACACATTCATACAATGTCTGTGGCATCCAGGAGAAATCTGGAACTACACTTTGTTCTTCAAACTGGAGATCAAGATATGATCGACTTCTTTCACAATAAGATATTCATGTTACTTTTTATTGTATGTATGATTATTTACATTGGTTCTAACGATATCTGGTGTTCTTACTGGTGAAAGTACACTTATTGATAAGATAAATGTTTTTAAACCATCAACTTAGGTGTTTAAGACTTGTACACAGTAGTGTGTGATTCCTGCTTTTTCACTGATGTTGATGTTTGGACTGGAAAAAAAAAAGGTATTCTTTGACTTTTGCACAGCAATGCATATTGCTGCTCTTAGATCAGCTAAAGCATTTTGCTTTCTATTAATATTCTATTGTGCAGTTGTTTCTGATGGGATAACCAAGCAACATTAACATTAGTATCACAGAAATGTAGCAGTAGTAGCACCTGAGCTACTACTCTAAATAAGGAATGTAGAAGATAGGTCATGCATGCTATCCATCACTGTACTTCCTTCCTACTTTCGATGATGGCAGTGCGTAGGTGGCAGCATTATGTTTTAATGACATTCTCTGGACCCACTCATCCATGTGGAATTGGGTATGAATCCAACCTTGCAAGTCATATACCCTCATACATGTTGATTGTCTTGTCTGGGGCATATGGGATCATTCACATTGGATGGAAAACCTGACCAAGAGTTCCAAAAGCTACCCTGGAGCCCTAAATCTCCAGACTTAAATCCAACTGAGCATCCTTGATCATTGTTTTCTCTTTATGGATCCTCCCCCACACGCCATCCAGCAGCTGTGGGATGCACTTCAGTTAGCAACCTACCAGGACCTTATTGAGTCTCCCAGTCCGTCTAGCTGCTGTCTGTGCTGCACACGGCAGCTACTCTGGATATTAGCTGGTGGTCATAATAATGTGATTCGGCCGTATATAAGATTTACTAAATAACATCCCATACTGGTCAACCATTAGTAGGTTTTTAAGGACATTGTCCACTGCACCACCAAAAAATTGACCTGACCCAAACAAGACCCAGTGGTTTGTTTACAGACAACTGAAGGAATCATAATAACTATATAATAACTATTTGAAGGCTTGAAAGCCTCACACGAAAGTCTAGAGTTTCACAGAATAATGTGTACAATCAAGCAAAGCTCTGTTGATTGTGAAAAAACTTACAAAGCAAGTGTTCTGTGGCTGCTAGAGTAAATGGTACAAGCATTGGCAGCCTAAAGAGCTTGCGTTGAAGACCTGAAAGTAATAGTTCTGAAATAAACAACACATTATTATGTGAGTTTGGTCACTTTATATTGTGACATTATATTATAGGAAACTTTCAGTGAATGCTCTTTTATTCAATTGTGCCATTAGTTTACTTCTTTTAAACTAATAATAAGTGAGTATGCTTTCAGTTTACTTTTTAAGTACTTCTAAACAGAGTTATACAGTGACATATTAAACAGAGTTATAAGTATACTTGGGCTATACTGACAAGTATATAGAAAAGTATATTTGGCCTTTACTTGTGCTTAATCTTTTGATTGAGATATACTCAAGAAAAGTATGAGTAAGTATTCTTGCCCTGCACGAAATGACATCCAGTTCCGTATTTGTTAGGAAATTTTGATTTATAAAGATTTATAAGGGATGCAAATATGTTTGTTAATCTGAGTGTTTTTTTATTTTTATGTGTGTCCACTGGTGAGTAAGTAAATGTTGTTAAAGTAGAACCTAAACCTAGTCATATACTATAAAGTGCAAAAATAATAATAAAAATAAAATATAAGTCTTATGTTTGGCTTTCAGTTTAGAAACATCTAATCTAGACGTTTACTGTGAGTATATTTAAAAGTATATTGTTTCAATTAACAAAAAGTGGGATATTAGTATATGACTTGTAACTAAATAGCAGCTTGGTTGCACAGTGGATAGAGCTGCTGTTTCATGGCAAGAAGAGCATGGGTTCGAATCTCAGCCTCGGTGACCACATTCCTCTCTGTGTGGAGATTGTATGGTCCGCCAGTCTGTGTGCAAACCTTTGTTAAGATGAATGAACAAACTGGTAAACTAACAGTTAAAACATATGTTTACTTTTAGTACTTTTAGTGTAGTTGCAGTACAAAAGATATAAACTATTTGTGTACTTGATGTCTACTCTTACTCTTAAACTATAATTAAAAGTATACTTTTATAAACTAAAAGAATGTGGGCCAATTTAGTCTTCAGAAGTATTAACCGCGTGTTCGGGTAGGTAACATTCTTCTGGCATCCACCAAAGCCAGATTCATCCATAAGACTTGCAGAGTGAAGCGTGATTCATCACTCGAGTTAACACGTTTCCACTGCACCAGAGTCCATTGGTGGAGCTTTACCCCACTCCAGCCGACGCATTGCACATGGGCTTGTGGGCTGCTGCCGGGCAGTGGAAATCCATTTGATGAAACTCCATGCACTGTTCTTGTGCCAATGTTGCTCCTGGAGCCAGTTTGGAACTGAGTAGTAGGTGCTGGAACAAAAGATGAGTCTGTGAGTTGTGCTCTACTCCAGCAGACCAGCCGCCATTCTAAGCATTGAATATTTCAGAGAGAGGACAGTCTACATATCTTTTCACCAAACTCTGGGCAGTCTGGTCTGTTCGTCATTGTGATGCGAGTGTCATATGTTGTCCGGGAAATTCCCGGTACGGCATGTGTCCCGCACTCCAGGCAACTTGATTTGGTCCAACAAAGCCTTCAATCATCATTCTCCCGAAGAGGCTCACTGTGATTACGCTCTTCCTTCTCCTCCTAATGGCCTTTGGCTTCATCAATCAAAAACTCCAGCATCTCAGCAGACTGATGCTCCACCAGCGAAGCAGAAACGAATTGCTCTGTTCAGAGACATCAGTCATCAGCCGGGCTTCGAAAATAAGCATGACCGCCAAACTGTAACTGAAACTTTTAATTTAATATGCGTGCCGCTCATCTGCCTTTGATCAAATAGAGCCAGCACTAAGGGGCCTTGTGAGGAGTTGGCTGTCTTGATGTCCTTCATATGTCAGATTAGCCTAATAGCTTTGGGAACATTTGACTGGCTTCAGGGAATCGTGACCATGCTGGTTTGCTGGTAGTACTTTTAATTTAGAGAAATGATTTGGGGGTTGATTTAGTCCAGTGCAATGAGCTGGAGTGAATCTTAAAGAAAGTAATTTTGTTTGGCTAAATGAAATCACATTTGATTACAGCTGTACCGGGTGATGCAGTATACCAAATAAACAAGAATACTGGCCTACACATACAGTGCAGTATGCAAGTTGATAGACATTCACAGTAGATGCCAATGTTTAGAGGTCAGTGCCAGCCGATGGACGATATGCTGCCGATTTTTAGCTCTGATTTTTAGTTTTCCGCTTTATTTGGTGCTAAAATGTCACACTAGTAATAACAAGTAGATGCATAACATTTCAGAACTTAACATCATTTACTGAACACTAACTTAATAACAAAGTTATTAAGAAGTGCACTGAAATATACTTCTACACAGCCGTTGCAGTTATAAAGAGTGCCTCACTTTACGGTTGGGTTTTTGTCGCGTTGTAGTAAAATTGCGGTTCTTTAAGGAGGATGAGGCAGGAGAGAGAGTGAGAGTGTGAGCGAGGGCGAGAGAGACAGAGACAGACACAGAAACAACACGCAACGCAAGCGAGAGAGAGTGAGAGACAGCACGTGCGACGCGATACACAGATAAACGCTGATATGCTGGAATGGTTGTTAACACAGCGGCTCTGTTCTGTTCTCTTTAGTTGCGATTGTCTCGAGTGCTGGAAGCTGAGTAATATCTGGGAAGCTCTGGTTGCTCCGGTGAGACTCGATGTGTAACAATAACCTATGAATGTTTGTATTACCCTAGAGCAGTTAGCTTTAGCCCTGGAGCTAAGCAGTAAAACATCCGCTCTGGTTCACGTCTACGGCCATTGTTCGCTATAAATTATTCAATTTCACTTCTTTGGCCGAATAGTTCCAAAAGTTTTGCCTTGGGTCCTTGACATGCAGAGGCAGCACGTTCCACCGCACCAATAACACAGGGCTGCCCTGTATATATTAAAAAATGGCAAATATCAGATATATCGGTCTATCTCTAATTCACAGTGTTTGTCTGATATTGGCTTGGAACTTGTAACAGTGATGCCACAGTACAGAACATAAGCTTTATTTGAATGTTATTCACATCTTCATTGGTGATCCAAGAACTGCCGCTCTTTGTATTATAATTCTGGCTGTTACAGTTCCTGCTTGCTTTAACTTGGTTTGCCTTGTTTGCCACCAATCTTGTTCTCAGAAAGTGAAAAGCTGCACAGTGGACGACATGTTGGGTGACTGACAGCCAATTGCATTCTTGAACCTCCCAAACTCCATAGCTGCTTTAGCAGTAGGCCTACGTTTCAGGCCATGGCACTGCTAAAGCTGTGGCGTACCAACAAGTTCTCTAGATCCTTGTTTTTTGGAGATCTACCTTCCTGTGGAATCTAGTTACAACCGTAATCTGCTACAGCTCTAGCTCCAGCTCATTAACCCCCCAAACTCAACAGCTGCTTTAGCAGTAGGCCTACGTTTCAAGCCATGGCCCTGCTAAAGCTGTGGCGTACCAACAATTTTTTAGTCACAGAACTTAATGGGGTTTTAACAAACCAAAACTTTACATGTGAGGGCCACATCAACTCTAGATCCTTGTTTTTTGGAGATCTACCTTCCTGTGAAATCTAGTTCCAACTGTAATCTGCTACACCAGCTTCAGCTCATTAACACCCCCAAACTCCATAGCTGCTTTAGCAGTAGGCATACGTTTCAGGCCATGGCCCTGCTATAGGGTGACGTACCACCAAGTTCTTAGCCATAGAACTTCATGGGGTTTTAGCAAACCAAAACTTCACATGTGAGGGCCACATCAACTCTAGATCCTTGTTTTTTGGAGATCTACCTTCCTGTGGAATCTAGTTCCAACTGAAATCTGCTACAACTCCAGCTCCAGCTCATTAACCCCCCAAACTCCACAGCTGCTTTCGCAGGAGGCCTACGTTTCAGGCCATGGCCCTGCTATAGGGTGGTGTACCATCAAGTTCTATTTCCAACCACAATCTGCTCTACCTCATTAACTTCTTCAGAAGTTCCTAAATTGGCTGGATCAAATGCGTTATTGTTGGGAAAAAGCAATGATCAATGCAGGTAGAGGGGTTGCTGACTCCTGAGATGAACTATACATGAACTATTGATAGAACAACAGTGAGCCAAAAAACAACTGGAGCTTTATATTTTTCTGATCCCAAAATAACCCACTACTGCTCTGGGACTAAAAGCTCTTAGGCCCTATTTGGGTTCGGTCCAAAATTCCAAACCTATTCGTCCAATTATTTAATCCCTGAGTCCCTTAAATAGGGGTTTTAATGATGCTTCTTATGTAGTTTACCCAGTAAAGATACAAATACACCTTCTTTCCAGTAGGCATTCTGCATCATAACAGTAGTGTTTCATTTAAATCCCATCAGTGTGAATATATAGAGCTAACACAACAACTGCAATAGAATGTGCATTGTAGTTCATATTTCCAGCTCATTTCTTTTCACCAGAGATGCAATACAAATGCATTTTGAATAATTGTAGCTGTTCTTAAAATCGTTTGGGGAAAACAAAAGTATTCACTTGGCTGTTACTTTACTGTATAGACATTTTTCATACATTTGTTGTTTTTAATGTCAGAAATATGGCAAGCTGCCATCTGCTAAAAGTTTAATGTATCCATAATCATCTTACACGCCATATGGTGAGGGAAACAAAAACCCCATTTGTAAGACATAGTTGAGGGAAAGCGGTGTCCCCCAAGGTTCAATTCTAGGTCCGCTATCATGCTCACTGATTGATAAGCAAGCTAGTTGTCCTTAAAAAGCTCACTTCCTATTTGTAACAAACATGTTTTTGCTACCCAGTGTGCAAAAGTACAAACGATCTAGGAGGACAAGGACACACCTGCCGATGTGCAGAAAGCGTGAAACTGGCCTTGACACCAAGCTGAAATTGAGTCCATATACACAGTGTCCACAATATAGGCTCAATTAGAGACGCAAACCACAATTTTATTCATCATCCGGTACATTTCATGTTGTGAAAAGTGCAGTGGACCAGGTGGCGGTAAGCTTTTCATCCCTTGTAAAAAAGAAGTACACTTAAAAGCAGTAAAAGTACATTCAAATAATTTTATTTAATAATTTAAATACACTTTTCATGCTCTGAAGTATCCATTTTTCCACAAGTGTTACCCAGGTGAAAATAAGTACACTGAAGTACACTTAAATTTATATTTTTCATGTACTTACAATTAATGTAATAAAAGTGTCTTATTATTGTGTAGTAAATATGTTCTTAGTAAGCTATAGTGCCATTACAAAGATGCTTAATTAACCAATTGTACTTAATTGTACTAATGTGAGACACATTTAATTATATTTAAGTACATCTATTCCCCTCTAATTCAGTATTTTTTAAATATTCTTTAACTAAAATATAATTATTAATGTACTTAGAGTGTATTTACAAAGTATTGTTTAAATAGTGTTATTGCATCATACATATATTTCTTATATTTTATTAGTATACTAACAGTTATCTTGAAGGTTGATTTAAATATACTCCAAGTGCACACAAGGTATATTTTAAAAATATAGAATTGGTAAAAGAAGGTGTTCTTAAGATGCACTTAATAGTATCTCAAAATAGTACAAGTATATTTAGTTGTATTTAAGTACATTTTTATTAGTAATAAAACATACACATAGCATACTAAGTATAAAGTTAGTATGTGAAAATAGCACAGTTTTAGTACATTAAATTAAGTATACTTCAGTATACATTTTTTTTTGGCTGGGATGACAGTGTGGATGTATTGAAGTTGTTCAGTGGTTTTCTGTTGATGCCCCGAGTAGGAATTTGAAAGCAAGATTAATGGTGTCCACCTCTGGAGGTTCTCTTTGGACAGCACATGAATGGCAAGATGAATGCATGATTTTCTCCGCATGTGAGAAACAACTGAAATGAATTGTTGAGCGCTGCATCCTCCCCGGCGCTGTATGGCTAATCCGTCTTTGCTGTCCGTCTTTCACGAATAACGGAAGAATAATACTTCAAGGCCGTTCCAAGCTACCCTTTCAGGATAATTGCTATGTACTTGGGAGCATGCCTGTGTTTTTTTATAAGTGCATGCTGTCAACCCCCTGGCTAGTCAATCTCTTTAGCTTCGAGCATTGTATTGGACACAGTGCTCAACAAAGATCACGGGTGTCACTGAAGACTAGTCGCTCTCATTTATTACTAAAAGCAATAACGGCGAGCGCGCTACGGTGCTGGATGTATGGGCTCTGCAGTGTGGCTTGCATGGAAAGCATCCTTTCGTTTTTTCTCAGTCTTGGACCATCAATGCTGCCACTTCTTTAGAAATTTCCATCAAATCATTTTAATAACCCCAAATCTTAAACCCAGTTCCAAAAATATTGTTGTGTCTAGGACATTGCGAGGGGAGCACAAGGACAAGACGTTTTGTCTAGTCAGCTTCATTGTTTTCCAACAAGGATCAAGGCTTTTCCATGGGGCTAGCTGGAACTTTAAGAGTAGGAGGTCTAGGTAAGACCAGGAGACTTTACTGGGGTTACTCACCAACCAGACAGCACTGTGTCGACTACCCTACAACACATGAATGTACTGACTGTCTTGCTTTCCATAAATGGGGAGTTGGTGAAAGGTTTACTATCCCTTCCTTTCTTTTTGGCTGCCCCCTGCCCCAACCCCTTACTTTTTTGGTTAGTGGTAGTACACAAGACTTTCGCCGTCTGCAGTTATTGTGTAGAGGAGAAGGAAGAAGAGAAGGGAGAAAAGAATAGGAAAGAAAAAAGAAGAAGGGGAAAAAACAAAACAAGAAAAAAATCTCACAGAACAAGAAGTGGTGTGGTGTGTATACCCTCAAAGAATGTATAGAACCATAGCTATTATAACACCAACCTCACATATTAATGTGTGCATGTGCGTCCATGTCTGTGTGGGTGTGTCAACATGTAAGGGCTGTTTAGTGCTGATCATGTTTTTTAATATTTGTTTTTTTATTGATATACACTATGTATGTATTCACTCACCCATCCAAATCATTGAGTTCCAATCACTTCCATGGCCACAGGTGTATAAAACCATGCAGCTAGTCATGCAGACTGCTTCTACACACATTAATGAGAGAATGGGTCGCTCTCAGGAGCTCAGTGAACTTCAGCATGGTACCGTGATAGGATGCCACCAGTCATGAAGTTTCACTACTAAATATTCCACAGTGGACTGTCAGTGGTGTTACAACAAAGTGGAAGTGATTGGGAACGACAGCAACTCAGCCATGCTAAGGATGCGAAGGAGCATAGCTCGCAGAGGTCACCAACTTTCTGAAAGTCAGTCACTACAGACCTCCAAACTTCATGTGGCCTTCAGATCAGCTCAAGAACAGAGCGTAGAGAGCTTCAGGGAATGGGTTTCCATGGCTGAGCAGCTGCATCCAAGCACAATGCAAAGCGTCATATGCAGTGGCGTAAAGCACGCCGCCACTGGACTCTAGAGCAGTGGAGACGTGTTCTCTCTGGAGTGATGAATCACGCTTCTCCATCTGGCAATCTGATGGACGAGTCTGGGGACGAGCAAGCGCCATAAGACATGGAGGAGCGAGTTTGGTGTGGAAGAACTTGACTGGAAGTCCTGACCTCAACCTGACAGAACACTTTTGGGATGAATTAGAGTGGAGACTGTGAGTCAGGCCTTCTCATCCAACATCGTTGTCTGACCTCACCAATGCACTTCTGGACAAATGGTCAAAAATTCTCATAAACACACTCCTAAACCGGGTGGAGAGCCTTCCCAGAATAATTGTTATAGCTGTTAAAGCTGTTAAAGCTGTTATAGCTGCAAAGCGCGGGCTGACATCACATTAAACCCTATGGATGTCACTTAAGTTCATATGCATGTGAAGGTGGTATAATATATTTGGCAGTACAGTATATGATCTATTAGTAAGTTTTCTCATAAGATTTTTCCTTGACTTTCAGTTTGTGAGATGGTTTTCTTGTGTATTACTTTCTTCCTTATTTAGATCTATTGCTTACATGTCCCCCAGCAAACAGAGTGATGGGGATAGGGAGATTGGTTATTTCAACAGTGGAGTTAACTGATTTATTACAATCTGCTGCAAGTGTTTGATAGCTGTGCAATCCCAAAAGGCACATATATAGTTTTCCAAAGAATTTAGTGAACACTGTGTACAGATTTCAGACTACTTGGGGGTGGATCATTCTCAGCACTGCAGTGAGAGAGAACCATTCTGAAGAACATTGTTTCACCATGCAAGGAACCACACAAAAGGTTTTTGGGTGTTCTTGGTTCTACAATGGGTTCTCTATATTTTTCTATATAAATGTGACCTAAAACTTTCTCAGATTTGCACACCAGTCCTAGGTAGATAAAGAGAAAGCAATTAAACAAATAAGACTAAGACATTATACTTGGCCATTTATTTATTGACGATCTTAAAAATGTAAAAGTGTGTGAACCTTTGCTTTCAGCAATAACTGCAACTAAACATTTCCAGTAAGGGTTGATAAGTCCTACACATGAGTTCAGAGATATTATAAACCTTCAACTCCCATAAACTTCTTACTTTAGGTCTTTCCACAAGACGCCTATTGAATTATAGTCTGGACTTTGATTTGGTAATTCCAAAATATTAATCATTTAATCATCATTTAATCATTCCTTGGTGGAACAACTTGTATGATTAGGATCATTGTCTTACTGCATGACCCATGTTCTCTTGAGATTCAGCAAATTCATTGTTCCATCAATGATGGCAAGCTGTCTTGGCCCAGATGCAGCAAAGCAGGCCCAATCCATAATACTACCACCACCATGTTTCACAGATGGAATAAGGTTTTTAGGTGAAATGCAGTGTTTCCCTTTATCCAGACATAACACTATAACATATATTTCGATCCCATCCATCCATAAAGCATTTGTCTAATAGCCTCCTGTCTTGTCCTTGTGATGGGCTGCAACGTTCTTCCTTTAGAGGAGTGTCTTTCTTCCTGTAACTCTGCCATGCACACCATTGTTGTTCAGTGTTCTCCTGATGGTGGACTTTCATCCATTCATTATCTTCCACGTTATCCCACAAGTTGGGGTCACGGGGGGCGGCTGGAGCCAATCTCAGCATCATCGGGCGAAGGCGGGGTACATCAAGAACAGTTTGCCAGTCCATTGCATGGCCAACATTCACTCACGCACCTCTCTCTTCTATGTGTCTAATAAATACACAGCCATACTGACCCTCTCCTCTGTGTCTAACATGCACACTCCACACAGAAATGAAAGCTTTAGTGAAACTTCTGCCAGGAACACTCCAATGCTACGTCACTCTTTCATTCATTCTTCCAACCAATCACAGGCTGCCACCTCTCTTTAAAAGGATTCAACTTACGGTCAGTCTTTGCTGCCCTCAGGTGTGGATGTTTCTACGCGTTTCTACCCCCTCCTCCCCACCACAACTGTTGGGTCCCAGTCCTGATGTGCTGGAAGGTGGCTTCGCCCCTGCTGTCCATATCCAGCAGGATCTGCGAGGGTCTGCACGCTTAAAAACCTGGACCTAGAACTGGGCCTATGCCAAAGGCTGTTTCTTTATGTCCTACAATAACTAACTTTTCAATTTTACACCTTGTTGAAGAATAAACCTTGTTTTACATTTCTCAACTCTTTAAATCTTTTTGGCAGAACTGTAGTTAATGTCATACATGAGCGATACCTAACAGCGTTACAGGTA
This sequence comes from Megaleporinus macrocephalus, assembly GCA_021613375.1. NCBI lineage: Eukaryota > Metazoa > Chordata > Actinopteri > Characiformes > Anostomidae > Megaleporinus > Megaleporinus macrocephalus. Next base: position 41,045,180 of record CM038708.1, read on the forward strand.
TATTCATACGCTGACTGAATTTTAGCCATGTCGCTAGCTAACTAGCTAATACGTGCTGGTGTTGTGCTAACGTTAGCTGAATCGTAACTGCCCTTCAGCACTAACAGACGCCAGTAAGAGTGTTAGTTTCTCCACAAAGCAAGAAAGCAGCTCAGGAAACTATTAACTTGATGATATTTCATCACTGGAAACAGCTGTTTACCGTATTTAGCCCAGATTCTCGCGTCTCTGGCAGCACCATAGTTCTGCTGTTCCTTAAGCCACTATCTTGAAGCGTTTGCTGCAGGTGCTCAGAGACAGATTCTTTCGAACTAGAGCCAAACATTCGAGGACTTCCACATGTTTACCTAGCTGTGTGTGCTCTCCGTGTTTTTTTTTTGCGTTATTTGCAAAGTACCGAAAATAGAAACCATTTTTTTTTTGGTAGTCAGTAGTACTGAGCCGTTTCAGTCTGTACCTTTTTTGCTATCGAATTGCGATACCCAGCCCTACTTTCAACAGGCATTCTATTTCATGTCTTTATTCGTCTCTATGCTGTTGCTGCCTGCATTTATGCGTGATGCTTCGGGGAGGAGTGAGAAAGAGAAAGGCAAACTGGTGGATCTACAACTGTAATTGCAGCACAGCACAGACTATATCAATATAAACCAGTGTTTCTCAAACTTTTTCTATCATTCCCCACCTCAGAAAAACAGGAAATTCCGTGCCCCACCTGTCCCGTATCACCCCAACAAAATGGTAATAAAATACACATGAAAGTTAAACATTTTCTAATTTATTGAAGTAACATCAAATTCTGTCTCTAAATCAGTAGGTTAACATTCTAACACCAGATACATCACTAATATCAATGTTCAAAAATTCAAATATACATAAAATTGGCCTACTAATTAAATTTGGTTTTGTCACTTTTTTAAAAAAAGGCAGGTGTACAAATGACTACGCCTTATCACAGCATCAGTGACTGCAATGAGCTTGTTTTGCACTACAAATCTTTTCAAAACGGGGTTGCATGCTTGATACTGCCACTCTTAAATCAAAATTTGCCTGCTGCCTCATACATGCGCTCTTCCTCCAAAAAGACCCGAATCTCCGTTCTGAGTTCAAAGACGCGCAACAAGACCTTGCCTCGGGACAGCCACCTTGCTTTGCTGTGAAATAGCACAGCTGTATGATCAGCTCCCATCTCCTCACAAAGAGCGGAGAACAGTCGCACTTTCAGAGCTCGCGTTTTGATGAAATTGACCACATCCACAACCGCTGTCAAAACCTCGTTCAGTTCGGGGCTGAGCTGCCTGGAAGCCAGCGATTCCCTATGGATGATGCAATGCGTCCATTGCGCGTCTGGTGCTGCCCTCTTGATCAATGCCTGCAGTCCTTTCCTTTTCCCTGCCATAGTCTGTGCACCATCAGAGCAAACCCCCACACAATTCCCCCATTTCAGGCCATGTTCTGTGAAGCTATCCATAATCTTGAAGAGCTCCTCAGCTGTGGCTCTTGTTTGCACCGATTTGCAAAAGAGCAAATCCTCGCTCATTGTCAGTGACTCCGAATTTACAAAGCGGACATACGAAATAAACAAACAGTTTTTACTGCTCTCTGTGGCTTCGTCCATTTGTATTGCAAAACGTTTCTCTTTCAGTTTCAATGATTTGCGCTTCAATATCATTGGAAATGTCGCAAATACGCCTCGCAAGTGTACAGTTGTACTGTTTATATTATTCCGCTGACATCCGGGGCTTAAGCCCACTGCACTCTCGGCCCTTTTTATTGGCAAAACAGACAGGCATTGAAAAGACAGGCTTAAAAATGTTAATTTCTTCCGATTCCTTGCGCCCCACCTGCAATACCTATGAGTGGGGCGCGCCCCACACTTTGAGAAACGCTGATATAAACGATATCGTCTCATCTTGTATCTCATATAAAAATATTGAGATATTTCTTAAAAACTCAATATATCGCCCAGCCCTAGTATGGCTGTGGATTAGACACATAGAGAACTGAGTCAGTATATCTGTGGATTATATATATATATATATTTATATACTTACAGAAATGACGCATTTTACATCAAACCACTCTAGATACATTTGTTTCCTTTTTTTTAATATTCTCTCTTTTTGTATGCACAGTTCTGACATAGACTGAAGAACATTTGTACCACCTAATCAAGACATTGTGTACAAGCGAGGCAGTAATGAATGAGTTGTCAGGCTGCCCAGTTTCTATTGCTATGTTTCTATTAGCCCTTCTCAATACCTAACTTGTGCTGAGACGTGAAAGATATTCAACATGGCTCATCAGAATGCAACTCAGACAAAGGATGACCATGGCGGTGATTATTCCTTGGCTAGCTCAAACAGCAGCTTGGTACAGTTTAAAAATACATACAAATGGGTCACCGAGACAAGGATGTGGTTATGCTGCGGAGGCCAGGTTCTGAGTTATGTCTAATTAGCCTAGCATTTCAAAAGGCACTACTGCCTAATAGCTGAGATGGAGAGGGAATATGTCAGATGTCCACAAGTCTAATCATTGTTGTTTTCTTGGCATGCAGCTTTGTGCATGTCTGCGTAAGAGAAAAGCATCTCTAGCGTTTGCTCGCACACACTAAAAGCCCAGTTTTGAAAACCTACCGACCGCTATGTCCCTCATTTGTGTGCCTCTGCGGGTGTGATTGAGCTATGTTCCCAATATCAGGGCTCGATCAAACCATAATGATGGTGATGTCTATCAGTAATTATGCTACTGCTTCACCTAACGTTGTCTCAGCACGTCTTGGCCTGATACATGCTATGTTTCATCGTATCTGAAAGCCCGCAATACTGGCCATGTCTTTGAAAGAGATTTCAAATATGTATTGTTGATATGGTGAGAAAACACTCCCTTGTCTACTAATACAACCAATAGCTTTAAAGCAGCAGTGGATTATTAGTGTTTTGGGGGCTCAACATGCAATATAACTGGTGGGCTGGAAAGAAAACAATTCACAAATAAAGGTTTCAAAGAAATGTGTTTTATAATGTTACACTGCACACCGACCAGCCACTTCATCAGCGCACCCTCGCTACCAGTCGAAAGGTCGGACACAGCTGTTAGAAATTCAGCCTTCAGGAATCAGAAGTCAGGAGACCTTCAGCGTAGACTTGAGTTTGTTGACACACACAGGAAATGTATGGGTAGAGCTCAGTCGATCACAACCAGTCTGTTAGTGGTCGGGTAGCAGTCTTAATCACGTGCATGCAGAAGCACAGGCGCATTCTTAGGTCATCTGCTGGTTCAGTCTCTTGAAGTCCAGTCTATCTCTTACTCAGTCTAAGTCTCACTCAATGGTTTTTAAGTAGAAAGGGTCAAATGGGAGGGGGGTGTCAACATTAAGGTGACAAAGAAGAGGAGGTTAAGGAGGGGTAAGCAGGGGGATGAAGATGAGACCAAATGGAGATAAAGAGTAGATGGGTGGGGCGATTGGTATCACCTTAAAGGCAGGAGACAAAAGGGTCATTTCAATACAAACAAAGCAGTGGGTGGTGACCAACTCTCTGCGGAGAGACTGTTGTATGAGAGTTAATTTGGTAAGTCTCCACAAACACAAGTTATTTCTCTCACACCCATACCTGACTATATATATATATATATATATATATATATATATATATATATATATATATATATATATATATATATATATATATATATATATATATTAAGAGTTTTTGAGTGGCCAGGCTTGAGGGACTGAACAGATGCTCACGGATTGAAAGTAACAGTGGGCTTTACTGAATTAGGGAGCACACTGATGGAATAGTCAAAGAGAACATGCAGGGTCACAATCCAAATAGCAAGAACCGGGGCAAACCGGAACACAGAAGTCAGTGAACAGGAAAAAAAGGTCAAGCACAAGAATGCTCAGAGATGCAGTGGCATGGAAGCTGCTCTGCTGCAGAGAGGGAAGCTCCGCAGAGGGCGGTGAAGGCTGCACAGAGGATTGTTGGAGGATTGTCAGCCTCCCCAACACCCTGACCATCTACACCTCCAGATGCAGGAAGAGGGTCACCCGCATCATGAAGGACCCCACTCACCCAGCACACATGCTTTTTCTTCCACTCCCCTCAGACAGGAGGTTGCAGAGCATTACGTGCACTTGGTCACTTTATCCAGAACGTTTTTGATATCCTTACCAGCACACTATATACCCTACCTACGCCTGCGATCCATGTTTTTTATTTATTGTAAACTTATTTTATACTGGTTATTTGTATTTGGGGTGGAAATTGGGACCTTGGGTACGCAATTTCGTTCCATCTCATGTACCAAGTCTCCTTGAAACCTTGTAAACAACAAAAGCCCAACGTCGCAAAGAGCGTAATTCATAGGTTGAGCGGACTCACCAGCAGAGACGGGTCATGCCTAGACAAATCAGCGATCACTCGGCCCTCGCTCAGTCGTGTAGTGTGAACTGCTGAAGGACGCTCGCCGACCCGGTCACCTGGAGTGGTCGCCGAATAATCGTAGACTCCTGGCAAACATCTAGGATGGTTAATATGTAGGCCAGTCGGCGACTGTGAGTCAACATGCCGGTTAGTTTTTTTGTCCGACCTGAGTCGGCGCCACCGGAGCTTCACAATGACATACGACGTTGAAATCTCGAGAGTGCGAGGTGCTGTAGTTGCTCTCCACTAACTGCCCGAGCCAAGAGATGGCTTGATGACGACAGAGCTTAATTCTCGTTGGTCAGAAGCTCCGCGGACACCTCTGACGTTTGACTCTTTTTACTGTAAAATATATATCTCCTCTAAAACTCTTTAAAGGCCCTACATTTACACTAATACTATCATATCTAGTAGCATGACAGTTCATTTTCATACAGTATTCAACATATTTCTTTTTTCATAATTAGTTTTTCATATCACAAAGAGGCTCCAGTGCTGTATATTCATACTCTGGTCTTCTAAAGTGTTCTAAACTTCTTTCTTTCTACTATTTTTCTCCTGCGTCTACTTCATCAGCCGTTAGGAGCGCAAACACCGCAAGACCCGTCATTGTTCACGTAGGCTGCAGATGGTGACTGTCCTAGTTCAGGGTCTTTTCTAACCTCCTCCCCTAACTGCGTCCGGCTGCTCTCACTGACCACCAAGGCCAGGCGCAGCTGTATCTCAAACAAGCCTATTCTCTTTGCGTCTTCTGGCGATACGTACATTTACATTGATCAAATATTTACCTCCAGCTCTCGCTGCAGAACATACAGTCCCTGCTGGCTCCGTGCCTTTATCCACCTTCTCATCCACTTTTATTCCTTTTTCTTCTTTCATTTGTCGCTGCAGATCAGCACAGTAACAACTCGTACTGCTTGTTTGGGGGCATCTGTTATGTAAACAGCGTATGTTCCATGTGGTATCGCTAGTTTACTCGAGAGTTTAGTTCTCGAGGTAAAAACCCCAGGGTGAAAATCATGTAATTGGTAACCCCCTGTCTCTGATCAGTCATGAAAAGACTTGCGATTACAGCACAACCAGTCATGTAGTGTGAACGGCACAAAGAACTTGATGCCAACAAATGCGTTAAAAGACTAGTTTAAAGAGTGAGGTGGGAGCCCATGACACAACATTTCTAGAACATGTACACTATCCTCCTCTACCTATTAGAAAAGCAGATCATGGGCTCCTCATGAAGCTGCTGACCAGAATGTAGAAAGTATGTAAACCTGCATCAGAGCAAATGAGCTCATTTCTAAAAGACTCTATACACATTCTTTTTTTTATCAACTGTTTATTGGGTTTTACAATATTTGCCATAATATAAATAAAACAAAAAAAAAATATACAGAGTCTGGGGTAACAGTATAATACAGACAATAAAACAAAGTTTGTGTCTCTTAATATAAGAAAAGTCTAAACAGAGAAGGGACAAAACATAACAGGATGTTCAATTGTAGAGGTGAGCGTCTAGAAGGAATTTCAGTTGGCCTTTTCCAGATACAGTTGTAAAGGGGACCGAGTTCTGGTGCAACTCGTAAATTAGTTTGAAGCACATGTTTGAGGTGTTAGGGAATATCCTGTGCAGACGGACTGGGGTAAGATACATCGCCATCTGCAGACATCATCAACAAACGTCAATCCTAGATCCTTCTCCCACGTTAGCTTGAGACTATCATAATGTGAAGAGTCCTGTAAGCCCCGCCTGATTAGTGCTAACGGGCAGCGTAAGCCAGCTACGCACTAGCCTCAGCGTGTGGCGTTGTTCTCAGTAACCCTGTTTTCAGTAACGTGGTTTTCAGTAACACTGTCTTCAGTTGCTCTGTTCTCAGTATCACTGGTTTCAGTAACACTGTCTTCATCTATCTTAGACTGTGAGGATCAGATCCCACCTGTCCGTGGTCTTCAGGCTGGTGTGCTCTCAAGGTCTTTTCCCAGGTTCTTTAAGTTCTGGCATTTCCACAGCGGTGTCCCGTCTACCTCCCTGGAACCCAAGAGAACCCGCAGACTCCAGCACCACCGTTGCTCTAACCTGTCCACAGAGGGCTGAATCTGGGCCATCCCTCACCGAAGAACACAAGTGCTGCTCTGGTTCCCCAGGACCATCGGACCAAAACAGGAGAAGTAAGTCTCTCCAGCTACGCCGGCAATCCAGTATATCTATCCAGCCTGACTCATGGGTTAGCTCTAGCTCTCCTGCCATCAGCCCTTGGACATTCTCGCTCTAGCAAGCCTTTAAACTGTTTTCGTTGACCTTTTGAACTGCTCTATCACATTAAAGCCTTGCACATGGAATGTATGTCTGAACTCTTACAAGTCCGTGTTGGATAAAGTAGTGTAAAGGTTTGAGATTCTACTTTCTGAACTGTTCAAGGTAATCTGATTCTCCAATTCATCAAGTTGAAATTTAAACTTGCCACTTTTCTGACAGGACTGGATAAAGTGTCTGATTTGAAATAAATTGTAAAGCTCAATGTTAGGGAGTCCAAATAGTGCTTTGAGTTGTGTTTAAAACACAAACTCCTGCTGTAAATAAACTAGAAAAATCTTCTATGCCCCTAAATTTCCAATTGTTAAGCCCAATGTCCCTAGCAGGTATTACGTGGGTGATGGATCATTTTTAGCAATGCAGTGACACTGACGTGGTGGTGGAGTTTTTAAACGCTGTGTCCACTTACTGTCCCCCAACCAATAATAATGTCCAGCCAACAGCGTCCAGTGACCACTGATGGAGGACTAGAGCAGTGTTGTTCAACCTCTGGTCCGGCTCTGCACGTTTTAGTGGATTCCCTGCTTTAACACACGTCCCGCACCTCTGAAAAGTTGAGGGTCTGTTATTGAGCTGGCAGGGAAAGCTCCCTCCAGGACCTGTGCAGCAACGAATAGTCTATTACCTGATTTTAAAGCTGAGTAATTTTTAAAGATAAAATGTCCAGTCAAAAGCATTACGATGCTGTCTCCGCTTACCACGCTTCCTGAGGCTAACAGTGCTTTAACAAAAACACATAAATGGACGCCCCCTCTCTCCGCTCCGCTGGCAGCCAGCCTTTACGCATTGGACCGAGGATGCTACTGAAACATATAAGTGAGATTATACAGGACTGTTCAGCATTCGGTCCATCACACCTACTCAGCAATGGACTGGAAATCGATACGCTCAGGCCTGCAAAGGTTTTAATGTTGCAGCTTATGTGTAAAGATCACTGGAATCCTGAACTCAAGGAAAAGTAGAGTAGGGTATGCCTAAGAGAGAACACCTGAGCAGGAAAATAAGACTATAAGGAAACTACTGCAGAAACAAAACTTTATTTTTTTTTTTTAATTTGCAGTTTTGATTAGTTTATCTAATCCCTGAACATCTGTGTGCAGTTTAGAACCAAAGCCTGGTATTATAAAAGTTGGGCCTACTAGTGTTGTAAGCCTTCAACACCCAGGGTTTGTCCTGTGGAGAGAAGTGTTAGATCTGCTGCTTTTAAAAGCCAAAGATGCTGTATTCTATATATATATATATATATATATATATATATATATATATATATATATATATATATATATATATATATATATATGGTTTTAGACCACAATAATTTATTAGTATGGTGTAGGGCCTCCTTTTGCGGTCAATACAGCGTCAATTGGTCTTGGGAATGACATATACAGGTCCTGCACAGTGGTCAGAGGGATTTTAAGCCATTCTTCTTGCAGGATAGTGTGCAGGTCTTTATGTGATGCTGGTGGAGGAAAACGTTTCCTGACTCGCTCCTCCAAAACACCCCAGTGGCTCAGTAATATTTAGATCTGGTGACTATGCAGGCCATGGGAGATGTTCAACTTCACTTTCATGTTCATCAAACCAATCTTTCACCAGTTTGTCATTAGCACGAGTGACCAAAGGTTTGGCTATAGCAGCCCGGCTGTGTATATTGACCCTGTGGAGCTCCTGACGGACAGTTCTGGTGGACATTTAATTCTGCCCTGATGTTTTTTGGATACAGTCCGGGTTAGAGCACCCCAACATCCCTTTCAGACAGCTTCCTCTTGCATCCACAGTTAATTCTGTTGGATGTGGTTGGTCCTTCTTGGTGGTTTGCTGACGTTACCCTGGATACCGTGGCTCTTGATACATTACAAAGACTCGCTGTCTTTGACTCGCAGCAAGACGTGCACCAACAATTTGTCCTCTTTTGAACTCTGGTATGTCCCATAATGTTGTGTTATTGCAATATTCAGTTTCATTGTCCAACCCCTGTATATATATATATATATATATATATATATATATATATATATATATATATATATATATAAATATATATATATATATATATATATATATATATATATATATATATATATATATATATATATATATATATATAAATTCTATGATGAACGGACAAATAGAAGTGCTACTACAGCAGGTGGAATGTCTCTCAACAAATTAGGCCAATTGGAAACAGGTCAGTAACAAGATTAGGAATAAAAATACTCTCTTTCAGGAGTATAGTTATAAAGCGGTCACCACCGATATTGTTTCTCAGTGTAGCATAGCAAAGAACTTCATCGTTTCCTCGCCTACGCTACACACAAAAGGTTCAGAGAATCCAGATACGCCTCTGTATGCAAGGGACAAGAACAAAAGCCAATACTGGATTGCTGTTCTGCATTAAGAACGGACCCGATGCTGTGGTGCATGATCTCTCGCTTCTGAATGCCAATCATCTGTGAACGCTGTTCGTCACTGCTTCACAAATGCTACTCTATCTCTATCATGAAAAAAGAAACCAGATAGAAACAGATCCATGCTGCTCTCTCTGGGCCCAAACTCAGTTAAGATAAAGTGGAAAAGTGTCCTGTGGTCCAACAACTCAAAATCCTTTTTTGGAAACCATGTATCCTCTGGGATAAAGAGACAATCCAGCATGTTATCAGTGCACTATTCAAAAGCCAGCATCCATGATGGTTTGAGTGAAGCTTCATTCATGCTGAACAATATATATACGGGTTTTTGAGCGGTGTACGCTGCCATCCAGTTGACGTCTTTTTCAGGGAAGGACTTGTTTATTTCAGCAACACGATAACCAACCACATTCTGCATGTATTATGGCAGCAGGGCTCTGCAGTAAGAGTCTGGAGAATTAACTGACCTGTCAGCCACCCACTAGTGCACTATGAAAGGAATAATAGGACAAAAAGGACCCCAAACTGTTGAGTAGCTGAAATCTGTATTAAACATGAATGAAAAATAGTTTTCAATTTCAGAACTACAGCAATCGTCTCCTCAGTTTTCAAATGCTTACATAGTGCTCTTAAAAGAAGAGCTGATGAACACAGTGGTTCAACTACAATATATATATAGGAGTGGGGCATGGCTGTGATGAGCTACAGGTGTGGGTGTGTTCTAGGCTACCTAGTTCTCTGGGGACTGAGACCTCTGGTGGCTCGGAGCAGTAGTGCTTACATATAAATATATCGTCACTGTCCAATTAAAAACAAAAATAGCTAACTATACAGGAAAGGCCAAAAACATACTTTACTTTCAATGTAAGTCAATGGAACCAAAGTTTTGTCCAAGCTATTTTGGAGCACTTTTATTTATCCATTCATCTTGAATTTTTTCAAACAATGTAAACGACTATTGGCATGTTCAAATGATGTAGAAAACTCAAAATCGACAAAATGGAGATACATGATGTTCATTGGACAGCGACAATAATATATATATATATATATATATATATATATATATATATATATATATATATATATATATATATTATGTATCTCCATTTTTGTCAATTACTGTTTTTTTACATCAATTAAATGCAGCAACTGCCCTTTACATTGTGGGAAAATTTTGTGTTAAATGGACCAATAGAAATGCTTGAAAATAGCTTGGACAAAATCCTGGTTTCATTGACTTACATTGACAGTAAAGAAAGTTTTTGTCCTCTCCTGATAAGGTTTTGATTTTTTTCGATTTTTGGACTTAATTTTCATTGGATATATATATATCAAATTCACGATATATACGTTTTCTAAAAGCCGTAACATTTCTGAGTTTAATTATTTTTACATATAGGGGTATAACATATATAACATATAGGATTTTTGGAAAAGGGTTTGTACTGAAGTACTTATAAACAATATGTACAGTGAAAACTAAACTAATATAAACGCAGACATATTTGTTATAAAATATATTGTAACAAGTTAAAGTATATATATATATATATATATATATATATATATATATATATATATATATATATATATATATATATATATATATATATATATATATATATGCACTGACTATAGTAGAGGAAAGATGGAGAGGCTCTAAAAGAGGCTTCAGAGAATTAAGTAAAGGCATATACAGCAGTGATATACACTACAGTGCATGTAATAAAGATCATGTGCAGCAGTATAACACAGACAGATATGAGAAGACGAAAGGGGCTGGGAATGTAACAGTTGGTCTGAGCCATTGGAGCTCTCACTGTTGGTCTCCACTGAGACTGGAAACTGCAGTAACAGAGAGTGAGCAGGGTGTGAGGAGTAAGCCATGATTTTCCCGGACTTCTTCTTCGTCTTAGCGAAGTAGAAATATTCAACGGCCGACAGCCAATGATTTTCTCTGCACAGCGCTCTATTCACTGCAGGGCTGAACCAGTCCGAGATGGAGAATGTAGTGGGTATAAAACTGGACTGGCAGGGCTTGAGGCAGCCCAAATTTCCTGTGCTGTTGCAGGAAGGACAAGCACTGCTGGGTCTTCTTTATATCTGCAGTGCTGTGTCTATCCCATTCGAGATCCTACTGAATGGTGGTCAAAGGTGACAAAAGTATTCACACTCAAGATTTTTACTCCAGTAAAAGTGTAAAAGTACTAAGCTAAACAGAACTACTTACAATATAAAAGTAAAAGTAATATAAAGAAAAAATGCTATTAGGGACAAAAGCTTGGGCCACACCACAGGGGTCTATAGTGCACTAGCCCAAGTATACAACTAGTTTACATCTTTTGTACTGCAACTACACTAAAAGTAAACTTAAGGGTTTACAGTTAATTTACTAGCTTGTAAGTTTTCTTTAGGTGAACTAAACATAATACTTATAATTTACTGCTTATATTATTGTACTTTAAAGTATGGGGTTATGGGGTTCTTTCTACTTAAAACAGAACTTAACAACGTTTACTTACTCACCAGTGGACACACGTAAAATAAACAAGACACACTCAGATTAAGAAACGTATTTGTATCTTTATAAATCTTTATAAATCAAATTTTAAATAAATATTGTACTGGATGTGTTTTTGTGGAGAGCAAGAATACTTACTTTTACTATCTCAATCAAAAGATTAAGTACAAGTAAAGGACAAATATACTTAGACTGTTATATACTTGTCAGTATAACCCAAGCATACTTAAGTATAACTGTGTTCACTGAGAAGTACATAAAAGTAAACTGAAAGCATACTCACTTCTTTTTAGTTTAAAAGAAGTAAACAAATGGTACACTTGAATAAACTTCTTTTTTGTAAGGGTATCCAGAGAAATGGCTCGATTATAAAGCTCAGAGGAAGCAGGCACGTCAGGTGCTTGTGAGGCTATCAGTTAAGTTACTGTTTTCTGATCAGTGTCCACGGCGCTAAGCTATCTGGGCTGTAACACCATCACAGAGTGGCTCGGGCAGCTGGCTTGACTTGGGTTTAACCGTCTCTCAGAAATATAAACTCTCCGTCTGTGTGTAGGAGGACGCGGCCGACCATCCCACTGTGCAGGTACTGATACGCTTCAGTACATTTATAGTTTTTCATTGCCTACAGAAGTTAGCGCTGCTGCTGAGATAAACAATGATAACATTTCTCCTGTTTCGTCTTCTTCGAGTTACAGCTTGACACCGTGTGAGTACTTGTTCAGACAAAAACGCAGATCAGTTTCACAAAAAGTCTAAATCTGTCAGTAAACTGAGCTTTTAAATGAATAGCAGGACTTTTACGGTGGTGGTCTGACGTCTTGCGTCACAGGACGCTGGCAATATGGCGGACATAGTATGTCTGAGCTTGTGTGGCTACTAAAACTCACCTACTGAAATTACCTACTAGTCTGCCACACGAGCAGTACATACTGGCTCTAATTCAGTACCTTCTGACTAGTAGACGATTTCGGACGCACCTGATGACTTCTATGAGCATTCTACTTAAATTAAATGTGAACTGTTGAATTTCTGATCACTTTCTTATCACTCCTCTCCATTTACTAACCACACTGCTCAGCATCAAACTTCATCCTTTTACTTGACAAAGATTTTTTGTCTTTGGCTTCTAAATATGGATTCTTGCTGGCAGTGGGCATGCTACCTTATTGTCTCATGTGGGTCTGAAGGCTGACTCTATGCTACCATTACTACTATTACCTCTGGAGGTATAAACTGGTGTTATGAGACAGCACTGGCCAGCGCTAGCTGGTTAGCATGCTAACTTCTGTATATATCTTTGCAACATATACGTACTGTTTAAATGATTATTTATTCACATTGATTTGATCATTTTAGCTCATTTTGAAATATTACATTCTTAAAGTATAATACATATTTATACATACTCCTTTAAAAACATGTTTTTTTTTGTTTTGTACTAAAGCTGAAGTACAGACAATGAAGATTTCATGTTTTCTCAGGTAATGTTTTACCACAGGTATGTCTGTTTCCAAGATCTGTTATATGGAAATGTGTGTGTAAAAGTGATCACTTAAGTTCCTCAACTTGGAAATAATTCTTTATAAATGTTGCACATGAAATCAATAGCTGTCATTTAGAGGAGAACCGCAGTATTTAGAGGGGAATCTGCATTATTTATTATATCAGTAAGATGTCAGAGTGGTTTGGTGGGAAATGCTCTGTTCTAGAGAAACTTAGTCAAAACTGTTCACAGTGTTGGTGAATGGAACCAGATGTCCACATCTAAAAACTCCCTCACAGTACATTATTACGAGTAAAGAATAGTAATACAAAAACAATAATTTTCTAAAGTGACAGCAGTATTGTTTTAGTCTGGTATGTATCTTTACAAACCATGTTCACGCAGGTCATTATAGATTTTGCCAGATTGTAGACATTGTGACAGATATCTGGATTCTATCACTTCCATTGAAAGCAATGTGTGACTCAGTAAACTCCTCTACAGTGAACCATTTCATGTCAAACCAATCTGAATAAAGCTGCTTACAGCTCAAGCAATAAATGTTCCTGAAAGTCGGTGGAGTTCCCCTCCAAGTTTAAAGCCAGTAATCACAATACAGTGTAATTTATTGTATAAAATGTCTTCTGATAACTGTCATAACCTCTTAAAATACTGCTTCATGAGTGCTGTATTCAATTAATGTGCTGTAAGGTTGCTGAGTGGGCCTTTGAATAAAGTGCTACTGAAAAAAAATAGACGTGCTGTATTCCCTGCTTTCTACTTTCTACTTTTCTTTTGTTGTGCAATAACGCGCTAAAGGCTCAGAAATGAGAGGTGTGAGCAACGGCTAAGCAGCTCAGGAGCTGAACCAACTCAACAGAATGAAACCCAACAAAAGAAATTAGCGAAGCAGACTATGTAGCTCGTTCCACATGAAGAACACAAACTAAGCCAACAGTAAATTGCATTTTTCACTTTTCTTGTATTTTATGGTGGTTGTATTGTCTTCATTCTCAGTGATGTACTTTGTGTGCTGGACACCTCGCTATATATCTGCCCTGCTCTGTTTTGTAAGAAGCTCTTCTTCCACGCTGAGTTGAAAAAGGAAGACTATGCAGTGAGCATGTTTTCTGTGCTGACCAGTCAGAAAGTAAACTGGACCTTTAAATTTGTACTCAAAGAAGAATTAGTGATGGCAGTTCTTCACTGATGTAAACTATGACATAAAGAAGTTTATTTAAGTTTAGCTCATTCCCTGCATACACTGTGAGAACATTGTGAGAACCTAATGTTTTGGTGCCCACACTGTTATCACAAAGTTGAAATGTAATAGTTGTCACAATGTTATCTGACAATGCAGCAGCAACGTTGTCAGTGCTTTAGCACAACCTCCTAGAATCCTTTATATCTTCCATTATGGAACATGGAACTTCACAAAGTTGCCAGGATATCATAATACCATAAACATAAGCATTATTTGATAGTAACGTTGTGGCAACACTGTGACAACCATGTTCAGACAACATAAAAAGAACCACAAAGTGTAGACAAAGTGAGAATGTTGTGTGTTTGCTGTGTTTTTGCTAACAGCCTAATGTTTGCTAGTTCATAGCAGCTATCTTTGACTCAACGAAACAATAGCTTGCTAGCATAGCTGGGCTCTTATCAGTGCAGTGTTTAAGACTGTAGGTACAGTAGTTTTTGTTGTTTCTTTATGCTATCTTTAATCACAATTTGGCTAGTTTTAGCTAGCCAGCTTAGCCTAGCTACAGGAACAAGTGCAGCTAAGGGAAGCCACGAGGAGCACCATTCTTTTGTCCACCTTTAGAATGGAGTGTGAACCCTCAGCCCACCTTATTTATTATTTATTGCTAAAAAGAAGGAGTACTGATCTTTAATAAAGGTGACATATTCTTCCCCTTTACCTCAAGTTAACACAGTTTTCTGGGGTCTTCCTAAGGCCAGTACAGATTCTCTCATTCTGCTTTTACTTTATTCCCTTGTTGATCAGATGAGGTTCATCTTACAGACATTCCACTGACAAACTAGCAACGTTAAAGTTACTGAGGATCCTGCAGTAACACAAGAATGTTCTAGAAATTAAATCTCAATATTTTTACCTCAGCTAGCGCTAAACACTAATAACTTTCTAGAGCATTACATCTCCCATAATATATTAGCTGTTACCCAGCAAACACATTACATTTTTACAACGTTGTCTACTTTCTTGCAGCGTTGCTACAATTTTGTCAAAAGGCGGTGCTTTTTACGTTGTCCGAACAAGGTTGTCACAACATTGTTTCAATGTAACTACTTAATCGCTTTGTTATTATGTATTAGGACTACCTTTTGGCGACTTTCATGCTACAAAATTTCATGGAGTTCCATGCAGACATGGGGGAACATATGAAGGATTCTAGAATGTTGTAACAATGTGCTGACAAAGTTGCTACTACATTGTCACAATGTTGTCAGATAACATTGTCACAACTTTCAGAGAAATTACATTTTATAATATATATATATAAATAACTGCCGCAAAACGGCAGTTTTATTCCCCAGCTTTTTTTTTCTGTTCCGCCTTAAGCGGTGCAGATGTTAACAGAACTGCTGCACTATTTAAGGTGGAACAATAAAAAGTTCTAACGAGACGCTGGCGAACAGGAAGCTCACTTAAGCTTCACGTCAGATGCAAAGTGGTCAGCAGGCTTTTGCTGACTGTAGCCAACAAAAATAAACTACATCCACAGAGGTGCAGATAAAACCAGGGCAGTTTCTGTAATTCACCCTGAGCTTCACCATGATGCTAGCAGTTATGCTAACACACCTCCATGAAGGTAACTCTGAAGCTACTCAGAGAGTGGGTGGTATTATTGTAGTGCACCACTTACCCCCCCACATGTTTTCTGATGTAGGCAGCCTGAAAAAACTGACTCATTTGTCTTATTTTACAGTTTGTGTATCCAGGACCTCCAGAGACTACTAAAATAGTCTGCTTTTCATCATGCATGCCCTTTAAAGGCTCTCATACAATGTGTCATCACCTTACAAAATTAAACAGAGTGCCATGGTGTATATAATTCAACTTTTATATAATTAAATTTAACCAAGATCATTCAGAGTAGTCAGAATTGTTCTGAGTCACAACAGCAGTAACAGAAACAAAGGAAGAGTTTAATGAGGGATTACACTTTTTATAATATCTACAAATGGTTAGGATGTAAACAAAGTCTACGGTATTGGTAACCAGACACCCCCCTCTAAAAGCTCAATCACAAAAAGTTATTATATGAAATGGTTATGAAAACATTGTTTGGTGTTTGTTTGTTTTGTTTTTTGCTTTATGCTGGTATTGCTGGTATTGAATCCTCTACATAGGTATAAATATGATCTAAACATGGTGATCCCTGGTTCCTGCCACCCCCACTGCAAAGTCTGAGAAGAGTTATTTTCAAATTTTGGTGGAATTCCCCTTTAAATCAATGTAAACTTTAGAATGATGTTGTTGCCTGGGGGCGTGTCACGCTGTTGCCGGGGGCGTGGCCAACGCTAACAAATATAAACTGAGCCCCAAGTTGAAGTAACGGACTGTGTGAGTTTGGGTGGGAAGTTGTCACAAGAACGATAACAAAAACGGAAACAAACAGTCGAAAAATCTAAAAAACGAGAACTATAAAAACATTTCCAGAGCCACCGGTGGGAGTACAAGCGTGTGTGTGAGCGATGAACAGCGGAGCGAGGCGGGACCCTCCGATAGCATGAGCGCGGTGTGCTCGGGATACTACACCCCGGAGAAAGCGTTCGTCCGCGGCTTCACCTGCCCTAAACCGGGCGGCGACCAGCGGGCGGCGTTCTGCTGCGGATTTAACGACATTAAATACTGCTGCGACGACCCCAACAGCTTTTTTCCCTACGAATATGGGTACATGTGGTGGCTGAGGTGAGTTAATGAGCCTGCGGAGCATAAATGAGTTGTTTCTTAAGAAAACTGTCCGTGTTTGTAGTCAGACGTGAGTTACCTCAGAGGAGCTGCAGTGTAGTCTGTTTTTTACGTGTTCATATGAAAGTAAGTGGGTTAAAAACGTTGTCAGTATTTGTGTGGAGAAGGCAAACAGGTTATTACTGTGGTTTAATAAATATGAGGTTGCTGGTCTGGTAAGTTTAATATACTGCCCAAAGGAAAAGAAGTATCCAAAAAAATCTTACTGCATTTGTAACGCAAGTCAAGGGAACCAAATTGCTTTCCAGGCTATTTTCGAGCATTTAAATTGGTCCATTTATTATACAATTTTAATGTAAACACGATGTAGAAAAAAAAGACAAAAATGGTGATACATATTTTTCTTAGGAGACCAACAATATGCAGAAAGACCGTTTACAGATTACTGGACCAGTTCTTCATAATCATAATAATTTTTTTAATTTTATTTTATTCTACTTAATTGTCTGCTTTAATGTACAGACTGCTTAAGCCTATTCTCTTTTTCTCCTTTCATCTTCCACTCTTTCATTTTTCTTTTCTCACCGTTTCCCTCTCTCTCTCTCTCTCTCTCTCTCAGTGTTGGAGCTCTGATAGGTCTCTCCATCGCTGCTGTTGTCCTGCTGGCCTTCCTGGTCACGGTCTGCGTTCTCTGCTACCTCTTCATCGCCACTAAGCCGAATCGCCTGGACAGTGGCCTGCCTCTCAGCGCACCCGGTCAGTCAGACACACACACACACATAGTGAAGAAACGGTGGAGGACAGTTGAAATAGGCAGACTGATTCATCTATAGACTAAGGTCATCTTTAACAACATCATTGATAGCTTTAATAACCACATTTCAGAGGAAATCATGTGGTTTAGTGTTCAGATCAGAATAAAAATATATTCAGAGTCTTTTTCTCAGTTACAGACTGCAGTCTGTTTGTTTCTCTGTATACTTTGTTACACTATTCGTCAGTGGTTTGGAGCCCCACAGGACCACCACAGAGCTGGTATTATGTAGTGGATCATTCTCAGCACTGCAGTGAGATTTGAGGGTGGGGTGTTAGTGTGTGTTGCGCTTGTATGAGTGGATCCAGCAGTGATGCTGGGGTTTTTAAACAGTGTGTCCACTCTCTGTGCACTCTTAGATGCCCCTACCTGATCCACTTATTTGTTGTAAAGTCAGAGACAATAGCTCATCGGCTGCTCACAGTTTGCGTTGGTCATCTGCCTGTCCTTCATCAGTGTTCACATTTTATATATATATAGATATATAGATGGAAGGATCGATCGGCTATGTATCACTACCGGACGCTTTTTAATCAAAATATAAGTTCAGTGATCGGCTGATATTTCTCTAATTTAGCCGATCCCTAGAGCCGATTGATGGAGTTTTGACTGCATGTATTTAATTTGCTTTTTTCATTTAAGGGTCTAAATTTATTGATTGCAGTATTGGCGATATTTGTTTGATTTACTTTGTTTATTTACTGTTCATTTGTAAAAAAATATGATGTTGTTTCACATGAGCTTGTTAAAAATGGTAATAAACCCGTTTAGACCATGTTTCATGACTTGCTTGTGCTAATAACTACATATAGCCCCCCCCTTAATCAGTATCGGCTGAAAGGTGATCGGCGACCGGATTCGGCCTTAAAAACGCTGGTCCATCTCTAAAATATATATATATATATATCCATGTTTGGAGATAGATTAACATGCAGGTCCTGCTTGAAATCTTAACAACTCATTCTTGGAGTAGACGTGTACCATCACTCTAAGCAAAACAGAAGCAGCTTGGAGGGGAAAAGTACAGCCTTAACATCTCCTTGTTGTATGATCCTTCTGTAATTATACATTTATATTAAGGTACATTACTGTGCAAAACTCAGAGACCATTGGTTATTGATATGTTTTTTTTATTATTGCTATATTACTGAGGAGATCAGATATAAGATGGTCGATCTGGGACTCTTAGCTGTAGATTTACATACAGAGATGGTGTAAACACCCTCAAAACAAAGTAAGAAGAACAAGGCTTAAGTTCAGCTTTACCTATTCGCCATGTTCTCGTTCAGATCTTCCACCTTAAAATGTGCAGTCTTATCTAATGTGAATATCTATCCAGATGAAGAAATTCTGTATCTACAGTTATTTTCTTAGCATGAACAACCAAAATTCAGAACCAGCTATTGTGGAAATGGTGTAAATCAGTACAGTACCTTTCTCATTCTGTAATGTTACAAAACGCAGTCCAGCAGTCATGTTGACCACCTCAACATGGCTGGGCCGCTGACATGCCTGGCCGAACCCAGTGTAGCATTTATGACTTTATATCTATGCTCTTGAAAGACCTGGTAGACCATGAAACCAGCAGATGAACAGCATTTAAAGCTTTCATCTTTAAGAGAAAGGAGAGCATCGAGATCCACACTTTCTTCAGACCTGCAAACATCCACAGGTGTCCATGCATAAACTGTGAGAAGACACCTCAACGCTATGTGTAGATGTTCAAGAAGCTCCTCACTGAGAAAAGGAGATACAGACACATCAAACAAAGAAGCTGCTGGGGTTCTCAGAATAATGGGCTGACCCCAGAGTCCAGAACCTCAACATCACTCAATGTGTTTGGGGTTATTTGAATGGACTTCTAAGACTTTGAAGGTGGTGCTTTGAGAAACTGAAAGGGAGTCTCCTAAAAAGAATGGAAGCTGTCGTAACGGTGAAGAGAGGACACGTACGGGAAAAGATGATGTTTAGCTGTTGGCAATTTTCTGTGCTTTTTCTCCTGACACTGAAAATGAATAACCTGTAATTAATAGCCCGGTTAACTGAATATATTTTATAAAACGAAGGGTTGTCTCACATTTCTGTGCAGTGCTGCAACGTTATAGAAAAAGAGGCATTTCTATTACTATCCAAACCCTCCGTGTCAGTCAGCAGTCTGCTGCGCTTTGTGCTGTTTATGGTGTAATGAAAGCCTGTGCCAAAGAGAAAAGATGATTGTGGGAGTTTTTTGTCACTAAAATAAAAGCAACGTGTCACTCAGGTGCTGTTCACTAATGTTCTTTTCATTCGGCGATGCGTTCACGTTAAAAAGCGTTTCATATAACCAGAGGTGAGGAATTAAAGCCCTAAAAGTGAACTCGGCATGAAAGCCCGAATGCTAGTTTTAATTAGGCGCTCTGTATTGGTTGGTTCGCCTCCAAGGACCCTTCTCAAAGACAGTGTTTCCGAATGGATTAGGGATACAGAGAATACTGCAGAGTCACAAAGAAGAGCTGGCAGCATATGACGGGTTTTCTTATGTGAATCCTCACACATGGATCTTGAAGCGAAACCATAAATATTTTATTCGGAAGCATTCTGTGTGTCTTTAAAGGTGCTTCATATTATGTTTTAAGACTTGTTTCTCGGTTCCAATTATGGTTAGTGATCATAGAAATCAATTCAAAGGCATGAATATGGAGTTGGTTCATCCTTTTGCAGCTATAACAGCTTCCACTTGTCATTTATGTTGAATGGGGTTCAGGTCAGGACTCGTTGCAGGCCAGTCAAGTTCTTTTACACCAAACTCACCCAACCAGCCGTTATAAAGCTGCTTTGTACATTGGTCTGCAGTCATACTGAAACAGCAAAGTTCTTCCCACAAACCTTTCCTTCACTGGAACTAAGGATCCTCGGCCCACCTCTTAAAACAACCCCATAGCGTTATCCCTCCTCAACCAAACTTTACTGTCATCAATGTTCTATTTTTTAATGTTTTGGCATTCGCCAAACCCAGACTCATCCATCAGAATACTAGATAGAGAAGCATGATTGGTAACTCCACAGAACACGTCTCCACTGCTCCAGAGAGTCCAGCGACTCTTTACATCACTCCATCCGACGCTCTGCATTGTGCTTTGTAAAATAAGGCTTGCCTACAGCTGCTCGGCCATGGAAATCCATGCAATGAAGCTCAAAAAAAAGACTTACTTAGTGATGATGATCATGAATAAATTGAAATCTATTAATGGAATAAATACCCAAAACACTGCTCAAGGTATATCTACTCAAGAGGGATTCAAATTACATTCTCTATTATGCAGCACATATATAGTCATAAAGCATTTATGATTGACATACATTTGAGTTAATTGCAGTACCTACTCATACATAAATGGTCCTATAGCATGCATGAACTTTATATTACTGTAATATCACACGTTCAGGATAATATCTTCATGTTAGTGAGTATTTTATACAATAGATATTCAGGTCTCTCTGGAGCAGCCAGAGCTTCCCAGATATTACTCAGCTTCCAGCACTCGAGGCAAGCGTATATCAGCGTCTCTCTGTCTCTGTTTCTGTTTCTTTCTCTCTGTCTGTCTGTCTCTCTCTTTCTCTTTCTCTCTCTCTTTCTTTTTCTCTTCCTCTCTCTCTCTCCCCGAGCACCTCATCCTCCTTAAAGAACCACAGTTTTACTACAACGTGATAAAAACCCGAATGTAAAGTGAGGCTCTCTCTGTAACTGCAGTCAACATGTCAGCTGTGTGGAAGTATCTTTCAATGCACTTCTTAATAACTTTTAAGAAAAAAAAAAGTTTTGGGTATGAAAAGATCTGTGTTACACTCTTTCAGCAGTATTGTGGTCACACTGTATTTTTTGGGGGGCAGATAAAAAATATTTAGTTTTTTCTTGTTAAGTCAGTGTTCAATAAATGATGTTAAGTTCAGAAATGTTGTGCATCTACTTGTTATTACTAGTGTGACATTTCAGCAGCAAATAAAGCAGAAAAGTTCTAGATATCGGTGCTAAAAATCGGCAGCACATATCAGCCATCGGCTGACCCTGACCTCTAAACATCAGCATCGGCTATAGACTAACCCATATCGGTCGATCTCTAGACACGACCACAACATCAAATTTCATTTATCACTTTAGAACCCTCTGAGAGGTCAGTGACTGTCTGTTAAGCTAACGTTAATCACTAGCAAAGAAGCAAATGTTAGTTGAAATGTTAAGATTCGACCTTCAAATCGGTTGTGTATTTATTGAGAAGACAGACCAGCCTATTTTAGTAAAATTTAACTTCAGTAAAAACAGAATGATATGATTTGGGGGCGTGTGGTGCTGCTAACGTTAACCTTATGAAAAGACTTTATAATTGAGACCTTGTGAGCTAACGCTAGTGCTAGCTGTATAGTCTGCAGTTCCAGCGTTAATATTTAATTTGATTCTCAAACTATGGGTGCGTCAGAAATTGCATACTTCCACACTGAACAGTTCGCAAAAGCAGTACGCGAGAGTGACTAGGGTGTCCAAATACATAATATTTGTCAAGCAAAACGTGCGAAAAGTCCCCGGATGACGTACTGCACCGGTAGACATTGTTAAGTGCGCAGCCCCAGCACACTGTCTTATCCCATGATTCCATCGGAGCTGCAGAGGAATTCAGGTAAGCAATGATTAAATTCCTCCTCACTCGTCTTCTCCAAGCTATGTGGGTACATAGACAGACAAACAGAACAGTGTCACAAAAACTAAACGAGGCTTTTTAATGAATAACGGTGGTGCACTGACGTCTTGCGTCCCAGGATGTTGGTAAAATTGCTGACGCAGTGCTTCCGAGGTTGCGTGGATACTAGGGGTGTAAGAAAATATCAAAATAGCGAATATCAGGATATTATGTTAGTGATACTGTATCGATTCTCAAAAACACTGTATCGATACACCAATTCCTGGCTTGTGTTTAAACCTCTGACCACTAGCGTAGCAATCCATTTACAGCTCCACTCCAACATTAACAAGCAGCACAAGGGTGCAATGCTATTGTAAGCATTGGTAAACCTGTTCATATAGTGGTGTGTTTTAATAGTAGGATTTGACAAATTGCAGTATATCACTTTGCTTGCAGTATCGCAATATATTGTAAAATATTGAATCGCGACCGCCGAATCACGATACGTATTGTATCACTAGGTTCTTGACAATACACAGCCCTAGTGGATACTGCACACTCGTACTGTTCAAGTATGCGATTTCGGACGCATCCTATGTCTGTGGCCAAAATAGACCCGTCCCATTTCCTCCCATTGGTATTTCCATTTATAGCAGTAAATCGTTTAGTTAACTCTCACTACTATCTCATAATCAGCGGCTCAGCGCTCACCAGTCAGCTGAACACACCAGCATAAGATAATCCTTTATTAGTCCCACAGTGGGGGAGATTCACAGACTTACAGCAGCAAAGGGATAGCAAGGCACTCAGCACAAAAATAGATAAATAAACAGTACAGTATATACAATATAAATAATAAACAGTATAGTATTTACAATATAAATAATAAACAGTACAGTATAGACAATATAAATAATAAACAGTACAGGATGTACAATATAAATAATAAACAGTACAGTATAGACAATGTAAACAATAAACAGTACAGGATGTACAATATAAATAATAAACAGTACAGTATAGACAATGTAAATAATTAACAGTACAGTATATACAATATAAATAATTAACAGTACCGTATAGACAATATAAATAATAAACAGTACAGTATAGACAATATAAATAATTAACAGTACAGTATATACAATATAAATGATAAACAGTACAGTATAGACAATATAAACAATAAACAGTACAGTATTTACAATATAAATAATAAACAGTACAGTATAGACAATATAAATAATAAACAGTACAGTATAGACAATGTAAATAATAAACAGTACAGTATAGACAATATAAATAATTAAAAGTCAAGAACTCTTGAGATTGCATTTATAAATAATTGCGTGCTGCTTCTTAATTACACCAGGGGGAAATATATTGCACATTATATTACACTAAAAAAAATATACTTTCTGTAAGTGTGTAGAGTTTAAGTGTGTGTGTATATAGTCTGCTGTGTATATGTGGTCTGCTGGGAGCAGGAAGGACCTGCGATCCCGCTCCTTCACACACTTGCGGTGAAGCAGCCTGTCACTAAAGGAGCTGCCCAGAGTCGTATGCATGAGGTGGGAGTCATTCTTCAGCATGGATGCCAGCTTGGCTAACATCCTCCTGTCTCCTACCACCTGCACTGGGTCTAGTGGGCTTCCCAGGACAGAGCTGGCCCTCTTAATGAGCTTGTCCAGTTTCTGCTGTATGATGAGCAGCAGGTAATGCATTACACATCTGTAACAGTACAGCGCTGCAGCTGTTTAACCAGAGAGGAGAGTCCGGGTCCGGGAGATGTGCAGGACCTTCTGCAGCTTTAGGCAAGTCGTTGTGTAGCCCAGTGTATGTATGTGTTATGTAGCTCAAACAGAAATATCATTAAAAGGCTTAAAAGAATTAGCTTGTGCTGCAGCTCACACTCAGACAGTAAATACACACCTGAGCTTGACAAAGTATAACTGGTTAATGTGTAACTCCTGTGAAGTGAAATCATTAAATTAATGAATATAGCAGACATTTGTGCTGAGTGTACAGAGGCTAAGGGTACGCTGTGGCACTGTGTATGGCATTGTAGAAAGATTATCACATTTTGGGAAGAGGTTAGAGTAATTTGTGATAAGATTATTTCAAAAGGAGTTTTACTTGACCCTAAGCTATTTATATACCCAGAAGAACAAACAAAAATGATATAATTTTATTTAGAGCTGAAGCTATCGATTATTTTAGTAATCGAGTACTCTATCAATTGTTCCATCGATTAATCGAGTAATCGGATAAAATATATATTATTTTAATTAAAAAGCACTAATAAATATATAAGATAAAATAAGCCAGGTTTCTCAACATTTATTGCTTAAATTGCATATAATACAGTTTAAAAGAAAACATTTTAATAATTACTATTATTGAAATGTATTACTAGACCTATGTATCATACTGTAAGTTCACAAGACTGGCTACTCTACACTCATTTACTATGCAGAAAAGTATGTGTGAGGGGTCTTCGTTTGTAACTATAATCAAAACGGTGAAGTGAAAGTTCAGGCTTTTGCTTTTTGTGGTTATGTTCTTAAGCAAAGCTTAGATCATTTACGGACATAACTCGCTATCACTTACGTTCTTAAATAGCAATTACATATAACCATAACTAACATGCACGCTTTACTAGCCTTTATCTCCACTCGCCGTTACACTGACTTAGACTAAATGTTATGGTTACTATGTGTTGCTCCGCTCTGTGGACTGGACGTGCTGAAACACTGAAACACTGATGTGGTGCTCGGCTAGGGGTTACCATAAAACTCGCTATCAGTTTGCTGGGAAAGCTCAGTTGCCTGCTTTCTGAAGTTAGCTTCTTATTTGAATTCTTCATTCCACCTTAAATGGTATAGACGTTACACTCCGCCGCCTCTAACTGCTACATCATTTAAGGTGGAAAGGCGGGATTTACATTAGAAGCTAACTTTAGCCACGTCTTTCTTCAGGTTTACTCTCAGTAACGGCTTCCTCGGCTAGTTCGGTTTTACAGTAGACGTTGGACACTGTGTATGGTTTTGTGGGACCAGTCTCTTCTGTTCTTCTCTCCTTATTCTCTCTCTCTTTCTCTATTTTACAATCCCCGCCATCAAATCACATCGTAAGCGCACGCTGTGTAACAGTAAAAGTCATCCGTGCGAAACAGCGCGCTGTATGTGGTTGTATGGGTTAAACGAATCTTCGAGGCAAAGAATTTGTGTCGATGATTTTTTGTAATCGAGTTACTCGAATTCCTCGAGGAATCGTTTCAGCCCTAATTTTATTAAACCTTTGTTTTTTTGATGCAAAAAAGCTAATAGCTCTGTTTTGAAAAAAAAATCTACAGGCCAAATATTGTACACTGGTTAAGACAATTATTAAGTCAATTATTCCACCAGAAAGAATAACATATATACTGAAGAATAGAGAAAATGTTGGGACCATTTATGGAATATGTTTGTTGTAAACCATTACAGACTATTATTACTGAAAATGGATTATCTGTTACATCTGCCCTTTCTGTCTGGCTATCTCTCTTTGTTTACATTCCCTTGTCTGTCCCATGTGCTTGTGTTTGTTCCCCGCCATGTGGATCTGTTTTGTCATGTGCTCTATGTCTCCGCCCCTCACCTTATCCTGTTGTCTCCCTCTTGATTAGCCCCTGGTGTTCATTGTTAGTGGCTGTATGTATCCCTGGTTGTCTGGTTAGTCTGTGCTTGGTGTTTTGTCTTGCTTTGTTCTGCTTGTTCGTGCTCTTCATGTTAGTGAGTATAGTGTTGCCTGTTTTCCTGATTTTGGTTCTATGTTTGACTTTTCTTTGTTTTCTTTTGTTAATTTGCTAGTTAGTCACTGTTTATAGTTTCTTGTTTTCTTTAGTATAGTTATGTTTTTGTTTTGTAATAAACTTAACTTCGGTGTTGCACTTACATCCTGCCTCCTCGTCCCTTCCAACTGTGACATTATCACTGTCAAGTAGAGAGCAGTTTGTTGTTTGTTTGTTTTATTTATTTATTTTATATATATTTTAAGCAGTTGTCAATCTCTTCCTTTGTACAGCCATACTTTTTATCTTTTTTTTCTTTAAGGCAAACATGCTGGGCTGTTTATAAATAAATAAAGATATTGTTGAGGAAAAAAAAAAGCTTATAAGATCGGCCATCATTAGGGGTTTGGGCAGTGCGTAAATCGAGCAGCCGCTGCTGTTTAAGTTATTTATGCTGAGATTTCATATCCTGTGTGAGTCATCTGAAGTTTTACAGACGTCCTCTAATATTAGTATATTACTCCACCTCCCCCACTAATACTAATGTAAACCTTACACATTCAGTTTGCTTTGCTCTGGATTGTTGAGGTAACTGGAATCACCATGATCACCAGATCCAAACAGAAAGATGGTTGTAGATGCAGATGAGTCTGAGAAGTCAGGGATGACATCCCAAAACGTAATCATGGTAGTAGGTAGCTCTCACCACAGTTGATGCTAAAGTACAACATCTACCATCAATGTTCTTTCTGAAGGCCTCAGAAAGCTCTTTGTATCTGATCATGGTAATCCCACTCGCCTCAACAATCCAGAGAAAACCAAACTAAATGTACGAGATGAACTGCTCCCAAATCAGCTCTGAAGATGTTCTGATCATCTGCAGCTGAGGTGTTGCTTCTGATTATACATTTAGACATTTTAAGTTGTAGTAAATAAACAGGGTGTTGTAAAATTTTAGTAGTACAGTGCTGGACAAAAGTATTGGCACCCCTGCAATTCTGTCAGATACTACTCAATTTCTTCCAGAAAATGATTGCAATCACAAATGCTTTGGTATTAATATCTTCATTTATTTTGCTTGCAATGAAAAAACACAAAAGAGAATAAAAAAAAAGTCAAATCAATTATCATTTTACACAAAACTCCAAAAATGGGCCAGACAAAAGTATTGGCACCCTCAGCCTAATACTTGGTAGCACAACCTTTAGACAAAATAACTGCGAACAACCGCTTCCGGTAAACCATCAATGAGTTTCTTACAATGCTCTGCTGGAATTTTAGACCATTCTTCTTTGGCAAACTGCTCCAGGCCCCTGAGATTTGAAGGGTGCCTTCTCCAAACTGCCATTTTGAGATCTCTCCACAGGTGTTCTATGGGATTCAGGTCTGGACTCATTGCTGGCCACTTTAGAAGTCTCCAGTGCTTTCTCTCAAACCATTTTCTAGTGCTTTTTGAAGTGTGTTTTGGGTCATTGTCCTGCTGGAAGACCCATGACCTCTGAGAGAGAGCTTTTTCACACTGGGCCCTATATTATGCTGCAAAATTTGTTGGTAGTCTTCAGACTTCATAATGCCATGCACACACTCAAGCAGTCCAGTGCCAGAGGCAGCAAAGCAACCCCAAAACATCAGGGAACCTCCGCCATGTTTGACTGTAGGGACCGTGTTCTTTTCTTTTTTTTTTCTGTAAACTCTATGTTGATGCCTTTTCCCAAAAAGCTCTACTTTTGTCTCATCTGACCAGAGAACATTCTTCCAAAATGTTTTTGGCTTTCTCAGGTAAGTTTTGGCAAACTCCAGCCTGGCTTTTTTATGTCTCTGGGTCAGAAATGGGGTCTTCCTGGGTATCCTACCAGTACGGGTTGACACTGTTGTACCCTCGGACTGCAGGGCAGCTTGAACTTGTTTGGATGTTAGTCAAGGTTCTTTATCCACCATCCGCACAATCTTTCGTTGAAATCTCTCGTCAATTTCGCCACAGTGCCATGGGCTTTAAACTTCTTGATGACACTGCGCACGGTAGACACAGGATCATTCAGGTCTTTGGAGATGGACTTGTAGCCTTAAGATTGCCCATGCTTCTTCACAATTTTGCTTCTCAAGTCCTCAGACAGTTCTTTGGTCTTCCTTCTTTTCTCCATGCTCAATGTGGTACACACAAGGACACAACTGGCTGCAAGTGTGATTTAGTTATTGCCACCACCTGTTATGTGCCACAGGTAAGTTAGAGAAGCATCACAAATTAGAGAAGCATCACATAATTTTTCTAAGGGTCCACCCCCTTTTGTCCACCCCCTTTTTTATGTTTGGTGTGGAATTATATCCAATTTGGCTTTTTGACAATTCTTTTTGTGGTTTTCCATTGAAGACAAATTAAATGAACATTTTAATATCATTTTCTGGGAGAAATGGAGCATTATCTGACAGAATTTCTGGGGTGCCAATTCTTTTGGCCAGCACTGTATGTATCCATGTGTCCATCTCCATTCCTCTTTATTGTTCCAATGAATATCATATGTCCATATGTTATAAATATCTTTATAAAAGGTCTTTGTTTTTTTGCACTGTAACAAGAAAACAATGACATTGTCATATGAGAAGCAGCTTTTTACAGATGAGTTAAAATTCCAGTATTTAAAAACAGTATTTCTCAACAGTGAACATGAAATTCAGCTCCTCATGAACTGGAGTAATAATAATTTGAATGACTTGACTTAAGACTTGCTTGACTTATAGCAGGGACTCGACTTGACTCGCTTGAATTTTTCCACAGTGGCTTGGGACTTGCTCGAGACTTGAAGGTTAAGACTTGAGATGAGAAGACATGTCAGTTGTATGTACAGTTCTATGGACCGAACTCTCCTTATTCAACTATGCCAATAACTGTGGTGCTGTTATGGGATCCGTAATCAGTATTAATATCTTGTGAAAAGTTTGTGCTTGAACTGTGTTTGTTCCCTTAAGGGTGTAACATATTTGAGATTAATTCTGGAAGTTTACACTAAAATATAGAGATGGAAGGATCGATCGGCTATGTATCGGTATTGTCCGATTTTTAATCATTATTTTTTATTTCTCTAATTTAGCAGATCCCGAGAGCCGATCGATGGCGTTAAACACAAATGAGCTTAATTTCTGTATTTCCAGCTAGCGTTTCGTTGAAACCCCCTCCGGCCAGCTCGCTGCAATTCCTATCTGAACCTCGTTGGGGAACCAAGACAAAGACATTTAACACTACTAATCTGATACGGTACTTAAGAGTACCCCACACAGCTGAATACAGTGAGCATCAGCAAACAGCAGAGCTAGCACGCACAGCTAGCACAAAACAAACAACCCAGAACACCTACAGACCAGATCTGACCGGTACAAACAGAACAGCAGCAACATTTAATCTACATTTAATGATTGCAGTTTTTTTGGTTTAAAATAATCCAGAGTCTGCGTTTAATGACTGCTGGTTTTACTGCATTTATCTAATTAGCTTTTTTCGTTTTAAATTAAGGGTCTAAATTGAATGATTGCAGTATTGGGGATATTTGTTTGATTTACTTTTAGTTAAAAATATTATGATGTATCATATGAGCTTGTTAAAACTGGTAATAAACCAGTTTAGATCATGTTTAATGACTTGCTTGCGCTAATAACTACATGTAGCCCTGCCGTGGCATATAGCCCCGCCCTCTATCAGTATCGGCTATCGGCTGATCGTGCTGAAAGGTGATCGGCGCTTGGAATCGGCCTCAAAACCGCTAATCGGTCCATCTCTACTAAAATATACCACTGACTGTGTTTCCAGTTCATTACCTTACATGTCCATTACTCATGAATGAATGTATTCAATGAAGGTTCAACAATGATCATATAATAATAATAATTGAATGTTATTGTACCATGATTGCTTGATATACATGTTATAAAAAGCATTACCAGATTTTATTACCAGTGCATTATAACGTTATAGCTTACTATAGACCTACAGAAATATTTACCGTGAAATGTGTACCCATTTTAAAAATAATAAAGGTTATTTGCATTTAAATATTCAAACACACTTTCTTTTAAAGCTGCTCTTGCTAATTTACAAATAAATATAAATTCACAGAGCAAAACTTTATTTCACAGATATGTATATTTTATTTTTATTGGTGTTCTTTGTTATTGTTGTGAATAAATACTGTATGTCAGTAGAGAAATTTAAAGGAAGTATTACAGATTTTAACATTCATTGAGAAATCTTACTTTTAATGCACAGATTTGGTTTGAAACCCTGCCGTCAGCCTTTTGGACAGTTGTTTTTCTTTTTCTGTGTGGTATTCATAGAAGGTCTTGCTAGTTCTTTATAAGTATAATCTCCTTAGAGATTAGAGTTAAAATTAGACTGACAGGTTCATGGTTGCTGTTGCTCAGAAGCCTCTTCCAGGTAATCTTTTAGAAGGAGAGCGCTGCACCCCATTAATTTAAACCCTGCAAAGTGCGCCTACAGTGACGCTAATGGGTAATAATGAAAAGCTACGAAAAAGCGACACGAAGCTTAGGAGTCACCGGCGGCCATCTCCAGGCAGAGTTTCTAACACGTTCTTTCTCCGTTATTTATACTGTGTTTTCTTTCCTGATGCAGGGCCGGAGCCAAGTCCTGAGCCCAGCCATGCCAGTGGACCTCAGGGTTTCCGCAAACATTTCCCAAACAGGAAACTGGACTGCGCCGACCAGCCGGCCGAGCCTGAGCGCCTCTTTCAGCGCTGCTTCGTGGCCACTGTCAGCCGGGTGAACGATGAAGGGCCTTCGTAGGAGAGCTTTCCGTACCTCAGGCTGTTTGCGGAAACTCCATCTTGTCTCTCGAGATACCGAGGGACTTCGGGCTGGACGCCGGGCATGACTGAGCAACTGTTGGGTCGAAGAGAAGTAGATTCGGTGCTGAATGTTTGCAGCGAAGGATTGGAAGAAAATTTTATTGTCAGTGGACCAAACAAGCTCATTGGAAAGACTTTCATCCAGATTATTTGCAGCAGGATGCCTGTTGGCCAACATTGTGATCTTCGAGCCAAAGCTAAAGGCAAGATCTGCAGAGTCTGCTTAGCAAGTGTTATTAATATCCACACTTCAAAGGCCAGAGTACCCAGTGCAAATGGAAATTGGGCTACTTTCTTCTGACCTATAACTGACCGTCTTTGAGATTAAGCGATAAAGCTGGAGTAGGTGATTTCTTTTAAAAACATTTTTAGTAATATTTCTTTAAATACCCTTTAGCAATCAATACATTCAATGTTTTTTCAGTTGAAAGAAAAGAAGCACTGTTCAACCCCGTCCAGTCATTTCGTTCAGCCTGAATGACATGACTGGACGGCCAACCTGCTAGTCTTTGTACCTACCTCACAACTTGCTCGTGTTATGCTTGTGTAGTCATCTGCGCATGTTCAGAGCCTGTCATACCTCTAAGCTGTAGGTGTTAGCTTTGTTGTCAGTGTTGTAGTTTTCAGTGTAGTTTGATGGGATTGTGATGTCACCACACCACGTTGTAAGTAGTTAAGTTCAATAAGGAAAGAAATGTTTATGTCCAGCTGTACTGAGTTCATGTTTACTAAGACTTTTACAATGAACAGACTGAATGTGGGTGTTTTTTCTGAGAAGACAGTGGGTTTTGTGTTCAGTGTCTAGCCAATGGGGAATGTGTTTTTAGCTTGGCCAGCTAACTTTCTTGGGCAGTGGGAGTCAGCAGAGCAATGAGGGTGTGTCCTTTCTTTTGTTTTGCTGTGTGAAGTATATGGCGAGCATGGACCGGACCCTTGACTCTGTTTAGTCTATACACTGGCGGTGGTGTAGTGGTTAGCACTGTCGCCTCACAGCAAGACGGTTGGATTCCCAATCCGGTGTGGTTAGCACGGTGGTGTAGTGGTAAGCACGGTGGTGTAGTGGTCAGTACGGTGGTGTAGTGGTTAGCACTGTCTCCTCACAGCAAGACAATCTGGGTTGGATTCCCGGTTCGGCCCATTCTGTGTGGAGTGTGCATGTTCTATCCTTGCTTGAGTGGGTTTCCTCTGGGTACTCCAGTTTCCTCCCACAGTTCAAACACATGCATGGTAGGTTGATCACTCACTCTAAACTGCCTGTAGATATGAGTTTGTTGGCCATGGGATGGACTGGTGACCTGTCCATGGTGTACCCTGACAACAACCGATGACGCTGGGGTTGGCTCCAGCCCTACCGTGACCCAGACTAGCGGTGTAAAGCGGAAGATGATGGATGGATGGATAGTCTATACACAGTCTGTTGTGATTAGTCAGGCTGTTCATGTGCTTTGAGGGACTGGAAAGCAGAGTGAGCATAAGGGGTGATATTGTTTTGGTTGAATTGAGAAAAAACCTGTTTACACGTCCCAGTTTCTAGAATATCACCATCTCCAGCTTTAACCAGCAAGCCAACAAGATGTCAGTTCAGATTCTGAAAACACTGAATTCTTCATCTGAATTCTGCATTAAAGCACAAAGATACCAAAAAGTGTGCAGTCAAAAATCTAAAACTATATTAAACATATTATACCCAACATAAGAACCTGAAGCCTTATTACAGAACCTTCTTAAGCCTGAAAGCCTATCCTGTCTGCTGTCCTGTAGCAGGTCTGACTGAACAGTGGCTAATACAGTAGAACATCTCTTAAGCTCAGAATTCCATTAACTCCAAATAATACATAGCTATCATTTTCAGTCTATTTCAGGAGGAAATAATTTATTGCGAGTGCCAAACATGGGAAGTCATTTACCCTTGTACGGGACTGCGGGCGGGAGCAGGAGCTACATTGGAGCTTGAATGTTGGTGATTTTTGTCAGGCGCTGGACGAATTCCAGTGGAATTTTAAAAAACTGTTCCGCCTTGGACCTCTACTGTGCATCACACTTTCTCTCAGAGGACATGGACAAAAGAAATTTCTGTCTTATAACTGGAGGGTATGTACTTTTGAAGATGGTAGATGGTTGCGCTGTCATGCTCCAACGTCAAGTGCGCCACTTGGAAACTTTGCTAGTCTGGGCCATTTTTTTTCTTTGAAAATAACTATTCGACTTTAATACTTGAAGCACTTCACTTCTATGACGCTGAAGCTACTCAGTCACTCCATCAACCCCAGAACTAACAACATGACGTCACGCAGTGCGTGTGCTTTTCTCAGCACGGATTTCTTTCACGATCTGATTGGATTTTCCCATCCAGCAGATATCAACCTGATACTGAGACCTGGCATCGGAACAGGCATCGCCTTTATGGAGTCAGCGTCCACCCACACTGTGCTTATATGTAGCCTTTGTTAAATCTGTATTATTGACCTTGATTTATGCTGTTCTGTTGTATGTCGGCCATATAGCTTATACATTGTTCAGGTAAAAGCAGCCGCTCTGAAACATAATCGAGTATTAAATACGTATGCATTAGTGTGATAGCTTACTCTTCCATTTGTGCTGTTCAAAACAAGCCCCGTTTATTATTTTGGTTTTATTTGTATATGTATTTGAGGTCCCACTTCGGTCATTTGAAAAGCCCGAACAGGAGTACAACTAAATAAACCTTGGGTTATTTATCCTTGTGTGTTGTTCTCAGCACATTGGAGAAGATCTTTTAGTGATATTTGGAAATGCAAACCAGCATGCATGGTATTTTAACAAGATGGCAGCAACAAGGTTGAATTTAATTAGTCGTATTGTTGCATCTGCCACCTCTGGAAAACAGCAAAATGGAAACGTTGAAATCAGCAAAGACGTGGGCGAAATCTGTGGACGCGGTGTGTTTTCTACTGTCTGGTTGTTCACTGGCATTAAAGACTGCCAATAATTTCAGTGTTGTATGTACGAGAGGTGGACTTATGCAGTAATGCTTTGGCTAATTTACTTTTCTATCTGATAGGTGGAAGCTATACCTCCTTACTTAATATGTTATCATCTTCGTAATCGTTAATGATAATAGATATTGTTCCTATGATCTTCTGTATGGTAAAAACTAGGGATGGACCGATCAGCATTTTTCAGAATCAGAAATACTTTATTGATCCCAGGGGGAAATTGCAGTTATTACAGTAGCAGCCGGTTATGTAGAAGAATAAACACTCTAATAATAATTTACAACAATAATCATTTTGAGGCTGATTCCAATCGTCGATCACTTTTCAGCGCGATGGCCGATAGCCGATACCGATGGAGGGCCACAGCAGGGCTACATGTAGTTATTAGTGCAAACAAGTCATGAAACATGGTCTAAACTGGTTTATTACCATTTTTAACAAGCTCATATGATACATCATAATATTTTAATCAGAATCGGACTTTATTTGCCAAGTATGCTCACACATACAAGGAATTTGTTTTTGGTTACAGTAGCTCACAGTGCACGATAACTGACATTACAGAATTAACAAACACACCAAACCTACACACACACTCACAGTGACATACACGCACAGACATACCTGTAAACTTAACTTGTGCAGAGTTGTATATTTAGAGTAAAGTGCT
Source organism: Megaleporinus macrocephalus (assembly GCA_021613375.1). Classification (NCBI taxonomy): domain Eukaryota; kingdom Metazoa; phylum Chordata; class Actinopteri; order Characiformes; family Anostomidae; genus Megaleporinus; species Megaleporinus macrocephalus. Next base: position 41,080,018 of record CM038708.1, read on the forward strand.
GAGTGCAGCAGTAAAGGACAGTGCAGACTGAATTAAATAGATATAAATATGAAGAACAGAAGAGTCACTGGTGGAGACGGTGCTACAGAGTGTTCTGAGACTCCATGCACCATTAGCTCCTTGGGCAGGTTGAACTTCCTCAGCTGACGCAGTAAGTACAGCCTCTGCTGAGCTCTCTTGATGATGGTGCTGATGTTGCAGTCTCATTTCAAGTCCCTGGAGATTATTGTCCCCAGGAGCTTGTAGGAGTGCACAGCTGTTACAGTACTGTAAACAAAATTTTAGTAAATAAACAAAGTAAATCAAATATGGCCAATACTGCAATCATTCAATTTATACCCTTAATTTAAAACAAAAAAAGCTAATTCGATAAATGCAGTCATTAAATGCAGACTCTGGTTATTTTAAACAATAATCAGCAATCATTAAATCAAAAAATTAAATTAAATTAAATTGTTGCTGCTGTACTGTTCGTATTGGGTTATTTGTTTTGTGTTAGCTGTGTGTGCTAGCTCTGCTGTTTGCTGATACTGTATTCAGTTGTGTGCAGTGCTGTATCAGATTGGTAGAGTTAAATGTCTTTGTCTTGGTTCCCCAACGAGACACACTAATTTGACTAATTTTAAAAACGTCCTGGATGAGTCTGTGTCACATACGGTAAACACTGCCAGATGGACGATGTTTTCTATCAGCGCATGCTTTTCACGAGGCCGCTGCTTTAGTCAGTGTGTGGAAAATGAAAGGGTGTGTATTCGCACCTAGTGGTTCAGATAGGAATTGCAGGGAGCTGGCCGGAGGTCTCCTCTTCCTGGATGAAGCGCAAGCTGGAAAAACAGAAATTAGGCTCATTTGTTTAACGCCATCGATCGGCTCTCAGGATCAGCTACATTGAAGAAATATCAGCCGATCACATATTCTGATTAAAAATCGGTCCGATACCGATACATAGCCAATCGATTCTTCCATCTCTAGTAAAAACAATGTAAAGAACCTCTTTGATTGATTTCCTCTTTATATGGTGTAGGTTAGCACCAGTGTGTAGTTTCTGTTACCCTGGGGCAGGTGAGCTGACCTGAGGGTTTATATAAGGGTGCCTTTCTGCTGATTTTGAGGCAAAGATCGTGAACATTTGATGAAGTGATGAATTTGAGGAAACGATGGCCAGAGTGCAGCTGATTTCACTGTTGAATAAGAAAAGTTTGATCAGGAAAGGAACGAGTAATCAGAGAGAGTTGATTTGAACTATTATAATGTTTAACAGGAGAACAGTCCTGCACAAAAAAGGTAGAGCTTTTTAGAGAGGTAAATGACTTGATTTTTAAGTGACCACCTCCTCAATAAAGATCACACTTCTGCACCTTTTAAAACACAAACTCAGTGTATTTTCTGAATTTAACATAAAACAAAATGCATCCAAACTATTTTAAGCAGCACGATGGTGTCGTGGTTAGTATGGTGGTGTAGTGGTTAGTATGGTGGTGTAGTGGTTAGTATGGTGGTGTGGTGGTTAGTATGGTGGTTAGTATGGTGGTGTGGTGGTTAGTATGGTGGTGGTGTGGTTAGTACGGTGGTGTAGTGGTTAGTACGGTGGTGTAGTGGTTAGTACGGTGGTGTGGTGGTTAGTACGGTGGTGTGGTGGTTAGTACGGTGGTGTAGTGGTTAGTATGGTGGTGTAGTGGTTAGTATGGTGATGTAGTGGTTAGTATGGTGATGTAGTGGTTAGTATGGTGGTGTAGTGGTTAGTATGGTGGTGTAGTGGTTAGTATGGTGGTGTAGTGGTTAGTATGGTGGTGTAGTGGTTAGTAGGGTGGTGTAGTGGTTAGTATGGTGGTGTAGTGGTTAGTATGGTGGTGTAGTGGTTAGTATGGTGGTGTGATGATTAGTATGGTGGTGTAGTGGTTAGTATGGTGGTGTGGTGATTAGTATGGTGGTGTAGTGGTTAGTACGGTGGTGTAGTAGTTAGTACGGTGGTGTAGTGGTTAGTATGGTGGTGTGGTGATTAGTATGGTGGTGTAGTGGTTAGTAAGGTGGTGTAGTGGTTAGTATGGTGGTGTAGTGGTTAGTACGGTGGTGTAGTGGTTAGTATGGTGGTGTAGTGGTTAGTATGGTGGTGTGGTGGTTAGTATGGTGGTGTGGTGATTAGTATGGTGGTGTAGTGGTTAGTATGGTGGTGTAGTGGTTAGTACGGTGGTGTAGTGGTTAGTATGGTGGTGTGGTGATTAGTATGGTGGTGTAGTGGTTAGTAAGGTGGTGTAGTGGTTAGTATGGTGGTGTAGTGGTTAGTACGGTGGTGTAGTGGTTAGTATGGTGGTGTAGTGGTTAGTATGGTGGTGTAGTGGTTAGTACGGTGGTGTAGTGGTTAGTATGGTGGTGTAGTGGTTAGTATGGTGGTGTGGTGATTAGTACGGTGGTGTAGTGCAGTATTCAACATATTTCTTTTTCATAATTAGTATTTCAGATCATGAAGAGGCTGAAGTTCTGTAGATTTTTTCTTTCTTTTTACTATTTTTCTATTGCGTCTACTTCATCAGCTGTGAAGAGAGCAAACACTGCGAGACCCGCTGTTGTTCACGTAAGCAGCAGGTGGCGACTGTCCGAGTTGAGGCTCTTTTCTAATCTCCTCCCCCTCACTGCGTCCGGCTGCTCACGCTGACCACCAAGGCCAGGCACAGCCGTATCTCGAACAAGCCTTAAATGGACTCCACCAAACCCTCCCACTTCAACCCTGCCAGATTAAGCAAACAAGTCACTAATTTCTAGTTGCATTAGATTCATTTTATTTAACATTAGAAAAAGGAAGCAATAGGCTTTAGAGGTGGTCTAAGCCCAAAAGAAATAACCAAACCACCCCCCCCCCCCCCCGCCCCAACATACTAACTTACTCTTAACAAAAAGAAAAGACAATACAAAAACATAGCCTACCTCCCTAAACAGAAACAGAGACAAACCCCAAAAGAAAACAGGCTACACCTCTTACAGCTTCCCATAAGAGAATTTCACACTAGAGCTAAAGCAACCAGCAAAGCTGGTAAGAACACACAAACAAGAGCTACAGCCTCTTGGGGCAGTAGCTCAATCTGGCAGGGAGACGCAACCACCAGGTCTTCAAGTAAGCCTCTCCAGCCAAACAGAGCACCGCAACCCCAGCAATCAGCACTACACCTGCAACTCCTAATGAGATAGAGAGACACACACACACACACACACACACAGACAGTGTGTCTGAAATCGTCTACTTGTATACTACTCAGTAGTGAAATCAGTAGGCGAGCGCGGCTAGTATGTCTGAATACTCAGTAGTGAAATCAGTAGGCGAGCGCGGCTAGTATGTCTGAATACTCAGTAGTGAAATCAGTAGGCGAGCGCGGCTAGTATGTCTGAATACTCAGTAGTGAAATCAGTAGGCGAGCGCGGCTAGTATGTCTGAATACTCAGTAGTGAAATCAGTAGGTGAGCGCGGCTAGTATGTCTGAATACTCAGTAGTGAAATCAGTAGGCGTGCGCGGCTAGTATGTCTGAATACTCAGTAGTGAAATCAGTAGGCGAGCGCGGCTAGTATGTCTGAATACTTCAGTAGTGAAATCAGTAGGCGAGCTCGGCTAGTATGTCTGAATACTTCAGTAGTGAAATCAGTAGGCGAGCGCGGCTAGTATGTCTGAATACTCAGTAGTGAAATCAGTAGGCGAGCGCGGCTAGTATGTCTGAATACTCAGTAGTGAAATCAGTAGGCGAGCGCGGCTAGTATGTCTGAATACTTCAGTAGTGAAATCAGTAGGCGAGCGCGGCTAGTATGTCTGAACACTCAGTAGTGAAATCAGTAGGCGAGCGCGGCTAGTATGTCTGAATACTTCAGTAGTGAAATCAGTAGACGAGCGCGGCTAGTATGTCTGAACACTCAGTAGTGAAATCAGTAGGCGAGCGCGGCTAGTATGTCTGAATACACAGTAGTAAAATCAGTAGGCGAGCGCGGCTAGTATGTCTGAATACTCAGTCGTGAAATCAGTAGCGAGCGCAGCTAGTATGTCTGAGTACTCAGTAGTGAAATCAGTAGGCGAGCGCGGCTAGTATGTCTGAATACACAGTAGTAAAATCAGTAGGCGAGCGCGGCTAGTATGTCTGAATACTCAGTCGTGAAATCAGTAGCGAGCGCAGCTAGTATGTCTGAATACTCAGTAGTGAAATCAGTAGGCGAGCGCGGCTAGTATGTCTGAATACACAGTAGTGAAATCAGTAGGCGAGCGCGGCTAGTATGTCTGAATACTCACCTGGAGTGGTGGATGAATTCAGAGTAGAGTAAATAAACGGTGTAAAGCTGAACGCCGCTGTGTGTACGTAGCTACGACTAGTGAACTGCTGCTACAGGAGTTAGCACTGCTGCTGAGATAAACAATGATTACATTCCTCCCGTTTCATCTTCTCTGAGCTACAGCTCCACACTGTCTGATACATAATCAGACAAAAACACAGATCAGTGTCTTAAAAAGTCTAAATCTGTCAGTAAACGAGCTTTTAAATGAATAGCAGTACTTTTACGGTGGTGGTCTGACGTCTTGCGTCACAGGACGCTGGAAATATGGTGGATGTAGTACGTCCAAACTTGTGTGGCTACTAAAACTCACCTACTAAATTACCTACTAGTCTACCGCTCAAGCAGTACGTACTGACTCTAATCTAGTACCTACTGACTAGTAGACTATTTCGGACGCACCTAGAGAACCCACACAGCCATCACAAAATACAGCACCGGCCGTAACAGACCCACCCTTAATAGAGATCGACCTGTATATCAGTTGGACGATATATCGGGCCGATATTTGCCTTATTTTTATATATTGGCATCAGTCGATATCAGTGTTTCTCAGCACCGATGTAAAGTCAAGGTCAGCGTCCGCGGTCAGCCCCGTGTTATTGGTGCGGTGGAACATGCTGCTGCCGCACGTGAAGGACCCCAGGCCAAAACCTTTGAAACTGTTCAGCCAGTAAGTGAAAATTAATAATTTATAGCCAACAGTCACATTTTAATGAGGTGGTTACGTGTTTCTAGATTCATAGACGTGAAGATGAGACATACTGCTTATCTCCGGGGCTAAAGCTAACTGCTCTAGTGTAATACCCACATTAATACGTTACTGTTACACACAGAGTCTCTCCGAAGCAGCCAGAGCTCTAGAAAGAAATCAGACAAAGAAATCGGCAGCACATATCGGCCATCGGCTGACCCTGACCTCTGAACATCGGCTATAGAATAACCCATATCGGTTGATCTCTAACCCTTAGTGTCCCTGGCTCAGAATAATGCAGAAAACTATAAATAAAATTAAGATACATGTTTTTCTTTGGACATTGTTTATATGTGGGACTAGTTAATCTAAAGTTTATTTATTTAATGTTTATGCAATAAGCTTGTCACCCAACACCGTCCTGTCGGCTTGCTCCAGGTTTAAGTATGTTATTTGTGTCATGACGTTGCAGCGCTGGGCTGGCTAAATAAAAATAAGCACTTAACTGATTACATTCTTTAATGCCAGTCGTGCAGTTTAGTTTCAAGTTGTTTTCAGTGTGTCTTAAAGAGTTGGATTTAGATTGAAGAACATTACCCTGTCGTTTTGTAAGCGGCGTTAGATTTCAGAGATGTTTACAGAGATGTTTACTTTCCTGGTGGTGATGTAACTTCAGATTGATGCATGTTTAATTACCACATTATCATTCTTTGACTGTCTGTACTGTCTCGAGATAAACTGCAGGTAATGACGGCTGCAGAGGTTCGAGTTTCAGCTTTATTTACATTCATCAGCCGCGGTTCTTTTTCTGCCACCATCGCTTTTCTTGATTGCGAAGTACACCGTGTGTATTTTTATCCATCTTAAGATATAAAAGTATGTATGTTTCCGGCTAAATTGTTCTTATCCAGCATTACTTTCTTCTTGGACTTTTCAGATGAATGACAGCTGAATTGAAGCTACATCCACCAGATATGGGAGCTATATTCCTTATACACTTTTAGTCATTGCTGGCTCTTCCAGCAGAAAATCCGGGACCCCAGTGGGCACCCAAGGGGGACAGTGGCAAGGAAAATCTCCCTTAGGAAAGAACCTCCAGAGGAACCAGACTCAAAAAGGAGAACCCATCCTCCTCTGGTTGACAGTGGATAGCAAAAGAAGTACATGCAGGCCCGGAGTGGTTAATTGGGAGATTCGTGAGGATTCCTTATGGGCCAGGTCATGTCAATCACATTATTTTGACACTTATCTGTCACTTATCTAATCATCTTCTTGTATTCATTCTCAATTTAACTCTGTATTCTTTCTCTATTCATCTGACAGCACAGCCCCTACATCGCAGTAGATTAGGTTGGTTCTACCATCTAAGGGAATTCTCCCCTCCTGAATGTTTAAGTTGGTTGCGCCCATGAGTCGTCTTTTATAAATGAAACAGAAGGGCAGAAAGAGGCCAGGTGGAGCCGAAAAGGACAGGTTAAAAAAGAAAGGCGTTGGAAGAAGATGTGGAACAGAGATATGGAAATAAGTCTGTATTGTCAGTGTAAGACTATTGCGCAACGTTTGCAGTGACAGCTTAGCATAGTTTATTTTGTAGAGCACAATACATACCATTAATCACAAAAATCCAGTTTTAAGCTGAAAATAATAAACATAATTTAGAAATTTAAATTGTGTTAGTCTTAACATACACAGAGAAGGTAATTCTCATGTCTGAGTTGAGAAAGCAGTGCACTGCTTAGGAGGCTTTTGATGCTGAAGCTACTAAACATACGTGTAGTGAAGCTACTTAAGAGTTTAGTGTAAATCTAACAATAGAGAACCTACCTATAGGGAAAAATAGATAAATGCTAATTAAATTTTTTTTTAATTAAACATGTTTAAGTGAAGTGTTTTCTGTTAGCTTACCAACATGTACCTGAACTTATACCTAGTCTGTGACTAAGTAAGCAAATGGAATCTCTCAAGGTGCCAGTGGTAGGAGAAGCTTTCCACAAAACACTGAACCACAGGAGCTATTTGGTGGGCAAACTGGTCCAGAATGCTGGGTCATCTGGTCAAGGATCTGCACCTAACAAACAAACGAGTTACCAAAAGCTTTACTAAACGAGTGGGTTTTTAACCTAGACTTAAGTGTCCAGTGTACAGTTCCTTCTACTCAATGTTAGCGTTAACAGCTTTTGACTTCTCAGTATAGAAGAAAGTTCAGCATCAAGCTTCACCCCTGTACTCTCCAAGAGCATCTCCAGTGGAGGAGAGCGGCGCCAGTGTTAACTTTGGTTTTGCTTCTATTGAAATCATTTCTTTGGTTTTCTGCTGAACATGGGTTTTCACTTAACAAGAGCTTCAGTCATCATTGGGTGTACTCTCTTTGGTTACCTTTTCTTAAATGATCTAACCAGGAACAGCACCTTCAACATGACTGACCAAAGGTTAGAATAAGCTATAAGGTCAGCAGCGCTACTTCTTCATCCTCTCAACGCTACAGTGACTCACTATTGGCTCTAGGTTGGGCTTGAGCTAGCTGGTTAACTTCAGTAAATATCTCCAGCACTGTGCAAAACCTTTAGACACTTTGGGACATTATTCTATGTAAAAAGCTTCTTTTCCAGACAGGAAGCTTTAATTTACTGAGCAAAATTTTATTTTTTAGATATTCATATACAGTAAGTAGTGTTTATACATATGTCAGTGTGTTTATTTAACCCTTTCCAAGCTTATTCATGTGGAAACAACCCAGTATTGTTTACAGTTCTCATCTAATACCTGCTTTGACTGCTCAGTACTTCATTAAGCTAAATCAAGATTGCTGCTGAAGGAACTGAAATACATTCATACAATGTCTGGGGCGTCCAGGAGAAATCTGGAACTACACCTTGTTCTTCAACCTGGAGCTCAAAGATATGATCTACTTCTTTCACAATAAGATATTCATGTTACTTTGTATTGTATCTATGATTATTTACATCTGTTCTAAGTAGATCTAGTGTTCCTACTGGTGAAAATACACTTATTGCTCAGATGTAAAGGTTTTTAAACAATAAGCTTAGGTGCCTCATGCTTTTGCAGTCAAAACTGTTAATTCTTCACATTCTGTTAATACTTTAGTTCATTTTGGACTGTTTTAAAATCGAAATCTTATAAACTCCAACTGCAGACTTCAAAAAGTTCCAGGCTTATCATTGCCTCAGGAAGTCCACAAAAGCGTAATTGACTTCTTTCTTTAGGTGGGTGGCACTAGGCAACTAGGCAACCTCCGCCTGGTTGCCTAGTAGCTGATGTGACAGAATTGGCAGTTTGTGTGTGGAGCTGTCCAATGATGAGTACCAAAAAGATGCTGTGACCAAATTAAATTAAATTAAATTAAATTAAATTAAATTAAATTAAATTAAATTAAATTAAATTAAATTAAATTAAATTAAATTAAATTAAATTAAATTAAATTAAATTAAAGACTTATTATTATTCAGTCACACTAAAAGCAACAGTGGCTGTGTAAGGTGTTGAAACATGTTGGGGTTCAAGTCGCCAATTGCTGTTCTGGTCCAGCTGTTCAGCATAAGCGCTTAGTTCATTATTATTTACAGCAGTTCAACAGTAACCAGGCCTGCCTGTATTCCCCACACTAAGGACAACAGAAACCACACTGTCATCTTCTGGACAGACAACAGAAGCACAGCTGAAATACCGGCCAGCATTAATCAGTGTGTCTCTCAAAGCAATGCCAGGTAAGACTTCTTTACCACAGTGTTTTTATAATCAAGCTGTTATAATCCTGTCATTCAAAGAGGAGAAACAGAAACTAATGTGAGCACTCAAGAGTCGCTGATACAGACTAATTACACGGTTATAAAAGTTATATATCAACTGGCTTCCGCTGGTATGCGTTCCTCCTCCTTCAACCTTTGCTCAAGATATTTGTGTAGCAGCCTAATGTCTGCTTTACTGCCATAAGTACACTTTCCTTCCTCTCTGCCACACTGTGCTGGGAAATCAATCGATTCTGAAGTATTTTGGATTGGGGATCTAGGGTCTTTCGGTAAGTACTTGATTTTTGAAGTTTGAGAAAATGCCAGTTTAATGTTGCGTAGACGTGAAACATCAGTCGTTGTTGTGCACGTGATAGTCATAAGGCCGACTGTGAAGAACCTATGGTAGATTTCCAGGGGAAGGTGAGATGAATGCTCTTCTAACACAGCTTTAATAAACCTTTACAGCAGTGAATTTTGTGTCTGTAGCTTTTAGATAATCTGATATTTCTGTGATTTGACAGCTTCATGAGAAACCTGATAATTATAGTAATTATAATATCCTTGTAGCAATTATAGTAACCTGATAATGATAGTTCAGCTTAAAGGGGAATTTGTGGATAATGAAATAGGCTGGATGTAGTCACTCAAAGTGGTTTGGTGTGAAATGGTTTCGATGTTCTTTACAGTGGTGGGGATGGAAACCAGGGGTCTCCATGTCTACAACACAAACATAGCCATTTTTTATTTACCATCCGAAACCACCTGTGAACCCAGACGTGAGGATTATTTTGCCCTTGCATACATTGCAAGTACCTCCCTGCTTGAATAAATAAGTGATGTCAAGATTTTATTATTTTAAAACCATAGTAAAACAACATGTCAGACATCAGGAAGAGCATTCACAACCATGTTATGTAATCATGCTGGACGTTCGGTTCCATTCACCACCACTGTGAACAATTTTAACAATTCTAAGTTTCTCTGTACTACTTTAGAATGAACTACCTTTAGAAATGGCTCTTAAATGGTTAAAACATTTTCAAATCATTAATAAACAGTGACAACACATAAATAAAATGGACAATGGTGCCCTGTTGTTAGAATAACAGTGAAGGCACCTTCATTTATACTGTTCAAGCTCAGATTTTGATGTGTCGCTGATCCTTATTAGATAGAAAGACTCATTTGCCTGTTTTATTTATTTGTTATAACTGTTTGCTTACACCTTGTAAAGTGTCTATGACCTAACAAATAACATATTAATAATCTTTACATTTTAGGCTCTTCCTAAACCCTTTAAAGTGTAGTCTTATTCTGACATGGTATTGGTTTCTCTAGAGAGATGCATCTCAAACCAAACCAAACCAGTTAGAATGACTGTTTACATCATAGTTGTTTAAATGTGTGTCAATTATTTTTCAGAGGTGAAATATTTTGTTCAAGCTGTAAAATGGTTGTGCATTTAGAGCCCTATACACTCAAGGAACTATACCCAGTAAACACATCACGCAACCCAGCGGCAGTCATAAACATTCAACGAACCGTTTGCCTGCTGAAATGGTTCTTCATATCGATGGAGAATAGAATGTGTTGTAAATCACTGCTGTCCAATGGTAAACAAGTATTTCTATTGGTTTTATTCATCATGAAATTGTCACACAATGTAAACGGCAGTTGTGATCTTCAATAGAAAATTTAAAAAATGGGAGTACATGTTTTTTTCTTTCAATTAGAATATTTTATTAGAATTAGTCACTATTTGCCACTTGTGTTTGGTGGAATTTGGCCTCCGCATTTAACCGATCCATGCAGTGGAACACCCACACATACACACTAGGGGAAAGGGGGCACACTTGTCCAGAGAGGTGGGCAACCCTATCTAAGGCACCTGGGCTAAGTTGAGGGTTAGGTACCTTGCTCAAGGGCACTTCAGTTGTGTGCTTGTCGGCCCAGAGGATCAAACCGGTGACTATCCAGTCACAAGACGGGGTCCCGAACTTTCAGAACATAGTAAAATAAACAAAAAACACAATTGAAATACACGTTTTTCTTTGGACAGCGATAATATGGTTCCAAGTAGAACCAATATAGCTTTAATAAGGGTTCTGCTGTTGCCCAAGCAATCAAGTTTCAAGCTTATAACCACATACAAAACATTCTCCTTCACTCTGAAGAACCCTGTAAGCATGCAATTCGTTCACTTGTGTTTCTGTTTCCATATAAAACTACTGTCTTTATTAAACATCACCCAATTAACTTTTTATAAAGTTCAACATTTAACATGGTATTTGTCATATTGTTTAATATTCTTCTCTCAGCCTCATTGGTTTGACAGAATTCATGAATTCAATTCTTTTTGCTTTTTTTTTTTAATCAATCCATGGTCTCCTATTACAATACTACAAATTCTAACTAGCTAGCTTCCTTCAGCATTAGCCCTCTAGAGTCTAGTGTCAGTGAAATATTGTTAATACTGAATAAGTCACTAAACCAAATGCCTCAGCAATGAAGAGTTTCTTGCCAGCGGGAGAGCTACAATCATACAAGCATGTCAGCGCACTCTCGTTTAACCCCTCCAAAGTGTGCAATCCGTGAGCCGCTACATCGGAATCACATTTTGACCATGCACTCAGCATGCGGTACTCTGGTAATCTCCGGGACCCCTGCAGAGTTTGTGCTGGTAAAAGGTCACCTGACCCCTGTGGAGTGTGACTGTATATGCTAGATGGCCTTCTGACCCCCGCAGAGTGCGTGATTGTATATGCCTGGTGGTCCCCTGCAGAGCATGGGGTTGTGGGAACACTACAATTTAGATCACGGAATACTTTCACAGTTAAGGAACCACACAAATCCATATACCACACACAATAAACATCCAATGCTTATAGAAAACAACAAAACAACTGTAATAAGCATTCATATACATGTATGTATATATATATATATATATATATATATATATATATATATATATATATATATATATATATATATATATATATATATATATATATATTACATATGTACACTAGCTCAATATATGTACATTAGCTCATGGGTATTTAATTAGAGCTAAGTAAGGTCCACCTAGAGGGGATTTCTTCAGGCCAAGGTCCAGACCGTCGTCGTTTCTAACAGTGTTATGGTTCAGTGGTGTATCCTGTTTACTGAAGTAGCCCAGTATCAGCATCTTATACCATCAGCTACTGAAACACCAACACATCACACATACCGTTCAGTATATTTACTGTTTAAAAACTGAACTGAAAACTGAACATAGTAAATGTTTTTTCATCACTTTAAGTAAAACCAAGTACAAAAGTGCAGCAGAAAGTGTTTATTTATAATAAAAAAGTAAATAAAAGGTTTAGTCTTGAGTTTCACATCTTAACAGTCTATCTCCCTCTTGTATTCATCTCTTACACCTTCTCTTGTTTAATGAGAGAAGTGAGCTCTTGGTTGTCCAGCCAGGACATCTGGGCTGAAATTGTGTTAGGGCCATTCTTACACACATATGAGATATCCGGGTGGTTCTGTGTGGAGTGTGTATGTTCTCCCCGTGCATGAGTGGGTTTCGTCTGGGTACTCCGGTTTCCTCCCACAGTCCAAACACATGCATGTTAGGTTGATCTCTCACTCTAAATTGTCCGTATGTGTGAGTGTGTACCTGTCGATGGTGTACAATGCCTTCGCTTGCTGATGCTGGGATTGGCTCCAGCCCCCTGTGACCCTGACTAGCGGGATAAAGCGGAAGATAATAGATGGATGGATGGATGGATATGAGATACATGGATGCTTTTAATTAGCGCCACAGTCTCAGAACATATGAGACATGTTGGTTTGGAGCTGCCTGTGGGAGGTAGAAACATCTCTGTCTCTGTCCATTCCTGGTTGAAAAGTTCATCGACTTTTCTTTTTTAGAGCATACCGTCTGACTCGCTTTATTCTCCGACTACTGCTTCTCACCTGTGTGTGAAGATCTGATTGGCTGAGGAGCGTGTTTGCTAATTTTACTACGCATGTGATTGGTCTGTGAGGTTACTGCGCCGCAAAGCCCATATACCATAAAGACAAGACAAGCTCCACCGCTTAAAATAAACACTGTCAACATTAAATCCTACTCCAAAACACTTGTGGTTTCATCATCAGAAAAACTGTTTCATCATCTTTAAGACAAAAACTCTCACGCCGGGACATGAGATTCACAGCTTCAGTGTTCCTCGCTCTCTATTGGAGGCGGAGCATTACGGAAAATGTAAACAACACTGCTTGACTGGTTCTGGGCTCTTTCAGGGGGTGCGTCCAAAATCTCCTACTTGTCTACTACTCAGTAGTGAAATCAGTAGGCGAGCGGGGCTAGTATGTCTGAATACTCAGTAGGTATTGAGTAGTAGGTGAATGGTACCCAGATGACCTACTGAATCGGCAGCTATTTTTATGTAGGTGAACACAGCACACCATGCTATCCCATGATTCACCTGGAGCCGCGGATGAATTCAAAGTGGAGGAAGAAACCGGTGTAAAGCAGAACGTCGGCTGTGTGTACGTAGCTACGAGTAGTGAACTGTAGCTACAGGAGTTAGCGCTGCTGCTGAGATAAACAATGATTACATTCCTCCAGTTTCCTCTTCTCTGAGCTACAGCTCCACACCGTCTGATACATAATCAGATAAAAACACAGATCAGTGTCTCAAAAAGTCTAAATCTGTCAGTAAACGAGCTTTTAAATGAATAGCAGGACTTTTACGGTGGTGGTCTGACGTCTTGAGTCACAGGACGCTGGCAGTAGGGTGGACGTAGTACTACTAAACCTCACCTACTAAAATTACCTACTAGTCTGCTGCTCGAGCAGTACGTACTGACTCTAATCTAGTACCTACTGACTAGTAGACGATTTCGCACCCTGGTTCTTTCTGACTGCACGTCAATGTGCACATTCCAGTGTACACACAAAGCTTGTTGGATCTCCAGGACCTGGAAGTAAAAGCTAGTTGGTGCTCCAAGTGTGACCATTGCAAATGTCAAATCAGAAAATGTCAGATATAATACGCACCTTATCTGCAAGCGATTCTGAATAAAGGCACGCCGCGGCTCAGGAATCAGACAATAAGTGCTTTGTTCCTTCCACTGACAGGACAAATGCAGAGTGAAGGCAGTCTGAGAAGACTGCAGAAGAACCTGCTGATAGAGGAGGACAGACCTTTGAAAATCGATGCAGCCTCAGAAGGTAAGGGGCTCATATCTGAATGGTTCAGTGATTCAAACGTAAACTAGGTCCTTCATTTGAAATGAATAAACATAACTAAGATATAAGGTCCAAGTCTGAAGATTTTTAGTCTCTACTCTTAGATCAGTTAGAAATCTGTGGCAAATCTGAGATGAAGGGAGGCCGTCAGTACTGGCTATCATACTGTTTAGCCTCAAGGCCAGAAATACATACCTGATCTGGGACCACATAAGAACGTGGCTCAGGTTGAAGTAGAAGAAAGTAGATTTATGTGTTTATACAGAATTCTGAAAAAGTCAGTTCTGTTCACATTGGAGGGGGGTGGGGGTGGGGGTTGGGGTCAGATTTGTGCCACTAATGTGAACGCAGCCTAAGCTATCGTCGCTGTCCAATGAAAAACATGTATCCCCATTTTTGTCGATATCACCGTGTGATAATTTTATGATGAATGGGCCAATAGAAGTGCTCCAAAACAGCTTGGAAAAAATTCTGGTTCCATTGACTTACATTGAAAGTAAAGTATGTTTTTGGTCTCTCCTGTAAAGTTGCAGTTTTGGAGATGTTTGTTTTTCATTGAATAGCGACGCTATGCTAGTGTGGTGTAAAGCAGCATTGTCGATGTAACCAAGTGAACTGAATTAAAAAAAAAAAAAAACATTTGTTATGTGGTTAATAGATTATACACTAGTTTGAATATTCACTGCTGTAACACAGGATTTATGGGCAGCGGGTCAAGCAAACCCATTGGACTTTCAGCATGATAGCTCAGGTCTGAGAGTTCAACTAATTGTATTGGGATCTTATTAGAGACCCACAGTTTATTTTAATCACACAAACTGCTTTAATGATTCTAAATCAGACAGGAGAGGGGAGCTCTTTTTGTCGGCCCTGGTTGGAGCTATTATCAGTGCAGTTCACTTTCACAGTATAATGGACTATCCCATGCTGTAACTTGATGATGTAACTTCAAATTTCGAAACAGATTCATATGATACATGCAAATAAGTAACAACCTACACTACTGTGCCAAAGATTAGGCACCTAAGTTCATTATTTAAAGCCCTGTGGCGAGTCCAGCCAAGCAAGGCTGTATAATGAATTTAGGAGTCGCTGCCACCACCTTTGTTTAATGGGGGAGGTTAGAGGATGAAACTCAATCCCTTTATTAGAAATAGTCATAAAACACATAGAAATACAAAAGTTAGCTAGACAGCCCCCAAGGCAAATTTATTCGAAGGAAATAAAAGCAATCCAATCGACACACAGTGCAAAACCTCACTCAACCCCACTCGAACGTGAAAGCTCAGCGCTTCTAATAGAATAAGTCACTTGAGAGGCTGGTGAAGCTAAATAAAACCACATACATAGGTCAACTAACAAATTACTCAAGGGGATAAAACACTGAGGCTCACACTATAGTTACACCCAACAATCCATAAAACAAGGGGAGGAGAGCAGATGAGGAAAGAGAGAGAGTAACAGGCCTTTATCTTTGGTCCTCATCACTGGACACTGAACTGCTAATTCTGTCCTGTAAGCTTATAGGCACCAAGAAAAAGGTGGTTCATCCCACAGAAAGAAGTCAATTATGCTCTTGTAAACTGCCTATGAAATAAATAATAAGTTTGAAGATTTATAGTTTAAATAATTCCAAAGTCAACCAAATATATGTGTTAAAGTCTACGCTCATTGTTTAAAAGTACTTCAATCTTAGCAAGTGTATTTTCACCAGATCTGATTAGAATAAATGTAAATAATCATATATACAATACAAAGTAACGTGAATATCTTATTGTGAAAGAAGTAGATCATATCTTGACTCCAGTTTAAAGAACAAAGTGTAGTTCTAGATTTCTCCTGGACGCCCCAGACATTGTATGAATGTATTCAGTTCCTTCAGCAGCAATCTTGATTTAGCTTAATGAAGTACTGAGCAGTCAAAGCAGGTATTAGATGAGAACTGATAATAATACTGGGTTGTTTATAGAAGGAGAAGCTTGGAAAGGGTTAAATAAACACACTGATGAATGTAAAAGCACTACTTACTGGATTAATACTATTTAAATATATAACATGTAAAGTGCTTTGCTGTGCTTCCTGTCTGGAAAAACAGCTTTTTAAATTATATAGTTAAATATAATGTCCCCAAGATTCTAAAAGCTTTGCACTGTACTGTATATTATGAGGAGAAGGTTCTTTAGTGTGATGTTGAGGGAGTTGAGTGAGAGTAAGAAGGTCCAACGCCCGGTCACTGTTCTGTAAATGAACATATTTAAAATTATAATTCTTTGTTTTGTTCACTCTGTTGAAACCCAGCCTCCAATTCCAGCATGGCAGGCAACACCAGCTCATGGCCAGTTCTGGTCAGCCTGCTGCTCACCGCGCTTTGCGTGGCTATCGTGATCGTGCTGGTCGTCAAGTTCCGGATAGTGCAGCGCTTCTTTGGCGGCTACACTGAAGCTCTTCTACCGGAGTCTGACACGGCCAGTCAGTTTAGCCAACCTGGGACCCTCACAGCCAGCTTTCCCGCCCATGGTATGAGGGAACGGGAGGAGAATAGGGGTGAGCGTGAGGACGACGACGACGATGGCTTCATCGAGGACAACTACATTGCGGCCAGTCACAAGGAGAAAGCAGAGAAAGAGGAAGAGCACGAGGAGGTCATGTATGAGGAGAGCGACGACGAACTGGACATCCATTTCTCAATCGAATGATAGACTCAGAAAGCGTTCAGTTAAAGGGCAGTGCCAAGGTTTTGTTTCAGGAGTTTTTTTTTAGTAAACAAAGTAATTCAAATTGGAACCAGTGGAACCAGACGTCCAGCTTTAAAAGCTCCCTCACGTAAAGTGTTGCCTGATACCCAAAACATTGTTACCTTTTGCGATGTAGCTTTGGCCGAAACTGGCTATTTTATAAAATCAGTACTTGGCGGAGGGATACATGCAGGCAAAATAGTCCCTAAAGAAAGGCTCTTATTTTCAGTTGACACTATTTTAACACCAACATACCATATAAACACTCAGAAAGCATTTGTAGGTTCTCAAATGCTTTTGGACTGTGAATAAAAGGTCTAGATTTGTGTGGTAGACATGCTGACCCCTGGTTCCTATCACCACCACTGAGTCGGTAAGGTTCTCTGTGAGTGAAGTTAAGGCTAAAGAAAGGATTTGTTACTGAAGTTTCTCTTATGTTCTGCATTCTAATAAAACCACTGTTAATCATATGTACGCCTGTAATGTTTGCTTATGTTTTTAACTATTAGTAATTTTGGGTAATTGTTTTGGTAGTTTGTTCAAGTACAATAACAATTACAATATTAAAGTATTTACATGAGATAACCATGTATTTTGTTATTTTTAGGAGACCCTAAGCTGCTGAGATAAGCCGTTATTTGACATGTATGTGATATAATTTTGAACTTTTTATGAATTTAATCAAAAATTTACTCACGAGGAAAAATCTGTACATTTTTTGCCTTTTGATGTCTTGAAAACAAGTGTTTTTTAAAAGGAACTGTGTGTTTGAGGTGTTTAGGAGAAAATGTTGTCATGTTGATGATGATTATGCTATTGCTTATCACTAAATATATCAGTAAAAATAAATGATTAGTATAAAGCAAACCTGGTTGTTCTTGATTTCTGTTATTCAGGAGTTCGTGGAATTCGTGTAAATGTCTTTTAAAAACTCAAAATCAATGTGAATTGAATGTGTTCATGTTGTATTTATCATATTTTTTATATTTTGAGATTAATTTATTAAAATTTTAGGGCCGTATTATACATTTAAGCTTTAAAGTCTAGAAGGCAACTATGCTTTGGGTTCTAAAAGTCAAGTTCTGAGTCGGATCATAACCAGGTCCACCCTCTTAAAGGTGCAGTAGATATTTTTAGTCTACAATTTTCCAAAATGAACTAAAATTCTAAACTAATTATGAAAAAATAACAGCTTTGACAAGGTTGAAGACGTGTCCCAGAGATATCTTCTGAAGTTAGCATGCCAACCAGTTAGTCTTGCCTGTCCTGTATCGTAATACCACTTAATACCTCAAGAGGTGATAGTGAGTCACTGTAGCAGTCTAATCAGCCCAACATGAGAGGATGAAGAAGTAGTGCTGCTATACCTTAGTATCACTACTGGACTGAGAAAAGCCCCCTAACCGAATATATCCAGCCAACAGAGTCCTGTGTCCACTGATGAAGGACTAGAGGAACACAAACTGCAGCAGCAGATGAGCTACTGTCTCTGACTTAACTTATCTACACGGTGGACCAGCAAGGTAAGAGTGAACAGTGAGTGGACACAATGTTTAAAAAAATCCACTCACACCAGCACAACACTTACTAACACACCACTTCAGTGTCAATGCAGTGCTGAGTATGGTCCACCACTCAAATAATAACAGCTCTGTGGGGGTCCTGATCATAGAAGAACAGGGTAATAAAGTATACAGAGAATCAGATGGACTACAGTCTGTAAGTGTTGAGCTACACTGTGTTACTATACGGTAAGTAGAGCTGATAATTGAGTCAAATGGACAATGAGTTTAGAAACGAGGAGGTCTTTTGAAATTAGATGGTTTGCAGAACACCAGTAAAAAACCTTCAAGGTTCCGTAAGTGTTGCGTGAGATCCTGATTCAGATAATATCCTCTAGACTTCAGAGAAGCTTTGTTTTGGCCTAAAAGACATTTTTGGTAGATGTTAATGGTGAAGACACCAAAGAATTTTTTTTTTTTTTTTTTTTTTTTTTTAGGATTTTCTTTGGTTTCGCCACTACTGACATTACACTGACAGACCATTAGAACCTATAGCATTAGGAGCTCTTAAAGAAAGACCTCATTTCTTTTTTTTTTAATCTGGGCTGCAGACTTGGACTATCTGGGAAAAGAAAATGCCCCATACGCTGATCTCTGGGCTTCAGGGTTTTGTCTGAAAAATAGATTTGTTAACTTGAAATAATTTCCATCTACATCCGGTTTTGGTTCAAGTGTAGATCATACTTGTAAGTTTTGTGGTTTAAACGTCTACTTTTAGGTGCTTATAACTGTATCTCTATTATAAATTTCCTTGATCAAGTTATTTTTGATCATCTTGTGTAATTTCTAATGTTTCTGCTTTGTTATTTATGTTGATTATGTGTTGTTTTTAGTAAAGAAAAAGAAAAAGTGCAATAAAAAAGTTGGTGGTTTTGCTTTTTTATGGAAATTGGCTTCATGGTTACTATTACAGAACCCATTGGGATCCCATTACGGAACAGTTAAATGCATCTGTAGTCAGTCCCAGACCACCTGCTAAACCATTAGACTCCCTTATGCAGCTATTTCAACCCATCAGGAAAACATTAAACCCCATTACAGACGACTACACAACCTCAGAAACCTTTAATGGTCTCTATTATTTTTTCTAGCAGGACTATGTAACTAGAATAGTAAACGACCTCTGAGTATCTCTTGATAATGACTTTATTTCCATACCAGTTCTCCTACTGTAGATCTCAGCGCAGCTTTTGATAACATAGACCACAAGATAGGCTGTAAAATTTGGCTGGTATTAAAGGACAGACTCTGTCCTGGTTCAGACCCTACCTGACTGACCGCTATCCATTTGTCAACATTAACAATAAGCATTCCGATCGTACACTAGTTAAATATGGTGTCCCCCAGGGATCATTGCTTGGGCCGCTACTATTCTCTTCGTACATGCAGCCTCTTGGAAACATAATTCATAGTTTCGGCATTAGCTTTTACTGCTATGCTAATGACACGCAGCTCTACATATCTGCTAAACCAAATAAAGTTTTAAATCTACATAAAATTGAAGAATGTTTTAAAAATATCAAAAACAAAACAAAACTAAAGTCCTTAAACAACTAAAGTTGGGTACTTGGACCCAAAGCAGAGAGCTCCCAAATTCACAAATTAAACTTAAACAGCCACATGGTTGTAAAAAGCGGTATATAAATAATGATTGATTGACTGATATGTTGTAGACACGGTGACCCCGATTCCACCACTGTGAGGAAATCAATAAGTCAATAAGCTTCTCTGCACTTTCACCATTTCAAGCACTGAAAGGTGAAATACTGGTGGAATTCCTCTTTGATGGAAAGGTCATCAGGAGATGAAAATAGAGAGAAACTATCCTGAAGTGAAAGTACTTAAAGGAATTATGTGGAAACTTAATAATAAAAAATAATAAGAAGAAAGTTTTGACATCCCTGTTAGAACTACAAATTCATCGCCATCCAAAAAAAATGTACCTCCAAAATAGTAACTTTACAGGAGAGACCAAAAACATCCCCAACTTTCAGTGCAAATGAATATAAAGAGGTTTTATTCCATTTGATTTCAGAGCATTTCTATTGGTCCTTTCATTCAGCGTCACAGAAATGAGCTGAAATTACACAGAAGAGTAAACATTGGTGTAAATGTGTATCATCACTGTCCAAGCAAAACATGTATGTCCATTTTTGTTGTTTTTCAGTTTTTGTCATTTGAACACATAGAAATGCACCAAAAATCTGTTTCCATTGACTTACATTGAAATTAAAGAAGGTTTTTTGTCCTCTGCTCTAAAGAATGATATACATGTTGTCAACAATATGTTGGGTTTTAAATGTTGGTATTTTGATCAAAGAGTATGACCACATGGAATCCACCAGCTAATTCAGCACCCAGATCATCCAGACCAGCATAAACCAAGCTTAGATCCAAGATCTGTAAACATATCCAAGTATACAATCATTTGTACCAAGTAAATGTTAGTGGTGTAGTGCTCAAGAGCTCGGCTGACTGGTGGGAGACAAAGAGACGTGGTCCTCTTCTTTGACATGCCTTATTAACATAATTCAATGTGTTAAATTTTAATGACTCAGTGAAGCACAAACATTCAACATAACACTTTAGTAAAGCAACAAAGTACAACCAGTGGAGTATTCCCCACCCCTGCAGCTCATCTCCTCTGTTAGACCCTCTATTTTCATGTTAGACTTTATTGTCCTGGGTTTTGTCCACCAGGGGGCACTATGGCCTATAAAAAAACACAGCAGTCTGGTCAAACAGGCTGGGTGAGAATCCCAGGCTGTTCTGAGGTTTGTTATTCTCTTGTCTTATTGCTTTTGCTGCTTCTGGAGGGCACAACACCAGAGTGAGAGAGAAATGCTGCTGGAGAACAACGTTTTATGAATATTCAAATAAAAACACATGAAATTTAAATAAGTAACCTGCAGAAGGCTCCAAGCCACGCACAGCTGCTCTCACAACTTTACTGTCTTCTGATATGCCTGATCGGAGAAGTTCTGAGTTTGTCAACTCGTTCTCTCCATGGTCATTACTTTATCCACACCTAAGAGGAGCCCCGTACAGCAGATCATCCAACATCTCCAAGACGGCAACTTTACAGGAGAGACCTAAAACTGTCTTTACTTTTAATGTAAGTCATGGGAACCAGAATTTTATCCAAGCTACTTTGGAGCATTTCTACTGGTCCATTTCTTATAAACTTCTCACACAATGTAAATAAAAGATGCTGTGTTCAAATGATATGGAAAACTAAAAATCAACAAAAATGAAGTTGCATGGACAGCAATGATATACACACTATATATATATATATATATATATATATATATATATATATATTTTTGAGTATACTTAGCTTGGACACTACATTAGGTATTAGTATTAGGTACACAATTGAGACACAGCCCAAGCAATCCCAGTAAATACCAGTACTACCTGTTTTCGGACTGGGATTTAAGTAGCATCTGATAGCAAGCCAAAGGCTGCCACACTTAAGAAAATATGGTTCTTCAGGGGGTTTTAGCAAAGAAACTGGTTCTATATAGAGCTCTGAACACTCAGAGAGACCACAGCTTGCTTGAAGAGTGCCCTGCATCTTTGAAAGTGGTTTTCAGACTGATGGAAAACATGTCGATGGTTCTACACAGACCTTTAGCACCAAAAATACTTCCAAGTAAACATCATCTCTAGAGTAGAACCCTTTTAGGTGCTGTTGCTTTGCTCAATAACCCTTGATGAGCCATCAAAGCACTACCCCATAGTTTTAAACCAAAGCTGGTAGTCATATAAATTGTGCATACAATGTTTAGACGTCTTCAAATTTTGTGTGGCTGATTTGATGACCTTGCGTGTTCATTGGCTGACCTACTGTGACCAACCATACTGCAGCTTTAGATCCTGCAGCACCTCTATTCAGGAACTGTAGCCACACTCTCAGCTTTCATGAGTATGTAAGTAAAGTGTGGATGAAACTTGTACTATATTAGTCTAATTAGACCAGAGAACCCATTTTTTAACAGATAGGCCATCTGCAATTATGGTACAGGGTAATTAAGGTGTTAAGGTGATCATCATTACTGATTATCATTGCTGGTCATTCAATTCAATTCAATTCAAGATTATTTGTATAGCGTTTTTTTTACAACAATGTTGTCACAAAGCAGCTTTACAGAAGTTTTGCAAACAGACAGTTACAACATATATGTCCCCCAGTGAGTGAGCCAGAGGCAACAGTGGCAAGAACACCTTCCTCAGACTGGAGGTAGAAACCTTGGGAGGAACCAAGACTCACAAGGGGAGACCCATCCTCCTCTGGTCAAACAGTATTTACAGTTTAATAAACTAAACACCAAAGAAAAGAGTCTCTGTTTGAAGTCTGGATGGCAAAGCTTTAGAAGCTGTACAGGTAGAGGCAGTCTCTGACTGAGGCAGTCTCTGACTGAGGCAGTCTCTATGTAAAGTGTAAAGTCTTTATGTAAAGTGAGCATGAACTGAAACAGTCCCATCCTATCTCAATGCTGGTGCATCTGTATGGCACAGTGTTGTAAGTGGGGGTGTAGCAGTTGGTACAAGGCGAGGCGACCTGGCCAGCAATGGGTGAGGAGGAGGCCCTGATGGTCAGTCATATAGGCTTGTATTTGCTCATACTCCCTATGCAGTACACTCTGTAGATCATAAAACACAGGCTTCTAAACCCAGACACTGCAACACAAAGCCATTTACATTCAGTCATTAGCTGTACGCCCTGTCTAACATTTAGAGCACTGTTTTTGCCCAGAATCCACAGTTTCCTGACCACTGCAGTGCCCTATGTAGAGAAAAGCAGAGGTGGTTTAATGCCTGGGCTGAAGCTTAGAAGACCTGAATAATTCAGAGCTCTTAAAATGACATTTATGTAATCCTACCTGGATTGATCACAAGATTATCCAATCAAATGGGATCAAAAATTTAATAAGAAGAATTAAATGAATGTTTTCATACAGTGCACTCACTCCAACTCCAACTTTTTATCTGCCCTTCAGTTGCTGTACTGTAAAGCTTGAGTTTGTTATCAGTGTGCCAGTCTTCGGATCCAATTTTTCTGACATTTCCTTTCCATCCTAAACCAAATGATGCCCCTGTTGTCAGTTTCCTGTGCAGATCTGGTATTTGCAGTGCTCTCTTACAACGAAGGCTGAAACAAAGACTTATGAAAATGGTAAAGCAGGTGGCTGACGTTACTTCATAGGCTACATTAAAGGTAAGACATACATGGACCATGAATATATTTTAGGCCCATCCTGGCAGCATGTTTTTGAAGTTTTTTTTAAGTTTAGGTTTATAAAATTGCTGCCTTTGTACATCTCAGCTGCCTGGTTTTGATCTATGAATGCGGTAGTGGTGAACAGATGCTTCTTAAAAGTAAAGGCGCTTGTTGTTTGCCAACATCAGTTTTGATTAATTTAGTGGATTTATCACATTTCTCTACTCAAACTTGAGCTAAAACTTGAGCTAAAACACGAGAATTCCACCTTAAATAGTGCAGCAGTTACAGGCAGCATTTAAGGCAGAATGGAAGAGAATCTGCCGAAGCAAAGCTTGGTTTGGGAATTTACCACCTTTTTCAGAGCAAATGTCCTAACTGTGGCTTTTAATGTTTTTTTTAATGGTTCGTGCTAAAAGCATTCGTGGTGCTGGTGACCTCGACTAAATATGAAGAATAAAAGTTTTTGGATGCCAGGTGTCCAGGTGTTTTTGGATCCTCAGTCACTTGTTTCTTTTACATCCTCCGTCCAGTGAAGAAAAAACACCTCAGAGCAAACCTGCAGTGAGAATGGCGGTGGCAGTAAATGACCCTGTTAGGAAGAACCAGCAAAACCAGCATATGTTGTGATTTGAATACTGGGAGACCAGCTAAACCAGCACCAACCTTGATGCTAAGGGATAGCTGCCCATGCTGACCTTCTGAAGGCATAGTTGGCGGTCCACTGGCATGCAGCTCGGTTTTTTACGGGATGGCCCACCGGTGATTAAGCTAATAGTGCTTTTTCACTCACAGGCCAATTTATTTATTTTTTCTTCATGTCTTTATTTGTCAGTCTTTGTGAATAAAAGTTGACGCACATGTAAAATAAAATAAACACTAGTTAGATTCTGCAAACGGGACAATAATCTGGTCTGCAATTCGAGATTTAGCCATAGTATTTGATTGTGTCTTAAAACGTTAAACACTTGGTCGTGGGCTGACAGTTAGGGAGTTGGTCTTGTAACCAGAATGTCGTTGGTTTGAACCCCTGAACTCAAAGGACAGGACTGAAGTGCCCTTAAACAAGACATGTAACCCCTAATTGCTCTCTTGCAAGTGTGCAGGACCTTGATGTAAAGGGCTTAACTATTTAGCATCTCAGTCACCATTAGGGGTGTAAGAAAATATTAAAATATGGAATATGGGGATATAATGTTTGGTGGTACTGTATCGATTCTCAAAAACACAGTATCCATACACAGATTCCTGACAGACATTGAATCATTGTGTGTTGTGTTTAAACCTCTAATCACAAGATGGTGTTGTAATCAGCTCCACTCCAACAATAACAAGCAGCACAAAGGCGCAATGCTATTGTAAGCACTGACAAACCTGTTTATATAGTGGTGTGTTTTAATAGTAGGATTTGAAAAATCACAATATATCACTTTGCTTGCAGTATCACATTATATCAAGATATACTGAATTGTGACCACTGTATCACGATATGTATTGTATCACCAGGTTCGTGCCAATACACAGCCCTAGTCATCATGTAACATCGTCATACATGTTCACATTGGGATGAAATATTCGCCAGAATCAGTGCTTTCTGTGTGCTACCATGTTTCCTATCAGTGTGTAAATGATGCACAAGGCTTCCTTTATTGTTAGATGTGTTTTTACCCTGACAGAATACGAGTATTCAATACGGATCAGCATGAATTTATTACTATTTAAACTTGTTGTTTTGACAGCCTTTACGTTCTGAATAAATTAGTACAATAACTGCATTGAGAAATGATGTGATTAACAGAGAACATGGCACATTTTTGTGTTGAACATCGTGTGATACACTTGTCGTCTGCTTAATGCTGCTTGATCAGATCATTTCTGAGCTTTACTCATAGATTTTTCTTATAATGTCCTATAGAGGGCACTGCAACTTATGAAACAGAGCATAACTTAGCAAAATGAATAAACAGCAAGTAGAGAAAATTGTGAACCTCATATAGACTTTATTTCAAATTAAACATGACTTAAAACCATCACTTGATTTTAAGCACAGTTTACTATTTGTATATATACTATATACAAATTATTATATATAACTATACTATTTGTTGATTCCTTTTCTTGTCATTTCTTTGTTTTTGTCCACAATGGGGGTGTGTGTGTGGGGGTGGGGTTCTACGAATCATTACATAAACCTTATTGTTCTATAGATTCACACTCCATTAAGAAATTTTATTGAAAACTTGATTTTGCCAATCAATTGACCATTTGCAAAATTAGTAACAACACACCTATCGCAATCATCTCTAAACACTACATCCTCCGTCAAGCGAAGGAAAAACAAGACCCTGCAAGGGAAGTTGGAGTACTCAGTTTAGACCTTCTGTAACCCTCCGGGGTGCCTCACTAGAAAATGAAGTGTTCGTAAAAAGGTTCACAGGTTCCGTCATTGTTGCTTTTGGGATCTGAAGAAGTGTTTGGACCCACAAATGGTGACTACATCACACATCACACCCAAACCAGCCCCACTATTGTAGCCAAGGGATATCAGCCAATGCTGACCTGCTGAAGGCAAAGCTGGTGGTCCGCTGGCATATAGCTCTGTGTTTTCTGGGTGGCCTACCGGTGGTTAAGCTAACAGTGTTAGAAAAAACTTTCAGTCCAATTTATATATATTTTTTTTCATTTCTCTTATTTGTTGGCCTTATTTTAGTCCATAGTCCTAGTCATTAGTATTCTTCTCTTAGTTCATTTTGAAACAGTGGTTTTATTGAGAAAAAAGTTTTTTCTGAGGAATGTAAAGTGTTACTACGTGAGTAAGGTCTTGCTGATAAATGTAAGTTCTTACTAAAGAATGTAAGGTCTATCTGAGGAACATACGTTCTTGCTGAGGAACGTAAGCTCTTGCTGAGGAACGTAAGTTCATAAAGTTTGAGAAACGTAATGTCTTACTGAGAAAAAGGTCTTAATGAGAAATGTAAGTCTTGCTGAGGAACGTCAGGTCTTGCTAAGGAACGTAACCTCTTGCTAAACAACCTAAGGTCTTAATGAGAAACGTAAGTGCTTGCTAAGGAACATACATTCTTGCTGTGAAACATATGGTCATAAAATCTGAGGAACGTAATGTCTTAATGAGGACTGTAGGGTCCTATGGAGGAACATAAGGTGTTATTAAGTTCTTGTTGAGGAACGTGAGGTTGTACAATGTGAGGAACCCATGGTCTTAATGACAAACTTAAGTGTTACTAAGTAAGTAAGGTCTTACTGAGGAACGTAATTTCTTGCTGAAGAACGCAAGCTCTTTTTGAGGAAAGTAAGCTCTTAATGAGGAATGTAAGGTCTTGCAGATGAACATAAGATCATGAAGTGTGAAAAATGTAATGTCTTAATGAGGAACGAAAGGTCTTGCTGAGGAACATTAGGTCTTGCTGATTAACGTAAATACTTAAAGTCGTAAAATCTGAGACGTAATGTCCTAATGAGGACTGGAACATAAGGTGTAACTAAGCAAGTAATGTCTTTCTGGGGAGCATATGGTTTCGTTGAAAGTTCTTGCTGAGGAACGTAAGGTTATAAAATGTGAGGAACGAAAGGTCTTAATAAGTAACTTAAGTGTTACTAAGTAAGTAAGGTCTTACTAAGGAACGCAAGTTCTTGTTGATGAATGTAAGTTCTTGCTGAAGAACATAAGGTCTTTCTGAGGAACAAAAGGTCTTAATGAGGAACATAATGTCCTAATAAGGCACATAAGTTGTAACTAAGTAAGTGAGGTCTTTTTGGGAAGCGTAAGGTCTTGTTGAGGAATGTAAGGTCTTTCTGAGGAACGTAAGGTCTTACTGAGGAAAATAAGGCGTCTGACCTGCTATCCTGATCACCTGAAAGGTGGTGCTGATTTTATTTCGTTCCTGAAGCTGCAGAAGCTTTGGATTAGATTATTTTCTGACGAGGAACAAACTCACAGCTCAAAAACTCAGAATGTCTCCAGGGTAAGCTAGACATTGTCTTGGTTAGTGTATTTGCCTAAATGTATTTAAATATGTCTTACGCTACCAACAAAGAGTTAGCTAGTTAGCTAGTTTTCCTAATTTAGCTAGTCAGATTTTACAGTAGTGCCTAGATCTTACATTTGCGATTATTAGGAACATTAAATAAAAAGATAAACAGTAGTTCACAGTATTTAATACTTAATATAATGAAATGTAATTAACTGACGTGAACAATGTTTTAAATAAGCTTTCTAACTTCTCCTTTGTGCCACTGTGTGTTAGCACAAGTGCTTCAGATGCTATCAGGTAGCCTGAACTTAAAGTTTGACAGACGCAGCACCAATAACTGAGGCTGGACTTTCTCAGAATTTTGCAAACGGTCAATTTGTCCGTCCTGATTAAACTTGAACTGAATTTTTCTCTTTTTTCGTATCTCCTATCTTCTCTCATATCAGACTTGCTTGACTGGAAGCCGAGTCTCTCCATGGCTGATTCCTCTGAGCTGTCACTGCATACACTCTCACCCTCGTTCCTCTCCTCCTCCTTCTCCTTCTGATCCTCCTCCTCCTCCTCCATTCTTTCACGTACACCACCGTTCCATACGCTGCCACGGCCAGCACCACGGCGCCCCCGCTGGCCAGGAGGACGGCCCCGGAGAGCAGCATGTCAGATCGGCTCAGGGCCAGCAGCAGCGCAGCACCACAGACCATCAAGGCCAGGCCGGTTGCCAGCAGGAGCAGAGGGTCCATAGAGCCCCCGCTGCGCAGCTGCAGGATCCTCCTCCTGCTCCGGATGCAGCCCATGTCCTGCACAGCCGAGCTGAGCAGCTGCTTGAGCAGGACGGCCAGCGCCAGGAGGCAGAGCGTGGAGCCCACAGCCAGCCGCCACAGCGCCGAGGGGCCATCGGCGGAGCCGGCCGACGACAGCACGAACACCCCCGCCAGGCCCAGGCCCAGCACCACCGCCACGGAGGAGCAGTAACACAGCAGGGAGATGCAGGGGTCACCAAACCACCACAGCTCCACCTGATCCTCCACATCTCGTCTCCAGAGGTGCAGGGCGGGCGCAAGGTGTGGTCGGGGCAGCTGCTCCAGCTCAGGCATCTCACATCATCTCACACTGTGGACCTGGAGTGGACATTATGAGTAGCCTTATACTGTTACTCATGCAGCTCTGTTAGTTACATCACTTCTAAATTGAAGTAATATGTGGCCACAACTTACTATGACTTCATGGTCTCACTTTCACAACTCACTAAGCTGTGGCCATGACCTAACTAGTAAAACCCTAAATTATCTTGTTCCCACACCTTACTAATGAAAAGGTCCCTGACTTCCCAGGCTTCACTAAATTGTTGCCATGGCTGACTAAGTTGTGGCAAATGACTGTTTTATCTTGTTCCTATGCCTTAATAAGTTGGGCCCATGGCTTAACTATCTTGTTCCCACACCTTAATAAGTTGTGGCTACAGCTTACTTGTCTTGTTCCCACACCTTAATAAGTTGTGGCTACAGCTTACTTATCTTGTTTTCACATCCTAATAAGTTGTGGCTACAGCTTAATTATCTTGTTCCCACACCTTAATAAGTTGTGGTTACAGCTTACTTATCTTGTTCCCACACCTTAATAAGTTGTGGCTACAGCTTACTTATCTTGTTCCCACACCTTAATAAGCTGTGGCTACAGCTTACTTATCTTGTTTCCACACCTTAATAAGTTGTGGCTACAGCTTACTTATCTTGTTCCCACACCTTAATAAGTTGTGGCTACAGCTTACTTATCTTGTTCCCACACCTTAATAAGTTGTGGCTACAGCTTACTTATCTTGTTTTCACATCCTAATAAGTTGTGGCTACAGCTTAATTATCTTGTTTCCACACCTTAATAAGTTGTGGCTACAGCTTACTTATCTTGTTCCCACACCTTAATAAGTTTTGGCTACAGCTTACTTATCTTGTTCCCACACCTTAATAAGTTGTGGCTACAGCTTACTTATCTTGTTCCCACACCTTAATAAGTTTAGGCTACAGCTTACTTATCTTGTTCCCACACCTTAATAAGTTTTGGTTACATCTTACTTATCTTGTTTCCACACCTTAATAAGTTGTGGTTACAGCTTACTTATCTTGTTCCCACACCATAATAAGTTGTGGCTACAGCTTACTTATCTTGTTCCCACACCTTAATAAGTTTTGGTTACATCTTACTTATCTTGTTTCCACACCTTAATAAGTTGTGGTTACAGCTTACTTATCTTGTTTCCACACCTTAATAAGTTTTGGCTACAGCTTACTTATCTTGTTCCCACACCTTAATAAGTTGTGGATACAGCTTACTTATCTTGTTCCCACACCTTAATAAGTTTTGGCTACAGCTTACTTATCTTGTTCCCACACCTTAATAAGTTGTGGATACAGCTTACTTATCTTGTTTCCACACCTCAATAAGTTTTGGCTATAGCTTACTTATCTTGTTTCCACACCTTAATAAGTTTTGGCTACAGCTTACTTATCTTGTTCCCACACCTTAATAAGTTGTGGATACAGCTTACTTATCTTGTTCCCACACCTTAATAAGTTGTGGATACAGCTTACTTATCTTGTTCCCACACCTTAATAAGTTTTGGCTACAGCTTACTTATCTTGTTCCCACACCTTAATAAGTTGTGGATACAGCTTACTTATCTTGTTCCCACACCTTAATAAGTTGTGGCTACAGCTTACTTGTCTTGTTCCCACACCTTAATAAGTTTAGGCTACAGCTTACTTATCTTGTTCCCACACCTTAATAAGTTTAGGCTACAGCTTACTTATCTTGTTCCCACACCTTAATAAGTTGTGGCTACAGCTTACTTGTCTTGTTCCCACACCTTAATAAGTTTAGGCTACAGCTTACTTATCTTGTTCCCACACCTTAATAAGTTTAGGCTACAGCTTACTTATCTTGTTCCCACACCTTAATAAGTTTTGGTTACATCTTACTTATCTTGTTTCCACACCTTAATAAGTTGTGGTTACAGCTTACTTATCTTGTTCCCACACCATAATAAGTTGTGGCTACAGCTTACTTATCTTGTTTCCACACCTTAATAAGTTGTGGTTACAGCTTACTTATCTTGTTCCCACACCTTAATAAGTTGTGGTTACATCTTACTTATCTTGTTTCCACACCTTAATAAGTTGTGGTTACAGCTTACTTATCTTGTTCCCACACCTTAATAAGTTGTGGTTACAGCTTACTTATCTTGTTCCCACACCATAATAAGTTGTGGCTACAGCTTACTTATCTTGTTCCCACACCTTAATAAATTGTGGCTACAGCTTGTATATCTTGTTTTCACATTTTAGTAAATTGTGGCTATGGCTTATCTATTTCATGCCCTTGCCATTATCTCTTGTGGCTACAGCTTATCTATCTCATTCCCATGCCCAATGAAATAGTGGTCATGACTTAGTTATTATGTCCCCACGTCTTACTAAGTTATCTTGTTCCCATGCCTTAATAAGCTGTGGCCATGGCTAAACTATCTTGGTCCCATGATTTATTAAATTGTGTCCATGACTTAACTATTTAATTCTTAATAATAACCTTAATAAGTTGAGACCATGCCTGAACCTTTCAGTTCCCACATGTTAATAAGTTTTAGCCATTATTTAATTATTATATTCACACCCTAATTGTGGCCACAACTTAAATGTCTTCCAACCTCTTAGTATGTTATGGTCACATGTTATCTTAATGAAGAAGGGCTATAAAATACTGGAGAAGCATAATCCATCAGCATAAACAGCTAAATTGGTTCATTTTGGTCCAAAATAAAAGGCAGAGGCACTAAAGTGAGAGCTGTGAACAGTAAAACAGTCTCTATGTTTTCACCAGTGAAATATAATACAATTAAATATCTATGTATCTAATTGTGGCATAAAGGTACATGGATGCAGTTATAGAGTGAAATAGGACCAATTAAATGTATGTCTGTGATAATACTGATATTCGTCGAACATCAATACTCTATATAAAAGCTCAGAGGACATGTGTAGGCCCACTGGAGGTTTTGGTTAGTGCATAAAATGCCTATATTTGTGTTGTAGAAATTAGGACCCCTGGTTCCCATCACCACTACTGTACAGTAATCAGAGTTAGTTTCTCTAGAGGGGAGCATTTTACATCACAGCGCTCTGATATAGGCTTGTTTACACTGAATTCTGCAGAAATTCTGAAACGTTGGTGGCATTCCCCTTGCATTGTTTTCTATGAGAGTAATTGCTCACCTTATGTCATTCCTTCTTTAGATTTATCCGTCCCCCAGATCCATTTTTCCTGCCTTTCCCCATGCTGATAATAAACAGCAGTGAGGGGTCCTATGGGAAGAACCTCCCCCTCTCACTCTGTAGAGGTTTATATCCTTTGGGTATAAACTATAGTCCGCAGCAGTAAAATACAGACTCTACAAACTCCCACACTGTCCTTCCCTCCTTTCTGCACCTTCAGGCTGTATGTCTGGTGACCCCTCTCTCTATCTGCCTGCCCGCTTGTTTCCTCAGCTCGTGCACGCTCTCGGTGGGGTGTCATGGGAAGAGCCGACCGGTGGCTGGTGCCTGACCCTCATGACGGCGGACACGCGCACTCCCTCGGTGTCCTTCTCCTGTCCGGCCCTTCTGCACAATGACAGTGGGAGAGGTCTCATTGCTGGCTAGTGTGAATAGTGTGACTGAGAACAGTGAACACACACACACGCACCCACAGACGGCTCTGGGGGGCTCAGGAAGGCAGCGGGCAGACGGCCGCTCAGGGAGAAGCAGTGAGATCTTTCAGGGCATTGTGGGAGACACAATAGGCCCGAGCGGAGGAACATGCCGGCCTCCAGATCAGCCCTGATGTCACACTCCAGAGCATAAAGGCTGTTCTGTCACTGCGGGGATGCTGTCATTCACGTGATCTAAACCCAGCTCTCCTCTCAGCGACAACACAAGCACTACTGAGACCCCCAAGCCCAGCCTTACTCAGTCTAACATGCAGCCTGAAACAGCACTTTTAACACGAAAGCTATCTGATCTCATCACGGCATTGTTATCATGCATTACGGGGGAGGACTGATGCACCGATGTCTTATCACACTGTACGTTTATCTGTATATTATTTTTATTTTTTCAATATTTTTACTCTTTGTATTATTTTATTCATATTTTTATTCTTATAACAGTAATATATAGTGCATCATTCTCAGCACTGCATTAACACTTACTGATGCCAATAAATATACTGCATTAATTTATAAAATTTATTAAAAACGTTTGACTGGTAGTGTATCTAAAACGTTTGGCTGGTAGTGTACTAAAACGTTTGACTGGCAGTGTACTAAAACGTTTGACTGGTAGTGATCTAAAACGTTTGACTGGTAGTAATCTAAAACGTTTGACTGGTAGTGTACTAAAACGTTTGTCTGGTAGTGTTCTAAAACGTTTGACTGGTAGTGATCTAAAACGTTTGTCTGGTAGTGTTCTAAAACGTTTGACTGGTAGTAATCTAAAACGTTTGACTGGTAGTGTACTAAAACGTTTGGCTGGTAGTGTACTAAAACGTTTGACTGGTAGTGTACTAAAATGTTTGTCTGGTAGTGTTCTAAAACGTTTGGCTGGTAGTGATCTAAAACGTTTGACTGGTAGTGTACTAAAACGTTTGGCTGGTAGTGATCTAAAACGTTTGACTGGTAGTGTACTAAAACGTTTGACTGGCAGTGTACTAAAACGTTTGACTGGCAGTGTACTAAAACGTTTGACTGGTAGTGTATCTAAAACGTTTGACTGGTAGTGTATCTAAAACGTTTGACTGGCAGTGTACTAAAACGTTTGACTGGTAGTGTACTAAAACGTTTGACTGGCAGTGTACTAAAACGTTTGACTGGTAGTGTATCTAAAACGTTTGACTGGTAGTGTATCTAAAACGTTTGACTGGCAGTGTACTAAAACGTTTGACTGGCAGTGTACTAAAACGTTTGACTGGTAGTGTTCTAAAACGTTTGACTGGTAGTGTACTAAAACGTTTGACTGGCAGTGTACTAAAACGTTTGACTGGCAGTGTACTAAAACGTTTGACTGGCAGTGTACTAAAACGTTTGACTGGCAGTGTACTAAAACGTTTGACTGGTAGTGTTCTAAAACGTTTGGCTGGTAGTGTACTAAAACGTTTGACTGGTAGTGTACTAAAACGTTTGACTGGCAGTGTTCTAAAACGTTTGGCTGGTAGTGATCTAAAACGTTTGACTGGTAGTGATCTAAAACGTTTGTCTGGTAGTGTTCTAAAACGTTTGGCTGGTAGTGATCTAAAACGTTTGACTGGTAGTGTACTAAAACGTTTGACTGGCAGTGTACTAAAACGTTTGACTGGTAGTGTTCTAAAACGTTTGGCTGGTAGTGATCTAAAACGTTTGACTGGTAGTGATCTAAAACGTTTGGCTGGTAGTGTACTAAAACGTTTGACTGGTAGTGTTTCTAAAACGTTTGGCTGGTAGTGTATCTAAAACGTTTGACTGGCAGTGTACTAAAACGTTTGTCTGGTAGTGTATCTAAAACTTTGACTGGTAGTGTATCTAAAACGTTTGGCTGGTAGTGTATCTAAAACGTTTGACTGGTAGTGTATCTAAAACGTTTGGCTGGTAGTGTATCTAAAACTTTGACTGGTAGTGTATCTAAAACGTTTGTCTGGTAGTGATCTAAAACGTTTGACTGGTAGTGTATCTAAAACGTTTGACTGGTAGTGTATCTAAAACGTTTGACTGGTAGTGATCTAAAACGTTTGTCTGGTAGTGTACTAAAACGTTTGACTGGTAGTGTATCTAAATCGTTTGTCTGGTAGTGTTCTAAAACGTTTGACTGGTAGTGTACTAAAACGTTTGACTGGTAGTGTACTAAAACGTTTGTCTGGTAGTGTACTAAAACGTTTGACTGGTAGTGTACTAAAACGTTTGACTGGTAGTGTACTAAAACGTTTGACTGGTAGTGTATCTAAAACGTTTGACTGGTAGTGTACTAAAACGTTTGACTGGTAGTGTACTAAAACGTTTGACTGGTAGTGATCTAAAACGTTTGTCTGGTAGTGATCTAAAACGTTTGACTGGTAGTGTACTAAAACGTTTGACTGGTAGTGTACTAAACCTTTGACTGGTAGTGTACTAAAACGTTTGACTGGTAGTGTACTAAAACGTTTGGCTGGTAGTGATCTAAAACGTTTGTCTGGTAGTGTACTAAAACGTTTGACTGGTAGAGTACTAAAACGTTTGACTGGTAGTGATCTAAAACGTTTGACTGGTAGTGTACTAAAACGTTTGACTGGTAATGTACTAAAACGTTTGACTGGTAGTGTACTAAAACGTTTGGCTGGTAGTGATCTAAAACGTTTGTCTGGTAGTGTACTAAAACGTTTGACTGGTAGTGATCTAAAACGTATGACTGGTAGTGTACTAAAACGTTTGACTGGTAGTGTACTAAAACGTTTGACTGGTAGTGTACTAAAACGTTTGACTGGTACTGTACTAAAACGTTTGACTGGTAGTGTACTAAAACGTTTGACTGGTAGTGTACTAAAACGTTTGGCTGGTAGTGATCTAAAACGTTTGGCTGGTAGTGTACTAAAACGTTTGACTGGTAGTGTATCTAAAACGTTTGGCTGGTAGTGTATCTAAAACGTTTGACTGGCAGTGTACTAAAACGTTTGTCTGGTAGTGTATCTAAAACTTTGACTGGTAGTGTATCTAAAACGTTTGGCTGGTAGTGTATCTAAAACTTTGACTGGTAGTGTATCTAAAACGTTTGTCTGGTAGTGATCTAAAACGTTTGACTGGTAGTGTATCTAAAATGTTTGACTGGTAGTGTATCTAAAACGTTTGACTGGTAGTGATCTAAAACGTTTGTCTGGTAGTGTACTAAAACGTTTGACTGGTAGTGTATCTAAATCGTTTGTCTGGTAGTGTTCTAAAACGTTTGACTGGTAGTGTACTAAAACGTTTGATTGGTAGTGTACTAAAACGTTTGACTGGTAGTGTACTAAACCTTTGACTGGTAGTGTACTAAAACGTTTGACTGGTAGTGTACTAAAACGTTTGGCTGGTAGTGATCTAAAACGTTTGACTGGTAGAGTACTAAAACGTTTGACTGGTAGTGATCTAAAACGTTTGACTGGTAGTGATCTAAAACGTTTGTCTGGTAGTGATCTAAAACGTTTGACTGGTACTGTACTAAAACGTTTGACTGGTAGTGATCTAAAACGTTTGTCTGGTAGTGTTCTAAAACGTTTGACTGGTAGTGTACTAAAACGTTTGACTGGTAGTGTACTAAAACGTTTGACTTGTAGTGTACTAAAACGTTTGGCTGGTAGTGTACTAAAACGTTTGACTGGTAGTGTACTAAAACGTTTGACTGGTAGTGTTCTAAAACGTTTGGCTGGTAGTGTACTAAAACGTTTGACTGGTAGTGTATCTAAAACGTTTGACTGGCAGTGTACTAAAACGTTTGACTGGCAGTGTTCTAAAACGTTTGGCTGGTAGTGATCTAAAACGTTTGACTGGTAGTGATCTAAAACGTTTGTCTGGTAGTGTTCTAAAACGTTTGGCTGGTAGTGATGTAAAACGTTTGACTGGTAGTGTACTAAAACCTTTGACTGGCAGTGTACTAAAAACTTTGACTGGCAGTGTACTAAAACGTTTGACTGGTAGTGATCTAAAACGTTTGACTGGTAGTGATCTAAAACGTTTGGCTGGTAGTGTACTAAAACGTTTGACTGGTAGTGTTTCTAAAACGTTTGGCTGGTAGTGTATCTAAAACGTTTGACTGGCAGTGTACTAAAACGTTTGTCTGGTAGTGTATCTAAAACTTTGACTGGTAGTGTATCTAAAACGTTTGGCTGGTAGTGTATCTAAAACGTTTGACTGGTAGTGTATCTAAAACGTTTGGCTGGTAGTGTATCTAAAACTTTGACTGGTAGTGTATCTAAAACGTTTGTCTGGTAGTGATCTAAAACGTTTGACTGGTAGTGTATCTAAAACGTTTGACTGGTAGTGTATCTAAAACGTTTGACTGGTAGTGATCTAAAACGTTTGTCTGGTAGTGTACTAAAACGTTTGACTGGTAGTGTATCTAAATCGTTTGTCTGGTAGTGTTCTAAAACGTTTGACTGGTAGTGTACTAAAACGTTTGACTGGTAGTGTACTAAAACGTTTGTCTGGTAGTGTACTAAAACGTTTGACTGGTAGTGTACTAAAACGTTTGACTGGTAGTGTATCTAAAACGTTTGACTGGTAGTGTACTAAAACGTTTGACTGGTAGTGTACTAAAACGTTTGACTGGTAGTGATCTAAAACGTTTGTCTGGTAGTGATCTAAAACGTTTGACTGGTAGTGTACTAAAACGTTTGACTGGTAGTGTACTAAACCTTTGACTGGTAGTGTACTAAAACGTTTGACTGGTAGTGTACTAAAACGTTTGGCTGGTAGTGATCTAAAACGTTTGTCTGGTAGTGTACTAAAACGTTTGACTGGTAGAGTACTAAAACGTTTGACTGGTAGTGATCTAAAACGTTTGACTGGTAGTGATCTAAAACGTTTGTCTGGTAGTGATCTAAAACGTTTGACTGGTACTGTACTAAAACGTTTGACTGGTAGTGATCTAAAACGTTTGTCTGGTAGTGTTCTAAAACGTTTGACTGGTAGTGTACTAAAACGTTTGACTGGTAGTGTACTAAAACGTTTGACTGGTAGTGTACTAAAACGTTTGGCTGGTAGTGATCTAAAACGTTTGGCTGGTAGTGATCTAAAACGTTTGTCTGGTAGTGTACTAAAACGTTTGACTGGTAGTGATCTAAAACGTATGACTGGTAGTGTACTAAAACGTTTGACTGGTAGTGTACTAAAACGTTTGACTGGTAGTGTACTAAAACGTTTGACTGGTACTGTACTAAAACGTTTGACTGGTAGTGTACTAAAACGTTTGACTGGTAGTGTACTAAAACGTTTGGCTGGTAGTGATGTAAAACGTTTGGCTGGTAGTGTACTAAAACGTTTGACTGGTAGTGTATCTAAAACGTTTGGCTGGTAGTGTATCTAAAACGTTTGACTGGCAGTGTACTAAAACGTTTGTCTGGTAGTGTATCTAAAACTTTGACTGGTAGTGTATCTAAAACGTTTGACTGGTAGTGTATCTAAAACTTTGACTGGTAGTGTATCTAAAACGTTTGACTGGTAGTGTATCTAAAACGTTTGACTGGTAGTGATCTAAAACGTTTCTCTGGTAGTGTACTAAAACGTTTGACTGGTAGTGTATCTAAATCGTTTGTCTGGTAGTGTTCTAAAACGTTTGACTGGTAGTGTACTAAAACGTTTGACTGGTAGTGTACTAAAATGTTTGTCTGGTAGTGTACTAAAACGTTTGACTGGTAGTGTACTAAAACGTTTGACTGGTAGTGTACTAAAACGTTTGACTGGTAGTGTACTAAAACGTTTGACTGGTACTGTACTAAAACGTTTGACTGGTAGTGTACTAAAACGTTTGACTGGTAGTGTACTAAAACGTTTGGCTGGTAGTGTACTAAAACGTTTGACTGGTAGTGTACTAAAACGTTTGACTGGTAGTGATCTAAAACGTTTGACTGGTAGTGTACTAAAACGTTTGACTGGTAGTGATCTAAAACGTTTGACTGGTAGTGTACTAAAACGTTTGTCTGGTAGTGATCTAAAACGTTTGACTGGTAGTGTATCTAAAACGTTTGACTGGTAGTGTACTAAAACGTTTGTCTGGTAGTGATCTAAAACGTTTCTCTGGTAGTGATCTAAAACGTTTGACTGGTAGTGTATCTAAAACGTTTGACTGGTAGTGATCTAAAACGTTTGACTGGTAGTGTACTAAAACGTTTGACTGGTAGTGTATCTAAAACGTTTGACTGGTAGTGATCTAAAACATTTGACTGGTAGTGTATCTAAAACGTTTGACTGGTAGTGTATCTAAAACGTTTGACTGGTAGCGTACTAAAACGTTTGGCTGGTAGCGTACTAAAACGTTTCACTGGTAGCGTACTAAAACGTTTGTCTGGTAGTGATCTAAAACGTTTGTCTGGTAGTGATCTAAAACGTTTGACTGGTAGTGTATCTAAAACGTTTGACTGGTAGTGATCTAAAACGTTTGACTGGTAGTGTACTAAAATGTTTGGCTGGTAGTGTACTAAAACGTTTGATTGATAGTGTACTAAAACGTTTGACTGGTAGTGTACTAAAACG
Organism: Megaleporinus macrocephalus; assembly: GCA_021613375.1. Lineage (NCBI taxonomy): Eukaryota > Metazoa > Chordata > Actinopteri > Characiformes > Anostomidae > Megaleporinus > Megaleporinus macrocephalus. The sequence goes on from CM038708.1 coordinate 41,118,782, forward strand.
TTTGACTGATAGTGTACTAAAAAGTTTGGCTGGTAGTGATCTAAAACGTTTGACTGGTAGTGATCTAAAACGTTTGGCTGGTAGTGTTCTGAAACGTTTGGCTGGTAGTGTACTAAAACGTTTGGCTGGTAGTGTACTAAAACGTTTGGCTGGTAGTGTACTAAAACGTTTGACTGGTAGTGTTCTAAAACGTTTGACTGGTAGTGATCTAAAGCGTTTGGCTGGTAGTGATCTAAAGCGTTTGGCTGGTAGTGTACTAAAACGTTTGACTGGTAGTGATCTAAAGCGTTTGGCTGGTAGCGTACTAAAATGTTTGACTGGTAGCGTACTAAAACGTTTGACTGGTAGCGTACTAAAACGTTTGACTGGTAGTGTACTAAAACGTTTGACTGATAGTGTACTAAAACGTTTGGCTGGTAGTGTACTAAAACGTTTGACTGGTAGTGATCTAAAACGTTTAACTGGTAGTGATCTAAAACGTTTAACTGGTAGTGATCTAAAACGTTTGGCTGGTAGTGTACTAAAACGTTTGACTGGTAGTGTATCTAAAACGTTTGGCTGGTAGTGTATCTAAAACGTTTGACTGGCAGTGTACTAAAACGTTTGTCTGGTAGTGTATCTAAAACTTTGACTGGTAGTGTATCTAAAACGTTTGGCTGGTAGTGTATCTAAAACTTTGACTGGTAGTGTATCTAAAACGTTTGACTGGTAGTGTATCTAAAACGTTTGACTGGTAGTGATCTAAAACGTTTCTCTGGTAGTGTACTAAAACGTTTGACTGGTAGTGTATCTAAATCGTTTGTCTGGTAGTGTTCTAAAACGTTTGACTGGTAGTGTACTAAAACGTTTGACTGGTAGTGTACTAAAATGTTTGTCTGGTAGTGTACTAAAACGTTTGACTGGTAGTGTACTAAAACGTTTGACTGGTAGTGTACTAAAACGTTTGACTGGTAGTGTACTAAAACGTTTGACTGGTACTGTACTAAAACGTTTGACTGGTAGTGTACTAAAACGTTTGACTGGTAGTGTACTAAAACGTTTGGCTGGTAGTGTACTAAAACGTTTGACTGGTAGTGTACTAAAACGTTTGACTGGTAGTGATCTAAAACGTTTGACTGGTAGTGTACTAAAACGTTTGACTGGTAGTGATCTAAAACGTTTGACTGGTAGTGTACTAAAACGTTTGTCTGGTAGTGATCTAAAACGTTTGACTGGTAGTGTATCTAAAACGTTTGACTGGTAGTGTACTAAAACGTTTGTCTGGTAGTGATCTAAAACGTTTCTCTGGTAGTGATCTAAAACGTTTGACTGGTAGTGTATCTAAAACGTTTGACTGGTAGTGATCTAAAACGTTTGACTGGTAGTGTACTAAAACGTTTGACTGGTAGTGTATCTAAAACGTTTGACTGGTAGTGATCTAAAACATTTGACTGGTAGTGTATCTAAAACGTTTGACTGGTAGTGTATCTAAAACGTTTGACTGGTAGCGTACTAAAACGTTTGGCTGGTAGCGTACTAAAACGTTTCACTGGTAGCGTACTAAAACGTTTGTCTGGTAGTGATCTAAAACGTTTGTCTGGTAGTGATCTAAAACGTTTGACTGGTAGTGTATCTAAAACGTTTGACTGGTAGTGATCTAAAACGTTTGACTGGTAGTGTACTAAAATGTTTGGCTGGTAGTGTACTAAAACGTTTGATTGATAGTGTACTAAAACGTTTGACTGGTAGTGATCTAAAACGTTTGACTGATAGTGTACTAAAAAGTTTGGCTGGTAGTGATCTAAAACGTTTGACTGGTAGTGATCTAAAACGTTTGGCTGGTAGTGTTCTGAAACGTTTGGCTGGTAGTGTACTAAAACGTTTGGCTGGTAGTGTACTAAAACGTTTGGCTGGTAGTGTACTAAAACGTTTGACTGGTAGTGTTCTAAAACGTTTGACTGGTAGTGATCTAAAGCGTTTGGCTGGTAGTGATCTAAAGCGTTTGGCTGGTAGTGTACTAAAACGTTTGACTGGTAGTGATCTAAAGCGTTTGGCTGGTAGTGTACTAAAACGTTTGACTGGTAGTGTACTAAAACGTTTGACTGGTAGCGTACTAAAACGTTTGACTGGTAGTGTACTAAAACGTTTGACTGATAGTGTACTAAAACGTTTGGCTGGTAGTGTACTAAAACGTTTGACTGGTAGTGTACTAAAACGTTTGACTGGTAGTGTACTAAAACGTTTGACTGGTAGTGATCTAAAACGTTTAACTGGTAGTGTACTAAAACTTAAATAGATATTTCTATCTATTTAATTCAGTCTGCACTTTCCTGCACTGTCCTTATATATATATATATATATATATATATATATATATATATATATATATATATATATATATATATATATATATATATATATATACAGAAAAAAATTGCAATGTGAAGATATAACAGTTTTGACAATGTGTCAAAAACATATATGTATCATGTTACAGAGATATCCACTTAATTTGCTTGCTAATCAGCTAAATCGACTGTAACAATGCAATTATGAAACTGTGACACCGCAATGCAGAACTGTGACAATGTATTCTAGGGAATGGACATTCTATTAATTATGCCATCTACAGCAACTACACTGTTTGAACACCAATCAGCACCTCACTCCAGCTCTCCTCCTGCCTCCCAGTACTGGCGTCATTGGGAAGTTCTACAACAACAATGAAACTTTCTTGAAAATATTGTCAGAATACAGAATTGTGCACCCAGTATTACAAACTTTTAAAGTAACGGAATAAAGTTTGATGCTGATTAGTTTGATCTAGACTGGTTAGAACCACACATGATATATAGGTAGTGGTAATCAGGGGGTGTCCATGTTCGCTGGTTTTTCCGGCATTGGCGGGCTGTTAACTCACTCCAAAGCCCAAAGCTCAGCAGATTGGTTTAGTAGTTTTTCTTCTGTTAATGCTCTTTTCAATTAAGGCAGGTCTTCCACATATTCTTACTATTCTTTCTTAAACTTTCGGTTTTAACAGTTACATTGCAATTTCAGATACAGTAAGGAAGTAGATGTAGTTAGATACTTTTATGGGTTTGGGAGACCGTATGTATGTATGGGTAACCCAGCAGACTTATATTTCGATATACATTAACAGACTTCATAGGCAGATCCCCATTTTATAATGTCATATTCACCGGCCTTTTCTAGGCCATGTATCTACGTTTGTGTCATCCTGCTGCTTTGTTTACACGCTTGTCTTTTCCATGTGTTTCTGTGTGTTTTGGTTTTCTAACACCTCCTTGTCTCCGCCCTCTTGTCACGCCCTTCACCTGTCCCTAGTTTGTGGTTCCTCCCTGTGCCAGGTGTTTCTTGTCTCCCAGTAACTACTTATACCCCTTTGTCTTTGTCTGGCATTGTGAAATAGAGTCTAGTCTATTCACAAGACAGTCTAGGCTTGTGGTCCCTGCCTTGTGTTTTGTGCTTCTGTTCTTTGTTTCCTGTGGATTATTATATTGGATTTATGTTCTTGTTTCATCATGGACTCTCCTGCACCTTATGTCTTCTTGACCTTACACCTACTGTTTTTTGTAGATCGCCGTCAAAAACCTCTGCTCGGAATCAAATCGAC